>WHYT01017454.1:311925-354297 GCA_009806455.1 Tetrax tetrax | reverse complement strand
TTTACCTAATTCTGCTTCAACCAAGCAATCAATTTTGACATGGGATTGATTTGTAAAGCTGACAACTGCATTGACCTGGAGGAATCATGAAGGGAATTTTGCACAGGTCAGTTCTTTCTCTTGCCACGAGCTCCATCTCAGTCAGGAGATCACCAAAGGATGCTCTTCCTGGCAGATGCGGGACACTGGCTTTTTCTGTGTAAGGAATATCAAGTGTCAGATTTCATTTGATGAAAAAAATATCAGTCTATTCCTTATTATAGCAAGTAGTCTTTGAAGAAGAAAAAGTAGTGTCTTTACCTAAATGCACGCACAAGCATGCCTGTGCACATACACAAACTTACATATATTTTTTAAAAAAAAAAAAGTATCTTGCTCCAGGAATGAAAGTACCTGGAGGTCTTTCACTATTACAGGGGAAACAACTGGCACCTTAGTTTGAAGCCTACCATAGGAAAAAAAAAAAACCAAACCAGTTATTAGCATGTAAAAACAAACAAAAAATATTGTATGTATACATAACTAATTTTTTATAGCTGGGTGCACTAATAAGAATCATTAGCAGATTCCTCTAGGATGGGAACTTAGAACAAATTAATACTTTGCTATATGAAAAGGGCTAAGCTGCTAGTGAAATACCTTTTCCTATTACCCTGAAAAGATCAACGCCATATGCTAGAGAGACAAAAAAAAAATAAGAGATACATAAACTTTCACAGAACACATCCTGCTACCTAATTCACCCGCATACAAAGATCGGCAATAACAGTATATTCATATAACCTGTCTACTGTGAGCACCTGTGCACAACTTTCTTTGGCATAGCTAAAACCAGTTATATTATATAAGGAAGTTATTGTAATTAAAAGCATTGTCAAAAACTATTTTAGCAAAACCACAAGAAGAGACCATTCCAACTGAAAAAATACAGAAATTTTATTCCAAAGTAATCCCTCTATCTCTGCAAGTGCTCTGTGAGTTTAGCAAAAACTTGGTTAGGAGAAGAGAAAGGTGGGTCTGGCAGGGAAATAGTAATGCTGAAGACATGCAGCTGAGTTCTGGCCAACATGAGAGCTAGACAATCCACACAGCAATTGCGGCAAATCATCTCAAAATATTTCCCCATCAGGAAAATGAGAATACGAAAGTGTTCCCGGGGGTGTAGGAGGATCAGAAAGAGGATGCTCAGGTTTGCAACTAGGTTTATATTCTACAAATTGTTAAAAATTATTTCCATTTTTCTACTGATGACCAGTGCACTTGCACTTTCATCCTCCCATCCAAGATTTGCTGACCTTGGAGAGATGGACCAGAATCATGTCATTTCCATCTGAGCACAGGTCTCCTGTGCGCGACACATTGGGACCACGTATGCAATGCTAGCAAACGTGCACATGAGGTGCTGCAGAAACAGAAAACTCAACCTTTCGCCTCGTAAGTCATTTCTTTCAAAGTGATCTAAGAACACTACACTCTTTGAGCAGCGCAGCACATTTTAGACACTACAGAACCACTCTGAGCTGTCAGCATATTTCCAACAGATTGATGACTTTGAAGACCTCCAGTGTAGAGGGTAATGTTAAGGATCTGCAGTTACTCAGCTAAAGTTGAAATGAGGGATGCCTTCTCTCCAGTCTTGGTTATTGAATTTGAAAACCCTCATAGGTTTTGCTGTCAGAGTTGTTGCTTAAAACAGACTATTATAGGAATGAGTTAAAAAGGAATGACTGGAAAAACTTTAAGGGAAAACTAAGATGTATCTTTATCTTTTTCAGGTTAACTCAGTGACAAAAAAAAAAAATAGATTTTCACAGTAAAGCAAAAAAATAATCATTGTGTTAGATTCTTGTCCTTAGAACAGCTTTTTTTTTACAGCCTCCAAAATGTAGATGTAAGCTCAGGGCAAATACATTTTATTATACAAAAGTTAACCATAAGCAGAGGCTCACTATGACCTGAAATGCAACTTACATATTGTATTTCACTGATTTTATTCTGTTTCACAATGAATAGCCTTCAACACCGACAAAAATACTACAGATAGAAGGTACACTGAATAAATGCCAAGTTAAGGAAACATTGGAAAACAGAACAATAAAAATATTTAAAGATATTCTAACTTGTTACATTTGAAAGGTAAAGATATATAGCTCTATTTCTATAATTCTTTCTCATTTTCTGCATAAACCCATGTAATATTACAGAAGTACTAACCATCTGCCTTCCCAATCCCTCACATTCCTTCACTTACCCACCTCCAACTCCACGAACTAATCACCCTGTAAATGTGGCCTTCATTGTTCAAGGTGTCTTCACGTAATCAGCCTTCTATGCAACATCTGCTAGAGTTTAATGAGTATAAAATGGTAAAAATGTCAATTGGAACATATGAGAAATACTGGAATAGCTAACAAATTAAATGCTTACATGGTGAAGCTGGCTGCGTGTCTGGAAGTTTGGGAGACATGTAGTTCTAAAAAAAATAATATAACATTGAATATGTATATCTCTCTAGAAAGTGGTTTAATTGCACTAGAAAACTGTGTATTTGTTAAATATAAATAACAAGTACATTTTTTATTAAGTGTCAGGAAGGTAGTCAAAATAGCCTAGTATAGCTGGCATGGAAAGCTTCACACCAAGAGGAACAGTTTGAATGCTACTCCTTACTGAACTTTCACCTGGGACCTAAAATTGAGGGTTGTCATCTCATTCTGACATTGCTGACTGGGAGGTCCATGGGAAAAGCAGGACTTCGTGAATCTTCTTGAGAATTAAGCGCTTAAATTTCTCCTCCAGAGGCATTCACCTTTGCAAAAGAAGGCTGCCCTTCTTTTCTTCCAGCCTCTTGGAAATACCTTATTTCTTCATGCTTAATAAAGCTTCCAGCCCCTTTTATGAAATCACCAACAGCGTTTTGGATAGTTCCAGCAGGGGCATTAATTATCTGCAAAATGGGCTCATAAATCCAGGAAGTGATACATCACTCTGACGTCCCTTGTTCCCTCTCCAGCCGCGTCTGGAGGACTGCCCAGCCCCGCCTACAGCCAATGGCCAGGTACGCTCCCGGCAGATGGCTTACCCAAGACACTATGTAGAGCTTTTACTCCTTCAGTGAGACATTGGTATAAAACTTTATATGTAAAACAACAGACAAAGCTGCTCACAAGGTTTTTTTTTTTTTTACTAATCTTCCTATGACAATGTAAGATTTAATGGATCAATCAATGTAAAGACTTTAGGCAGGAAGGTTCTAAACTTACTGTCATAAGTAGGCATTTAATTTTGATTTACTGAGGTAGTTATCGCTTATCAACCGGATAAGATTATGAAAGCTGAGTACCTGTATGTCAGTTATATGTTAATTAGTTAGTATAGTAAGAGATACTAAATAGCCCTAAAGGTGCTTACATGTCCCTTGAACAAATTTATTTAGAATCACAGAATCACAGAGTGGTTTGTGTTGGAAGGGGTGGGAAATTGTGATAATGTTCACCATGCATATGTGAACATCTGTCTTTGGAAAAAGGACATTTCTGCTTCTTTTTAAATCTCTTCCCATTCCTGAAAGGCATAGACTAGTGTGGGCATCTGTTCTACCATACACTAATTATGACAAGAAGAAAGAATCACACAACAGTTAGGGTTGGAAGGGACCTTTAAAGCCCATCCAGTCCAACCCCCCTGCAAGGAGCAGGGACATCTCCAACCAGATCAAGCTGCTCAGAGCCCAGTCCAACCTGGCCTTGAATGTTTCCAGGGATGGAGCACCAACCAAGGAAAGAAGTTCAGGAGCACATTCTCCTACAGAGGTAACCATTCATGTTAAAAAACAAATTCAGACAAAAGACGTCATGAACTTCTAACACCCAATAACTCTTGTGGCCTCCATATATTTTCACTTTTTGTTTAAGTGTTTCTCTAAAATATTCCTTGGATGCAGCTCATAGATGGAAAATACAACATTGACAGTGTTTAACCTGCCTTCTGCTCTAGACAGCCACCCCACACTACTTCTGCAGCAGGAAAAAGTCTGAGACCCACAGGTTTATCCCCATTGATGAGAAGTGAACTTGCTCACTGTAGCCTCATTATCTTGCCTTGCTTTGCCCACCACTCTGATTTATATTTCCTCTGCAGCATGGGCTAAATAAGCTTTCTCAATTTGGTAGTAGTTTTGAAAACAGGCTTTGGAAATATGACTTATATAAGAATTTATTTCTTTGAAGGTTATCACATATTTTTCACTTAGACATAATGTTTAAAGTATTCGCTGCAGCTGAATGTTAATCTCAAGGACTAACTTCAATGATTTTCCTGGTGACACCCTGATGCAACCAGGTAGTGACCCTGTGAAAGGGCATCCATCCTGCCTGGTCAGCATTCGTCCTTCTTTGACATCTCCTAGCCAGTCAGCCCACTGTTCGGTGAGAAAGTCAGCGCCTCAACGCACACACATCCTGGAGAATGTTAAAAACAAGTAATAGTCTGTATCATATGGTGACAAATACAGTTCAAAGTACCATTACTACTTGTTCTCATGGCGATAATTAATCTCATCATCATTATTATAATGAGAAACCATGTTCAGAAAATGCTGATTGAAAAACTCCAATATAAAAAATACCAGTCATTCACTGCCCTATCAACCTAACCGATTCTTACATTTGCTGTTGATTAGCACACAGTCTTCCAAATAATTTTTATACCCCAATCCAAACTTTTCTAGTGTTCTTATGTTTCACTTCATGATTTTTTTAAATGTTCCACTCTAGCATGAAGTGCTAGAATTGCACTTTTGTTCATTAATTTATGATGGATCTTTAATCAGAATCTTGTCCTGATTTTTCTCCTCTCCTAGTGATGTAGTGACAAAGAAAAAGTGAGAAAATAATTGAGAGAGAGATAAATTAAAAAGAGAAAGAAAGAAAGAAAGAAAGAAGAAGAGAAGAGAGGAGAAGAGAGGAGAAGAGAGGAGAAGAGAGGAGAAGAGAGGAGAAGAGAGGAGAAGAGAGGAGAAGAGAGGAGAAAGAGAGGAGAAAGAGAGGAGAAAGAGAGGAGAAAGAGAGGAGAAAGGAGAAAGAGAGGAGAAAGGAGAAAGAGAGGAGAAAGAGAGGAGAAAGAGAGGAGAAAGAGAGGAGAAGAGACGAGAAAAGCTTCAGCCTATGAATTGCCATAACTATAAAAAAGAGAGTTTTAGGAAGTGAATTGGTGTAATGTCATGGACTGACATTACACTCTTTACTGCACCTCTGTAATGCAATACAGACTCTCATTTCAGCATTTTATACATCTTTCTGTATTAACAGTCTGAACCTAAAAAATAATCCAAGCCTATCACACATAGACTACTCTTCAGCAAGACCGACAAGGCAAATCTAAAATACATTGGGTAAGCATTACCTTTTTACAGATCTCAAATATTTCCCCAGTTTTAAACTCTCAGTTAGACTGTGTAAACATAAAGTGATGTGTCCAAAATCACGGGATGTTATACACCACTGGGAGTATGGCCCTATTTATATTGGCCATATGTACACACAAAAATCTACATAATACTATACAGCGCCACTTTTTAAAATCCTGTACATCAAGAATGTTTCTGAAATATGTGCTGCATATACAATATATCTAGATTCTATAGCAATATATTCATACAGAGTGACCCATACTGATTGAAATTAAAGGGTTGCACTGTAAACAAAGGTAGATCAGTTTATCAGAGTGGCTTCTTCTAGCATTCGATCTGTTCTGAATATGTCAATTCACTCACAGCATGGCCGTCTGCATATGCACAATCATTATGTGACAAATTAAAAAGGGGCACATAATAAGCTTAAGTCATCGTAAATCATATAATAAACATCTGAATGAGAAAATTTAATAAACGATATGTTTCCACAACAACTTCATCCCCTTCTATTAAGTCCATATCCCCCTAGGACTTGTTCTAATATTCTCAATTCCTAAGTACACATCATCTATTGAAGGGGGGGCGGTGGGGGGCAGGGAAAAGCACAACTCACCCTGCCAGGATATGTTTCTTCCTCTCACTTTTTCGTCTGGCATTTTCTCTTCTGCAGCCAGAATTCTGCTTCCAGCCCATGGCTATTTTGAATGGAAAATGGTTGCAGATTGTTACCGTGCCTTCTTGGCCTTACAATTCCTACATCCTATATAAATACCTTACGTACTGAATTTTTGGTCAGCAAAACAGGCTGAAATTTTCCTCCAATGTGAGCAGAAATTCCAGCCTAAACTCAACAAGTTTCCCCTACAATAACTGATGCATATATTGCAAAAATAAGTTCCTTTTTCTGCAAATAGTTTTGTTGCAGTAAGCTCTGTCTTTTCTAGAAAGAAATCTTTTCCTAGCACACAGTTTTCTAGCACATGTTTCTCTGTAAATTTTCCTTTAGAAAGAAAATTAATGTTTCACTAATACAGAGAACACACCGGGATTTAGACTATCTTCTTCACAGCACTCGAATGTGACTTTGGACAAATCGCTTTTACTCCCATGTTGCCTAAGTGTCAGAACTGATCTTCTTTAACAGTTTTGATAATTAATTTGACAGACAATGCTAGTATACCAATTACCTTTTTTTTTTTTTTCATGACATGACTTTGGAAGGCATCGCCAACCCAAAGGAATATCAGACTACAGGTAAATTAAATGGTCTGGGGACTGCAACAACAAAGGTAGCATAACATTTAGTAATACAAAATTGCAAGTTCAGGAATTCAGGGGTGAATAATCAGTATTTTTGCTGACAGCTTGACCTTGTCCCTTGGAAACAGAAGAGAAATGCAAAGGTTTCACAATATGACTATAAGCCATCTATACAATGCACCCATGAACACAAATGGCAGGTACATCTTAGGACAGGGAAGGAATAATGTTCTCATTAGAAACAGGAAAATATTCATACTGTTGTATAAGCACATGCTAGCATCATGTTTGGATTACCTAGCGCTTCAGATTGTTCACATACAGGAGGAAAATTTATGAAAATATGGAAAAGGGATACTCAAGTGAGACTCTAACCTCTCTTAAGTGATGACAATGAAACAAAGTCATTTATTTATCCCAGCAAAACAAATAAAGGCTCTGGTTGAAACTATTTTAAATCACTGGAAAATGTTGACGCAAATATGAACAGGCATTCAATGGCTACATATAGATTTAGACTACGAGAAGAATGTATCTCAATGACGTCTTCAGACAGGAGAGAGGTTCTCCCATAGTAGTTGTGGAGGCAAACAAATGACTTGACTTTAAATTAGAGTGGTCATTTTATGCACCCAATTCCATTGTATACTTGCCTGGAAAAGCTGGGGACTGAATTTGATAGCCCATGCTGTCAGTCCAAGTACGTTGAGTATTTCTAGTCTGTTCGATGACATCAGAGCTGAGAGTCTGACATCCTTAGCTGCTTGAAAATCCCAGGCAGGAACAAAAGCTGTGACTGCAGGAGTTGAGTGAATTGGTTTTATTAGCACTTGTTTGAATTGGATCTGTCACCCAGGAGAGATATCTACATTCCATATGTATCCTCATAAAGTGCTATTATGGCACTTCACATCTCTATAAATACAGATACATCACAGGTATTACATACATGCACCCATATACGCTACAGATGTGCACACTATACAAGAATGGAGTTCAAAATTACAAGTAAATGTATGCTTGAGATTAAACAGTAAACACGTGTAAAAAATCGTGTTTCTCTATTTCCACTAGTTCTAAATACGAGTCACAGCATCCCTTCATTTTTCTATCCAGCCAAACAGCACAGAGAAACCAAGATGTTAAACTAATTTTTCTTATACTAAAACCTTCCATCTTTTGTAACTAACTCATCTGATTTCCATGGTCATAAAGAACTGTATAATATTAAATTATAGCAACAGCAATCAAAGGCGTGGGGAGCAAGAGGATTCTCGATTGCAGCCCATGCGTCACTCAATATCACCACAGAAGGAGAGACTGAAATGCACATCAATTCACATAACTTCCTCCCAGTGCCCATTGTCTTTTTCAGTTCCTAATGACGCTGAAGTGTCTCCATGATTAAAATTTAAAGGTTTCCCAGTAACCAAGTAATTTGCCCAAAACTCCTTATCTAGCACTCACCACGAAGACTCTGATTTTAATATACCATTAATCAAGCTCCAGCCAAGTTTACTACTGATACTTTCAATTACAGAGGAACTAACTTCATTCTTCTCAGTGTGTCGGTGAGAGACCTCTTCCTTGATTAGCCACAGAACCTAAAAAACAGATGGAAAACGGGGTTGGGTTTGGTGCACTTTACTGAAGGAACTGTTTGTTACGAAATACAAATCGGTAAACAGAATTGGATCTCTTTGCTGCAGGATATGCTTCAGCCAAATTTTGAGCCATACATATTCTATAATAATAAAAAAAAAATGTTAACTGATTTCAAGTTTTACAGTGTAATAATAATATGTGGTTTCATTAAATGTAAATTAATGTGATGGCGAATCTAACAGGCAAGTGCTAAATATCAGCATATTTCGCAACACAAACATTTACACAAATGCGCATGATGCGTGCTTAATTTAAGCGTATGAATAGATCCACAGCCTTCAATAGGACATCTCTTGCTCTAAGTGATGCACGTGCATAAGTGATTGCAGGATCGGTTATCAGAAAATGATTCCCCGGTACAATTTATAAGAATTCCAACAGATTGCAAATAGCTATGATTTGTCACACAACATCTGGTCTCTTCTCTCCGCAACCAAATGGACAAATGGAAATAACAATGCAGACTGTGAAATCGCAGCTTGTAAAAAACAATTAGAGGCAAAGGGACCCATACCTTACCCTGCTAGAGTGATGGAATTTGCACAGGACTGTCTAGCCTAAATGACAAACAGTCAGCATTTGTTTGAGCTTGAGAGTGGTTTCCACAAAACAAGGATTTAATTCCGAAGTTATTTCCCCAGCTACAGCAAACACTTCAGGAAAGCCTCTGGCAAACCAGGACTGGAGATCCTGCAAGTCTCCCAGCAAACCTCAAAAGCTTTCCCTGTCCTGCAGGACCATCCTGCTGCATATCAGCAGCGACAGCACACCATCGTTTTGTCAAGACCAGTAAGGAGGAGAAGTGACTAAACAAAATTGTGAGGTTTTACATAAATATATCACTAAGATAATTCCAACGCACTTGGTTCTGAATGCAACTGACCATTAGGTAATGATTTTTTTTCCTCGACTAGAGAACATCACCGCACTTCTGGCTTCATTGCAAAATTGCAAGAATTGTCTGAACAGTGACATCGAAGGGATGGGTAACAATTAACTCAGCTGTTATGCCATGATCATATCTTAAAAGCCACCTGAGAGTTACATTTAGGAATATCCATCACAAAGCTCATATTTATGCAATAAAATTTAAAACAAAAGGATATATACAATTTTTGAGGGGGAAAAAAAAAAAAGAGAGAGTATACAGTCTACAATAACAGCAAATGAGAGAGATTTTCATTCCCAGCATTATTCAATGGCACTGTCTGCTGGTAAGCTTGAATATCTGGCTTATCTGACTACAAATAAGTTTGATATTTAAGAAAAGAGCAATGATACAAGTCTTGAAAACATCTGAGTTTACTGTCTTTCAGACTTAGCCTTCACATATGGGTAGGCATTCTCAATGTTATTTAAACGAAAGTTTTAGCTCGTACACGTGTTGTGAGGTACCTGAAGACCAACCCCAGCACCGCTTCAGGTCAAGCCTGCAGTGTCTGTGTGGAAGCTTGTTTTAGTAATACGATGAGTGACATTGGCTAAGGTAACAGACTTCCCTTAGAATGATGTCCAAAGAAACTAAAGATTTGGATGTTTTTTTCAGACGATGAGCAAATCAGCTCCTTCGGAGAGCCTGACCTCACCAGAGATTTATCTCAAAAGAAATCTATCACAGCTCTGCAAGAAGCGAGGACAAGACAACATTTAGGCAAGCAACTTAATTCTGTTGGTATGGATCCAAAACAATGTTCTCATATTTCTACTGCTTACTCTTCTTTTGATTTCTTTTTCTCCAACAGTAATCAAGAGTGTAAAGTGGAAAACTGGAATAAGGCAAAAAAAAAACCCAAAACAAAACAAAAAAACCCTCTACAGTATTTCCTGAAGTTGTACTTTATTCTAAACATAGGAATACCTTTTGTAAGATTTACAATGTTAACCAGTTCTTTTCTGTCAACTAGCAATTTTTTTGGCAGATCCCTTTTGCATGATTCATGAAGGACCAGTAAAAGGCTAATTGTTCAAATTAATTTGCGTAAATGACTAAGCAAGAGATAACAAAATTACATCTGCACTTGTTTGGCAAAGATTCAATAGCAGCGGCCCTGTACTGCCAGCTGCTTCCAGACAACACTCTTGCAGAAATTAAAAGCTACAAATATTAATTAATACACTTTTTTGGTACGTTAATTTGCACTGAAAGGTTCCGGAGTACAAAACTGCTGAGAAGATGAACCATGATAATTAGAATTAATGGGATGGATGCATGTTTTTTGCAGCTGAAGTTTTAAAAACCCATGAATGGAACTGGGAACTTGGAACTGACATTCTCATAAATCTCTATGATAATGCCGCTATTAGTATTAGAAGGATTAAGTACTGTGGCACCGGCGTTATCCATCACATGACACGTTGTATCCCATCTGTCACTGCAGCAGCTAAGACATGATAGCTGTCCTTGAGGAAACGGTACGGAAAGCTTTGGGAATTCAAGGAATTGTGGTGCTGAGTGTCGGGCTACAAAATGAATAGCTCAAACCTCTGACTCTCAAACAGAAATAATGGTCGGTGCTCTGTACTTGTCAGCTTAGTGCTTTAACAAATACTCCAACTACGGTATCTGTATTTAAGTTAAGCTAAGCAGTCTGAATTATAGATAAATCAGGCAGGGAAAAAGAACAGTCAAATGTCACAGATTTTTATCTTTAACTTGTTTATATCTTTGTAGGTTGGGTGTCTCTGGAACTGTTTTTACTGATGTTCACCGCATTAATTTTGCATATTTTAGGACAGCAAGCACCACAACAGCACTCCTCAGTGCACTGAAATATCAATGAATTTTTACATGAAATCACTAATAAACCATTTACCTACTTCACGGGCTTATCTGCATATTATCATGGTGCAAATCCCCTTCTACATGGAAATGCTGTTGTGAGAAAGTGAAATTTTAGCTGCGTTCTAGCTTGAAAATTTGCCTAATTCACTTTAAATTTTGTCTTAGACTTTTCCAGACTTTTGAAAAATTGTTGCATTTCTACATTATAGAAATACTTTATGGGGACATAGATGCAGCAAGTCTATGATACCTATTCTACTAATGAATTTTTCAATGATAAGAAAAGTTGTAGAAAAGGAATTTTCAAACTTTCAAAGGTAAGAAATTCTTAAATAGCACTTTTACTTCTATTTTTAATGATACCTGTGCACACGTGCAGTGCAATTGGTGTGAAAAGCTGAGCCAGAAGGCAGGTCTAAGAAAGAGCGGATAGTGGACAGGCAGCAGAGATTGGCTTGGGAAGGAGCAGCTTCCTCACCCTGCTCACACAAAATGCCACACCAGGGCAATCAAAGCTGGCCGAAGCAGGCAAAGCCCCCCCAAAACCAAGCCTACACTAACCCATACTAGACAGTAGGCTGCAAGGCTCCAACCAGAATGTATTGCCCCCAGATAGTTTGGTAGGAAAAAAAAAAATAAAAATAATAATAATGCTTGCACAATTTCTCAAACTCCCAGAACATTACGTTACCTACCAAGGCTGACCATGACACCCTCAATCCTGTCACAGGACAATCGCAGCTGAATTCAGTCCATTCAGCTAAAGAATTTGCAGAATAACAATAATTTTTTTTTTTCCTAGTCAGGTTTGTAAACTAGTGCTATGAAAGACAGATGACCAGCAATGCTATTTTACCCCCATTTTCTAGCAAAACATTTTCACAGGCTACTCCTGTTATCATTCCTTTACTCTGAACCATTGGATCATTTTCCTTTTCTACAATGAAACAGGAGTGCTTCTCTTTGGCTTTTATTCATTCGTATGAGCTTAAAAAAGAAAAACCCAAACAACTTGCTATGCCCCATCTCTGATGACATCATTGAACAAAATAAAAAATTCTCCTTGACCCTGATCCTCAGCATCAGGGTTGTTAATATTGTGCAGTCAGACCGCTCACAATCTCACAGCACACAAAGTCAACGCAAATCTTGCCATCCCTGGGCACTGGATCAAAGAAAGAGCGCGGCAGCAAAGGTTGGCGCTGAACGCCCCTTGCTCCCCAAACCCAGGTTGGTTTTCAGTGCTCCATCCAGCAGAAAAGCCTGAAAATCACAAGGTGTATGTGTCTTTTAGAGCTTGTCTGTATAAAACTAATAAAAATATAACATGATTTATTAATTATTGTGAATTATAGAGCATATGAATATACTTCCTTATATTTCCCTACTGATGGCGTTTGATTCACCATCCAAAACTCACCCAGGTGGGTAGCAACCACCGAGTTCCAGAAATTAATATGTTTTCCCTTTCTGCAATCTAAAGACATAAGCATCTACCCCTACACAGAGATGTGAAACAAAACTGCTCTGTTGGCATCCAGCTGCCACAGAAGGCAGGGAGTAAGCTGTTCAAAGAGGTTTTCAGTCAAGTAATATCGGTGATTAACGAGAAAGCTGAACAAGCTCGTGAACCACAACAAAACAGATAACATCGGAGAAGAAAATCAGAGCACAGCTAGAACAGAGCACAATACCAAACCAGTTCCTAACCACCTAAATTGTTAAATAAAAAAAAAAAAAAATGAGGGAGGGATGAAAATCCAATAATATTTTGTATTTCTGTACCAGTTTCCATCCAGAACATCCAAAGCACTCTTTTGATGCTTCTATGGGTTACAATCTCTAAAATCCCAGCAGGTTAACCATTACCACTACGGTTTTGCAGATTGGAAAACTGAACAGAAAAGGGAAAAAAACCAAACAAACAACTTGCCCAGAGCACAGCAAAGTCCAGCTACAAAGGGAGGCAGCATCCCGGCTGGGCTGCAGTGCTGCCCAGAGTGGCAGTCCAGAACACTCCTGAGGTGGCACCCACTGGGCACAGGTTGATTTTTTTTTTCTTCTCATTGTAGCACGTGCACTTGGAGACACTGCCAAAGATCACCCCGATCCATAAGTAGTTCAGTGCCCAGGGAATTTGTCTGTAATATAATTATCACCTCTATGCTGTCTCATTAAAGCTAAGAATAATTGTGGTGGCTATTTGATACCAATTCTTCTAATGCAGATTTTGCTCTCTTTCTCTCAGGCTTTAATCAGAATACTGAACCTGATGACACTTCACAAAGTAAACACATGTTTTGGCAAAACTTTTGAATTTTCTGACAATGCGGGTTTTTTTTCTGACTTGCATCTGCATCATAAAATAAATCCTGGGCCGTTTCTAACACTAAAGTTCATACTGAGAGCAACTCGAAGATGAGGAGCTTAATTATTAATTAAATGAACTTCCTTTAGGCTGTAATAATAGACCAGCATTACTAAAAAGAGTACTTAGATTTGCATTTATGGGCCTTTACTGAAACCATTTGCTTCCCTTGAGACAGTCCTTTCTTTTTTTCATCTCATCAGTCTCACGTCCCAGTACAGGGCATCAAAATTGTCACTATCAGTCTTAGTCTGCCTGCTGCAGAAACAGAAAGTTTGTTGAAATGTCACAGAATGGTGTTAACCTGTAGATTTGCTACAACAAAAATAAAAGCAATGTAGATTTTAAACATTAATTTGTCTGCAACTCTGATAGTGCCCATCTTCTTCCAATAGCATCCTTTACACTGAACTTCTCAGGAAGACATAAGGACTATTAGATGTCTCCAGATATCTAAAAACAACTGTTAGCCAAAATTAGGGGAATTTGTGCGATGTGGCAGGTAGGAAATACATGATGGTGGTCAGTGAAATCAGTATATCTAACCATGCTCACTCACGTCCGGTGCCCGCAAATGCCACTGAGATTCTCTATGGGTGGATGAACAAATTTAGAGGGAGAGGTTGATGGGTCTCTTACTCTCAGTAGATTTCTATGGACTTCCAGAACATAGGCACCAAGAATAAGACATTTTCTAAAAATGCAAAAGGAGATGTAAAAATCAGCATATTGTGGGTACTATGGGTCTAGAATTCATAGAATTCATAGAATTACATGGTTGGGTGGGACCTATAAGATCATCTAGTCCAACCGTCTTCCCACTACCATTGCTGCCACAGCTACTAAACCATATCTTGTAGCTCCTCATCAAGCCACCTCTTGAACACTGCCAGGGACGGCGACTCCACCACCTCCCTGGGCAGGCCAAAATGCCCTCACGTGGCATTTTGTGTGAGCAGGGTGAGGAAGCTGCTCCTTCCCAAGCCAATCTCTGCTGCCTCTCCACCATTCGCTCTTTCTTAGACCTGCCTTCTGGCTCAGCTTTTCACACCAATTGCACTGCATGTGTGCACAGGTGTCATTAAAAATAGAATTAGGCTGTAGAAGATGAAGTCCTCTATTTCAACACGGAGCGGATGCAACTGGTGTATCAGAAGAGCTGCCTTGATCCAAGCAGCTCGCACCATATCAGCCCTGTTCTGCAGGACCACCACAGAAGGTGGTGAGGAAGAAATGATTTATATTTGTGAATCAGAAATCCTAATTCCCTCATGCACACTCACAATAAAAAGAGACACCAAGAGCTTTAGAAATGTGTGGCTAATTATACATCTCATCAAATGCTCAACACTTATACTCAAGATGAGCACAAAGCACTTGTCTACTCCACCACCTATCCCCTTCCTGGGATGTCCTTTTTAATGGTCTCATATAAAGATAGTTGGCCGCTTAAATATTTGAAGTCTGCCAGTTTAAAATATTTAAAGTATTTCAAAAATGCGGAAGAGATTTTTTTTGTTTTTCTGTGCATTCTTATCATTCAAGAAAACCTTCACTGATAGTTTTTTTTAATTAAAAAAAAAAAACAAATCCCTTTGGGCTATGAATGCCAAGTTTTAGCCCAGAAGGAATTTTTATTGCAGATATAAACCCCTGGAAAGCAGAGTATGTATACATCTACTACAGAGCCTGATAAACCCTTGACTGTGACACTGCTACTGAGGGCTGCTATAATATCTGATGACAAAACTGACAGATTACTTCTGATGAGAATGTGGAACCCTTTTTGTTTTTAACTTGACCCTGAAGACATGTCATAACATTTGTAATATCTGCAATAAAGTGTCAACTATACTGCTGTAAGACTGCTGGAGCTTGGAGTTAAGCATTCAGTTTAGTGCTCCTACAGCTTTCAATTTAAAATAAAAAAGACTCTTGATTTCCTCTTGGACAGTCCAGACCTAGTATAACTACACTAATTTGTCTTGGCAAATATGAAGCAGTAGTGGGGAACATGACTACTGGAAAAGAAATCCAGAGCAACAGACAAAACAGAATAAAATAAACCTATCAATCATCTCTACATAAATTTGAGATTTACAGTTCAGTAGAAATAATCTTAAGAAAGGATTGCAATAAAGTGAGTGTCAGCGACCACCTCAGTAGCAGGGCTAACTTGATTTCATTTGGCAGGGAACTAAAATTTTACTCTAATCACCAAGCTGTGCAAGGTTCATGGAGTATTTTAAGACCGCTTAAGGAGGGATAAACACATCTATAATGTCTCACGTTTCCTGTAGCCAGATGCACTGCTTTGGAGCGGTCATTCAATTAGGGAAACGGATCCTCTTGGGCTGGTCTTACCAACCCCGTATCCCCTACGCATCATTTTGTCCCTCTGTCAAACCACATTAGTCATGATGACCACACAACAACTAATCTTGCCAGTGATATGATGTCTACACTTCGACTTGGAGATGGTATTTCTAAAGATGCTCCATGCAGTCTGGAACAGAGAATCCCCACTTCTCTGATAAATTTGTCCCAAAATTAATTGCTTGATATAAAAGTAAGCACCAGGCACAAGTCCGTGAAAGACAATATTTTGCTGCCACTAACAAGGGCTGATTTCTTTGTCTAAGTGTACGATACAGTAAAACTAAGCTTTATTTCCCAAGAAATGAAATACTTCATTTATTTGTGTAACTTCCTCAATCTTTATATTCTTGTGTGTTTCAGGACTTCAGCAGTTGCCTTCTTGTAATATTTCAGCTTTTAAGCTGTTTTCTTGCCTCACTGAACTCACATAAGATACATCTGAAAGCTTTAGTACAAATTTACTTCGAATAAAGTCTTCAATTCATTTTCATGGCACCAAAAAGACAGCTTTAATAACTGCAATGACAAATAAACTGGAAATCATTCCAGGCCTTTTCACTTAACTGACAAGTAGAACGCTCTCATAATGAGCCGCAGGTTTTACGTTTTCTCTTTGACCATAATAGCTTCATTTAAGAGCGTCAGACCCTGACACTTCATCATTTATCTACATTATTTCTCATCTTCTTTCAAATAAATTATGGAATACTAGACTGAGCACATAAAAACAAAGTGACTTGTTATCTGTAAACAGCAAGATAAATTGTCCAGAAGTTCCTCATTTAGTTCCTTTTAAATTTAAGGGCAAGTTATTGGTTGTACCTATTTTTTTCTATCCCAATTTTTTGCATTTTTTTACAGCCATCTTATTCTGTTGCCAGTGGCCTTTGTGCAGCCATCCAAAGCCTGATGATAGTGCAGAAGGCATAAAATAATTCCATTATCCCAAGGTTGGACAGGGTAGTGCAGAAAAGAAAAAATATTGAAAAAAATCAAATAAACAACTTACATGGATATTTCTCTCCATCTCTAAAATTCCTAGTCCGTAATACATCTTGTCATACTAGCAAATGTGACACATCCACAGTAATGAACAGTGGGTCTGTAACTGTGCTCGCCTTTAGAAAGATTGTTCTGATATTCACCATCAGCAAAGCCCCCCTTCCCCCTTGAAATGCATTAATTCTTGTCTTAGAGCAGCGTTGAACACTTGGAGTTCACATTTATTTTATTTTAAAATCATATTGTCTGAAACATGTTTAGCAACACCGCATTTACATTTTAATTATTAGTGACAAATGAAATTAAGAGAGGTTCAGTTTAATAATATTGCGCATTTTCACCACACCTCCCCCTGTGACAAATCACTGAGCATGTCTACCCAACATCCCAGGGTGTGGAGACCCCCCGGTCCCCAAGCCAAGTCCCAAACCAAAATCTGTAAAGCCACACCAGTGGCCTTAAACAGCCATCAGCATATTTAATCTTGCTAAGAGAGGAATTATTTGGGAGACTGGTTACACTTTTCCTGTTTTAGAACCAGGGAAATAGAGATATGGCATGTCTATAGTAGGATTTCAATGGCTAAATCCAATACCTTCAGTTTCAACTATAGATTTTAAGCCCTATAACTCAAGGCAAAATAAAAAACAGAAAAGCGAAAGCTGGGTCGGAAGTCTGTTCAGAATCGTTGTTCTTTTTACTTTGAAGGATTTCTTTAAAAAGTACAACAAAACTATGATGAGATTTTGTCAATGGTTTCCCTGTGTATTCCTCATCCCAGGAGAGACTCCCAAGGTCATCTCTCATGACCGCCTTTGAGAAAACTAGGAGGTGAACAGAGCCTCAAAAACTCAAATCATTGGAAAGGACACTTCACCCAAGTCACCCAGCTTGGCTTGAACTTTGAGGTTTTGGTGGCAATTTTACAGAGTCTTTGGTCACTGCTTTGCATACTCATCCAGGTTGAGACATGGGGACGTTTCCTGACATAGAGCAAACAATTAGGTTTGGTAGCAAACCAGAAAGTGGAATCACAAGTCTTATTAATGGGTTAGCGAGCAATTCATGCATGAATTGCTTCACGTCCACAGTGCAAAAAGGCACCCATGGATCACTGCTGCCCTCACCTTGGACCCATGGAAGTTCACCATTCCTCATGTCCAACCTCACAGACATAACCAGCTTTGCAGAAGAACACCAGATACGGTTGGAGAAAGACTTCTCATAGGATTCCTCAGCATGTTTAAGGCCAGACCGTGTTTGATTTTGCAAGTAATTTTTCTTTCAAGTTCTTCCTTTCCCTCTCTTCTCCAAGCTCCTGGTGCTGGCACTGTGGGCACACAGCCATCTTGCAATTCAATCATGTTATCTGTGCAGTGCAGGCAACAATCAAATAAAGACAAAAATAAGAGTTTAAGCTAAGGTTCCCATCAGTCGCAATTCCATATACATAACATTTTAATTATATCTCATCTCCAGTGTAATAGTTAGAGATGCCATTTGATACAGCTTTTTTTAATTTGAAAAATTAAATCTAACTAAATTAGCAAAAATAAAGTAGTAAAAGTTAATTGGGAATTATCTACTCCAAAATAACTCTTACTGGTAAATGCTTTGTGTGGTTATAAAAGGCTGATAAATATAATTGTATTTATGTAATGAGTATCATGTTTAATTTACTGTACTTGGTTCATGTACACCATTTTATGCAGGTCTCATAAGTGAGCTTCGTATTATTGCTTGTATCCTTTTTTTAAAAAAAAATCACCATCAGATGCAGCACACAGGAAATGTCCAACAGATTTTGAACAAGGTAGCGATTAGCAATTTGTCCAGAGAAATATTAGGGACGATCTGCATCTGTGTGACCTAAAAATAAGAGCATTTAGTAACACTCTGTACCCTGATGGTTCATGCCTAAGTGGCTTGACACGAGCGTTTCGGTCTGGCATATGTAGCCTATGGTTTAAGAACCGTGATGTTAATCTCCGAGCCCTCCATCAGATGGGCAATTACAGCTGAGTGCATGACAATGCAGTGATGCTTGCTCCTGGCAGGGCTGCGCTCTAGAAAAGGGGGAAATTTTTTTTTTTTTTTTTTTTTTGCACTTAATCTTCAGTTAATACAATTTTGGTCAGATGTTTTCACATTCCAGAAAGCACAAGTCAACCCAGCTGCTTACTTTGTGGGCTTCTCAGCTTGCTCTGGTTTAGGACCAGACTTGAGACTATATCTCTTTTTTGTAACTTTTATTGAAAATTATACACAATAAGGCTTTGGCATAAATCCCCTGGTAAAGATCTTTAAAACTGAGCAGCACTATGTCCAACAGTGGAGGTCTGTACATACTCCATGCATGTTCATGCCACCTACAATGCAGAAAATATCCAAAAGGAAGCTAAGATTTCTCTTTCATAAAGTTTTTCTTTTTCAGAGTTATTTTGGAGTATATGTCATGAGATGCAATACAAACCAGCTATGTGATCCCAAGCAATCAGTGGAAAAATAGCATTCAAAACTGAGAAGAAAAAAAAAACAACCTCAATTTCACATGCAAGTAATGGGACACATACTACCTTAAATGTCTATGTTCAGATCCCTCTGAAGTTCATGGTAGGGATGTCTTTGCTCTACACTTTGAGTAGAAGTCATCATCCTTAAGTCACTGTTGGGAGACTGAATCAGACATGTACATTTATTTGCTCAGTTACAGAGTATGCCAAATAAATTCAAATTTCAGCAAATGTAGATATTTATCAAATCTAAGTTATTATGTTTCCCTTGCTTTGAGGAGTAACTATGTTGATTGGTTTTATAAACGTAACACTTTTACATCATTTTGGTGTTGGCCTTGAATGTTGACAACTACATTCTATTTAACCTATTACTTACTGGAAACCCTGTACATATGCAGGATATTGGATTTTATCTCACAAAAGTATTTAAAGAGTTAGGCAGCTTGCTTAATCTAAGTCACCATTCATGAGACAAGTGAAGAGTTGCTTCTCATCATAACAGTGGGAAAACCACAAAGTTAATTATTTCTTACATTATCAAGAGTTAAAGAAAACCCAAGATTATAAGACATGTTAGTATCCTGAAAAAAAAAAATAATCTAAAATCCAGGCCCTGGTCACTATTGAAAGAATCAATCTCAGCCTCGATACCCTTAGAAGTATCCTTCAAATAGACAAAGACACCAGTGTGTGCTGGATTTTATCAAAATTTTAAGATCATTCCATTATTTTTCTCATGTCTAGCTAAAGATATTTGAATGTAGAGTACTGGCAACACTATAAGGCTGTGAAAATCCCTGGTGTGTGACATATGTAGTACATGAAATTTTTCATTCTGCTAGCACCCATGCACACCGTTAAGGACCTCTTCGCACCCTATCCTGCTCTTCAGCCATCATATGCCACAGGACACCACATGTCGCACTCTTCTCTCATTCGCCACTGACACTGCAGAAACTCACTATATCCTCTCTGGACAAAATTTTTGACAGTATCCTTGCTCCCATTCAAATAACTTCTCAGAATTCATAATATTATAAAAGAAAATTAATATTGGACATTCACGTTTCCTTTTAAAAAATCGCAGTTCACAAAATAGCTAGAAATGTGAGATTCACTTGTAATTAGACCGCTGGGGTCTAAAGACCAGCTCTCAAAAGGAATACTGAAAATTCCCACATGGGAACAAGAACACATGGATTTTGAAGATCTGGCCATGATGCATTGCTTTTAGGCAAAGAGTCTAACCAAAAACCTTTCCCTTGGAGAGACCTTATTGGCAGTGGGTTTCCAGCAATGACTTGCTGACTTTGGAATACCAGAAAATCACCATACACTTTTAATAAAAAAAAAGGGCATGTTTCTGTCCAGCTCCCCCATACCTGCTCCAGCTTGGCCTAGTTTCTGTTATTTATGTTGTGGATACATAGCTGCAAGATTTATTGTATCAGATTAAAAGTAAAGGCTATTAATGTTGGATTCCATAGGGATTTTTCATTAAGGCTTCTTAGTTTTAGTTTACTTATAAATTATCAACCTGAAGCTTGTAAAAAGGGCTTTCTCCCCCTCCTCTTATTCAAGTAATATTGTAATTTATATAGCTGGTATTTTCACAGGAGAAGTCAATTAAGAATTACAATTTGTTTCATTGTAACAGGAGCTAAGTTGGGGCTGTGCCTCAACACCCAAGTTATTAACAGATTTTACACTATTAGAGTGCCAAAAATTAATATATCCTGCACCAAAACCTAAAAAAACCCCACCACCATTTAAGTCATTTAGTTTCTATGGACCACCAACGCGGTCATGCAGTTTGCATGACATTCCTCTACCCATCCGAGGATAAGGGGCAAAAGCCCAGATTTTGACAAGCACAAATTTTCCAAGGGCTGTTGTTTTAGGGAGCAAATACATCCAACCAGCTTAGCTGTTGTCCTACTAAGAAATCAAAAAGGTTGATAAGTGTTTTTTACTGTAGTGAGGGAAAGAGGTACTTGATTATTGGCCATCACCCTCTTTAGTGGCCCGTTTAATGTTTTAAAATGTTTGTTCTGTTTCAGTAAGCCTTCTGAATGTGTACTTGTGAGCAAGGTGCTACATCTCACTAAGCATCCAAGTGGCTTAATTTTATTCTGCTGAGTTTCTGCTTGAGGTTTGCACAGATATTTAGCAGTGACTAGAAACTTGGTGCTGGTCCCTGCCAAACACGGCCCGTCAGAGGGTTTATACTGAGACTTCTAACATCAGTAGATGAAAGATATATAAAGCACTCTTCAGCTGATCTTCTTCTGCTCTCACTTGAGGTGACCTACTCATGTCTCTTAAGTGTTTCAAACATTTTTGCTTTCAACTATAAGATTCTTTAAACAGAGAAATACAAATTCACATACTCCTGCATAGGTCACAATATCATAGTTCATAATATACGTAACTATAGTAAACCTCACAAAACGTTCCTCATAATCTCCTTTGCACCAAATATTACTTTTCCTACAGCTTGACTTCAGAAAATAGTGTGCTTATGTTTGCTTGACTTTCTGCATCAGCAGACTTGAAAAATTTCATGACATAAAATTACTATTTGATACAAACATTGAAGATAATAATTAACCAAGAGCAAAAATTAAATGAACAGAGAGCACTTAGGAAAACAGAGAGGATAGGTCTTGCCCCCAGACAGTATGTCCTCTCTTCCAGTTCAGTGCACCAGCACAGACTCGTGACCACCCAGCTTTGAGGGTACCAGCAAAAGTGAACACGGTCTAATTGTCAAGTGTATCATAATTAAGCATCTGTTCCAGATGTTTTTGATGCATTGTACATCACTATTTTTCACAACAGCCTGTAAAAGTTTACATTTCTTATCTACAGCAGATTGATTATTACTATTATTATTCCAAGTAAAATTAATTCTCATTAAGGGTACTAGACGGCAGTCATATTGAGAGCTTTCATTTGCTACCAGCCACATAATATTAAAACAGCATCCGGCAGCGCAGGTTTTTCTCAACGCCGTACCAACGCACGTACTCATAATGTCATGGAAGCCCCCAGCATGGGAAATTTGAATGCGTACAATTGGACCACGCCGAGAGGCCCCGAAATGGGGAGGTGCACCAATACACTGCTTCACTTCAGGTAGCTGAAGTACTGGTGTGGGTTGGTTCATGTGTTAACTAACGTGGAAGACAGAAATGAACATACTGGTTATCCAAGTTCTAAGGTAAAAATGATGCTTCGAGAGAAAATGATGTCCTTATAAGGTCTTTAGAATCATTTGGAAATACAGTAGTTGAAATAAAATACACCAAGCCCAATCTCACATTAAAAAAAAATACTGATCTTTCTCTTTTTGACACAGTTGTAGGTGCCTTAGATATTGGAATAGGGCAGTGAAAAATAAACCAATTAAGTCATCATGAGCTTGAGAAGGTATGCACACATTAGTTTCTTTTTTTCCTTTTAAAGCTGGCACATTTCTCCTGCTTCTTGTGTTTTCAAACCGTAAAGGATCCCTGTGTTTCCTCGAGACAAAGGATGAGCTCTAAAACTCTGTCTTCTGAAGTGATGAGTTAAAGAACACTGCAGGAGTACTTGCCAAATCACACCACCATTATTAATTCAGGCATGATGAAAGTGTTCATTTTAGCTATAATCATGTAATTCATCAAAATACTACTAGAGCATATCATTCTAAACTATTACACTGATATAGCACCTTATTGCACCTTCACCGAAAGCAGGAAATGTATTTTTTGATGCTTATCTACTGAAAAGCAATTCAGTTTGGGATTTTGGAAGCACTATCTTATGTTACAATAAAAAGGAAATTTCAAACATATTTTCTTGCAGTTGTATGATGCTGTTATTATGTACTTGGGTGATTATCTCCAACGATTACGTTTAAAAATGGTACAGCACTGAAACAGTGTATTTATCCAATGATGTAGGAAGGGTTATGAATATACAATATTATGTGAAGTTGAAATGTAGATTTTGGTCTCTCTGCCCGCTTTTAAAATAGCTTTAGAGGCCAAAATCTGTCTGCCACAAAAACGTTTAAAAAAGGTTCTTTGCAGTTCTTTCAATGACAAATAACACTTCTGAAAAAACTGAATCCCATGATAAATCTCGGGATGTTAAAAGGAATAGGAGCAGCCTGGGCACCGGCAGAACTGAAGATCCCCATCTCATCGTCTCACACCACGATTGCCCAGTTGATCTGCCTATCTGTCTCTTGCTTGGCATATATTTTTGTGAGAGGAAAAAAAAAAAAAAGAATGAGAGAAACATGAAATTAAATAAAGCCCCTCTAAGTACGGACCTCATGGATTCTTTTCACGAATCAGCCGAGGTGCCTTTGGCACAGAGCTGGCTGGTGCTGCAGCTGTGCTGACTGCTGAGTGACACACCTAGATAATTTCCAAAGAACAAAAAGTTAATTGTCCACATCAGGAAAGCTTCATTATTACAGATAGAAAAGCAAAAAGTTAGCCATTCTCACTCTCAGGCAAAATCAAAGAAAACAAGATTAATATATGCTAAACGCATACAGGGCTGCATTTAGAAGAGCTGGCATAAGCTCCAGTACCCCTTTTTCTCTCTCCCCTTTTCTTTTTCCCTCAGCCCCAGAATCAGCATCTTCTGACATGAATAAAAAGCAGAATTTGGGGACTGGAGGTGGCCAGCTGAACATGCAACAGACAAAACATGCTTACCATTTGAAGATTCCTGATAGATCTCTTTTCCCCTACATAAATTTGGTGTCGGCCTCTCAAAGTTTGGCTAAGAAGGTCAAACAGGGTTTATAAAAACATCTTTTCATCTACAGCAAAACATCCCTAGCAGAGGAATAAAATGTAAATTCAAAAATAAGAGGAAGACCATAAGCTGAAGGCATATACTTCCACTGGATGACAAGGTGAAGGACCAGGGCTTGGATGATAGCTGAGGAGGAGAAAGAAATCATTTCTGAATTGCCCCTGTCTATTCCACTAATACAATAAAGCTACAGTGCTCCATCCTCCTTCATCCACACCACTCCACGTTGGCACAAGAGATACATCAAAATAGACTCAATGCTTTTAGTTGAAAGTGAAAATAGAAAACACAGAGAAAAGTGACTGGTGCTGCAAAGACTGAGGAATGTAACCAAGTTATACACAGACAGAAGTCAGCAATATATTAGAAATTTACCTTTTAGAGGCAGCTGGCAAATGGAGAAATGGTTGGAAACGCTGTTCTTGTGGAAATTTCAATGTTTAAAGATAAATCTAAAGAAGCCCAGAAATGGACTGAAAGAAATGTACAGGAATGGAAATTTTCAAACTTAATACAAAAGTAGAGTGAATTAAGAGGCTCTGAAAAAGCAAGCAGCATAACAAGAGACGCAGCATAAAAACAAAAAATATTAATTTATACTCCATTATTTGATAGATATGGTTCTGAAACAAAAACAAAGGTTGTTCTTTGGTTATTTTTTTTTTCTTTTTCAGTATTTAAATTTGCTTCCAGAGTAACTGGACTAGTAGTTCAACTTCAGTGCAATGACAGAATGGTCATACAGCATATAGGCCTCCTCTATAGCAGAACTCCAAAAATAATTTAATTTATTAAGGTTGTTCATGAAGTAGCCCAGTTTTACACGTGTATATATTAAAGCTGAAAAAAACCAGTAAATTATTGTTGGGAGCAATGTTTTCTGTTGAATATTAAAGTAAGCTAATAACATTTACTATTCTATTCAGTAATTATTTGAGAGTAATTAGAAGCTAATAGCTACCAGTTTATAGCTATTAAGTCTCTTTAGCACTACAACTTGGCTTTTCTATGATCCTTTTCTTTATTCTCACTATAATAGTCTCTGCAGCCCGCCTTCATGCAAACACAAACGCCTTCTCCACTTCCTTATGTGCCCAAAACCAGGGAAATTAGTAAACTAACCAAAAAATAAAAAATTATTTTCTATTCAAGGAAGCTCTTCCTATTCTCGAGCTGCAAAAGTTATTAAATTTAAGCATGTGACTAATTGTATTAACAGATTTACTCAGATGATCAGGAGTATAAGGTGTGTCCACATACACCTGGCTCCTCCAGCACAGAAAGTACTTTTATTCAGGAAAAAAATTATGAGAAACAGCAGAAGACATTTTTACATAGAAAGGAAAGAGAGAATAATTGCAGTTTCTTTTGACCCATTTTCCAGTAAGAAATGGATGCTGTTCCATTGCCGGAGCGATCCCACACCAGGAGGATGAAGCAATTTCACAGCATGTGGGTACAAAACAAGGTTTTTTCACGTGATTCCCTTGGAGCAAGTCTTTAAGTGCTGCACTTGTTCCAAGATTTTCCATGTCTTAAGAAGCTATTGCTGCTGTCCATCCATAGGTGTGTTAGCACTGCTGATGTAACACATCTGAGCTAGGTACCAACTAGCTTTGCAACCCGTGTTGATCTGCAGCATGCCACAGGTACATAAATACATTTATTTTGTACCAATTTGCCAGCAAAAGGTTACTTCTGTAATAAATAAACCTCATGTGTCAAGTATTGAAGTTTCTATGGAGCAAGATATAAGGCCAGGCCTAAGTTTAAATAAGTAATCAAGGGGACCAGGCTCATAAGTAAAAGTGTCAGATGAGTACAACTAGTACAAGCTGGAGCAAGCCCTAAAATGTGAATATTTGGTGCTACCTTGTAGACATTTTTAGGTAAGAAAGTTTCATTTCATTCAAGGATGTAAAAAACTTTTTTTGACAGAAGTTTCATAAAAAGCTGAAATAATTAAGTTTTCCAAAACCAAACCTTGATAGGTCAATGTTCATCTACGACATTTTGTTTTATTTAACAAAGCCTGTCAATGGGACAGAGCAAAGCCCTGTCATGTTCTCCAAGTTTCTTGACATCCATATCTAGAGGAACAGCTCTAGGAAACAGACTTGCATCTTCAACCATCAGAAAGTGCTCTGGAAGAAAGCACGAGCGGTCAGAAATATTCAAAGAAGGTTTGACAAAAGCAATCTCAAATCATCGCCTCACGGGGGCAGGACGGCAGCCTGCTCCTCATCTTGCTAACGCTCAAAGTCATCAACAAGGGCAATGGGAACAATGGTGGCGTTTAACTACTCCTGAACTTTTATACCATGCATTTTGCAATAATATAAGCTCACTTGTGGTTTTTTTTTTTAAATCGTCATCTAAGCTCATAAGTAATATTTCTGAAAGAAGAGAATGTTAGATATAACAAAATAATGATGAAAATCTCATTTACTTAATAAAATTCCTTTGATTTTAAATCAAAACTGATCTCCATCCATTTGAACTTTAACTACCTAATTTCGTCTCGCGTTTCAGATAACACATAGTAAATGTAATTTGTCATCATAAACGTATTATTATTTAATCATATGAAAGTTTTGGTTTATCTTGAGAAAATATTTATAGTAGTTTTAATACACGGGATCCATTCTTGACAGAAATGATGAAACAGATTTATCACCCGTGACAAATTATATTGCAAAACGTCCTCTCCTGACTGCTTACAACAGAAATATTAACACCACACACAACTGGAACAGCACCTGTGATTCTCATTTCTTTAGGCTAACATCAAGGCACCCTCAAATCCTTTTTCATGGAGACCGTACAGTACTTCGAATGCGAGTTGCTTATAAGAGTAATTCTATGAATGACTGAAACCTGTAGCCCTTTAAATCAAACTAAGTAGTCTTTTATTAAAGTGCCCAGCAAATCAATCTAAATCCAAGGATAATAAAGCCCTAATCAGGTGGTAGAAAAAATAATAGGTTGTCATGCATGAGGAAAAATAGGCAATCATGGAATGTTTTCTTTAATTAGGTTGTGTAAAATGGAAGGACTGAGTAGGAACTGGCAAGACATTCATCATGAGCAAGGTGGGAAATTATTTAGATTACTGAGAAAGGAAAATTGAGTGTGAAGTACTAAGATTTAACTGGACAGAAAATTAAAACTGTTTGGCTATTCATGTCACTTACTTTTGGAAACTTATTGGCAGGTATGGGCTTTCAAAGTAGTTTGAGTCCAGATATTTCTGTCCCCATATAATTTAGTTTAACTTTTAATAGCATTAGCGTATGCAGATTCTGTCCATGTGTCCCAGAGGGACAGAGGGGAAATTCATCTCGATAGAATTTTAGCTGGAAAAATTGTGTGGATTCAATTGTTACTTTGCAATAAAGCAATTACTTCTGTTATCGCAGGTCATTAGTACAGTCAGATATTGAAGCTGCTTTACAAATTACAAACACCATGACAGATTATTCAGATAGTCAACAAATTTTCCAGAGTTTGGGAAAGTAACTCAGTACATTAGATGATGATGATTATCAATCTTGTTGCTACCACTATTATTATTTTTCAATTAGTTCTCCATCATCCAATGCTGAATTCAGCTCTCATACGTATACAAATATTGACAGTACTAAGGTAAGCTTGTCAAAAATAAATAAAAAGTATCCTAGAGCCTTTCAGAGACATTCTAATTATAAAGCACTTAAATTTAGTCAGCATTTTTCATACCTGTCTTAAAGTCTTAGGCAGCACAGCATGCACAGAGGACTCCTGAGTTCTTTCCAGTTGTCATAACATTTCAGCACCAGACAGATCTTCTGTCTTCTCTCTCATTTTATTGAGGTGTTAAAATGGTACATTAATTCTATTGGAATTCCATCATTATTAAAAATATTATTGGCTAATGAGAAAGAGATCTTGACTCTAATAGTCCCTTCTCTCTCTGTTATGCTCAACGGTGGCCTCGATACCATAAATGCAGAGAAAGTTCATAAACATCTTTAATTTTTATCTTGACCACAAAAGTTGCCTCCCCATAAAAACAATATACTAGCAGAAAGGATTTTAAAGTTGAGGTGACTTGAAAAATCTTCTTCTTCCAGGCAGAGTTTCAGTTTAATGAAAATTACAACAATATTTAAGAACTTTAAAAATTTTGCTCAACGGAAATATCACTATTTTGTCGTAAAGACTGCAGCTGAGGAGTACCCAGGAATGAATTATAGTCTACAGATTTTCTTGGAGCAATGGGTGCTGGAAGCCCTGAGGTCTTCAGTACGAGGTAACCAAGATGCTTGCCCACTTTTGAGTCAGTAACTCCAGAAAAACAGCCATCATAGCAGGTAGCAGCGCAAGCAGGCTGGCAGGAAATCAGGGACTGTCACATAATCAAATGTCAACCATTCCTACATGGATGTTGAGGAAATGGTGAACTCAAGTTCAAAAATGTTCCAGCAGAAACCTTCCACCATCTACTGTCCTAGATGTTATGTGCAGGAGTGGTATGACACAGTTATTGCCAGATTTGTACACAAAGTTTCTTTGGAGAGAGTCTTCAGACAAATAACTGAGCTTAAAAGCAGAGAGAACACCCCAAATTAATGTTTTCTTTTTTTTTTTTTTTAACAGGAGTCCTACTCACATCTTTGAAAAATGGTACCATTCTCCCTTCTGTGTTATTTTAAGAGTAAACAAAAATGCTTCATAGAGGAATTTTCACATCAAAAAAAGTTTCACGATAATGTTCTCCTTATTAACTGCACTGACCCTCAGGAATGGCATTCAAGGTTTTCTTCTGAGGCTGCTTGGCTGAGCAAGGATGCGAGGGGCCGCTTGATTTAGTGGTTCAGAGCGCCAAGCAGGAGAGCTGCCACCTCCAGCCCACCGCTCCCAAAGAACAAACCTACAAATCACTTGTCACCAACTTTGATCTACCTTGTTTCAGGTGGTTTCCTCTCTGTCTATTATTTCTGCTAAGAGACCCGTGAAAATTAAATACAGACCCCATCAATGCTTGAGTGACCTAGTGCTCCATCATACCAGCAATGTAATAGCAATAAATCATTTCAACTTTAATCTATTGTTATTGATGAATGTACAATTATTTGTCATCTAATATGCTGAAAATGATGACCAAAGAAATAGATCAACTTTTTTTCTTCTTCCAAGTACGGCATTGATGGATTGTATCCCTAAGCTGTTATTACACTTATAATGTACTCTTCTGCTATGACAGCACAGCTAGTTTTTTAATCATTCCATAGTAATCAACTTAAGACAACATAGCAAGACTCATAACTCATGTTCTTTTCATTTTTGGCAGTGATGGGAAATGAAAATGTTTTTATTCTTTTGAAATAATTCTTACCTGACTAGGCTGAAGATTGCTCTAAAATTGTAAATAAATGGTTGTTTATTGAGCTGGAACTGAAAAGTGACACATTAAAATGCCCGTTTCTGAAGAAGAAATAATAATTTAGGCCTGAGTGAAGCAAGAGTTGGTTAAAAAAACACTTTGTTTTTCTCTTAACTGGTTCAGTGCTAACTCAAATCTGTACTTGCTGCTTAAGCAATGCTCCTATTGTCATATTTAAGAGCAGAGAATGTCTGTAAAGACAGGCTGGCTTAGTAAAATAATGTCAGTGTATGTTTTCAAAAAATTCATTTTGAAAATCCATAGACTTAGGAGTCACTTTCAGCAGGAACCTAGAAGTAAGACACGTTCTAAAAATTTTGATCCACTTAAGTTCGGTAGATTAACGGGAAATTGTAAAAATCTCTTGGGAGAGAAAAAAGAAAACAAGTCATTTCTCAAGGCACTGTAAGGGTCAGAAGACCAGACATTGCTCTCTAGGAGTTACCATGCTTCTAAAATGTGTATGTAATATAAGAGAAAATATTTCAAGAAATTGATTTTTTTAGTATATGTCTAGAAATCTATGGTGTTGCAGCACTATCCAAAACACATTAATAAAAACACTTCTTAAAAAAAAATGCTGACTCTGATCTGATGGGTTTTATATGAAAAAAAATTTACAGGATTTTCCGCATTAAATAGGACTTGGCTTCTAGCGTACATCCCCTATAATTTAAAATGCCCATGCTAAAAGGACCATAGAGAACTTTTTTGTCTTACAGCAGGTACAGGACCAAGAAGTCATCTTTGAGGTATTTCTTTCCTGCCCAGCAGCCCCTGACAGCCTTTGTCAGCTCAACAGCCTAGGCAAAGCAGCTTTCTCTCACCTCTGTCATCTCACCTTCATTTTCATGTATTTCTAGCTATTTTTCTATCCATTTTTCAACTGTTTTGCAGTGTCGTACCATGTCTCTCCTCCAGCTCACAGTGACATGCTCTGCCCTTCCCATACAGCAACATGTCTACCAGGTTTATTTTGCCTCTGAGAATTCTTAATTGCAACATTTTCATCTTCTTTCTTTCTTTTTTTTTGTAAATAATAAACTCAGTTAATTGCTCTCCTATCTTTCTTCTATCTGTTTTCCCATCACCCTGATCATTTAGTTTTCTGGGAATTTTTTTTCATTTTTTTTAACAGTGTTGGAGATTAAAGTCCAATATTATGCTGGAAAAAAAATAAACTATCTTTAAATGTGCGGTTACTGTAACTGAATTGGAAGTTTCACTGAACTTTCGTGATAGTTTAATGTAAGTAACACATCTAGCTTTTCTTTCAAGCTACTAAGCAATTCCTCCCTGATCTCAGGTCTTGGTGGGGAGCCCACACTTCTACAGCACAGAAGAGTTTAATTCTCCAAAGCAAGAATTTGACAATGAAACTTGACATTACTTTTATTTTGAAATCCCTTTACTGTTACAGCTTGTTCCCCGTGGCCATTTAGGAACAACTGAAACAATATCAGAATTTTCGTAACAACCATTACAACCAACTATTTCCTCATTCACCAAGTTTGGTATTGTCATTGCCATTAACACAACTTCAGTAAATGAAACAGAAAAAACGGATAGGGCTAAATGTTCAAAATGGACACTTCAGTTATCAAGAAGCAGTATAATCTACCTTCAAGAAGATCATTTTCTGAGATTCCTAAGAAATCAGAGAACTCAGAACTTAGTTTTCTGCATCAGGGAGCTAACCTTGTTCCAAAGTGACATCGAATCTATAAAACCCACCCACTGCTTGCACATGCTGGAGACCCTCATCTCTAACCCAACTCCAAAACTGCAAACGCCAGCAGCAAGGGTCAACATGTTCCCTGAAGCCCATGTACCTACAGATTAATTTAACTCTTTGCTGATCCTATAACAATGGATCATTTATGGCCTCCTCTGTATCAAGGTGTCTGCCAGGCCGCTCCCATCTACAAGTAAAGGACCAGTTTTAAGCAATCTACGTTCATGGATGCTCCCTTCAAATGACTCGGTTGATCCTGAACATCTAAGAAAAAAGATTTCACACAAAATGAAACCTTGTTGCTGATAGACATAACCAATGTTGGCCAAAATAAGCAAAAAAAAAAAGCAATAGTGAGCTTCACTCACCACTCTGAGCTGAACTGGAAACTCTCTCTTGGCTCAGACTCATGAAGCTCACTGGTAGCCGGGCAGTTTTCCTCAAATCCATAAAAACTCTCTTCCAAGACAGGCAGACGTGGCACAATGCAGGCCATATGTTCAGGAAACATTTGGGATAAACTAAGGAAAAAAAAAAAAGAAGATTTTTATTTTTAGGTTTTTTTTGTTTATTTGAGTTGGCAGTACAATTTCACACAAGGAATTTTCAGGGAAGTTCAAGTCATTGTCAGCCTCCCCCTGAGAGAGAGCCAAGTAGCAGCTACAGCTCCTCCATCCCTGAGTAACTCCTAAAGGAAATGCTGCCAGGAACAATTCTCCAAAGAAACTGGGATCTCAGTGCTGCTCTCCAACATAAGTGCTCCTTTACAACCTTTTAAAACTCTTAGTCTTTCTAACCATCCAACTCTGATACCAGAGCTGGTCAGCACGCAACCTCCCCCAAGGAAAAAAAGAAAAAAAAAAAAAAAAAAAGTGAAAATGCTGCAGTAAGCAATGAGAAACCTAGATTACCAACTTTAACAAGCTTCTACAAATCACCAGCATCCTAGGTTGGAAAGGTCGGCTCTGGCATGGCTACTGATAAATTCCACTTGGTGATGGCTGGGTTCTCGTAAGGCTGAAATGGGCTCTATATGTCATACAGATTGGGTTCAGACTGCTGCCAATGAGCAAGAGAGAAGCAAAGCAATCACTCTACAGATGTACAAATACCGAGTATCTCGTTGCACAGAAAAGTCAGAAACTGAGTGTCTGTCTTCTGTGCTAAAAGAGCCATAAGTACCATAAAATTCCCTAAAAAACCCTCCTTTAAATGCCTACAGTTTAAAAAGTTATTAAAATCAATAAAGTTTTGTTCTGATCGTAGTATGTGATAAAGCTCCAATATGCAAGGTAATATTTAAAAAATGTGAAAAGTGATTTAAAATAAACATGGAAGTGTTCCCCTTAACGTACCACCTCCGTTAGAAAGAGCGAGCACACCGATTCGAAAGCACCTGTTAATCACTCCCAAAGATGGCCGAGCTACGGAGGAAGCACTGGGCTGGCAGAGGTTTTCTCTGGTTTTACAAAAGGCCAAGACCTTTCAAAATTATTTTATGGGAAAGTACCACAACGCTTCACGTGCCTGCATGGAGAGACGCAAGCAGGAAGTCAGAGACATTTAGCGACTTTAGTACCGCACTGAGGCACGAGGGTACCAGTTCTCCCATAATGCAATAGAATATGAGATGAGGTCAATTTATACCTTCTTAACATTTATTCAAAAGTCCTTTGTATAATCCAATTTCAACAGTCCCATGATATCAAATAGCTATTTCTAGAATGAAGAACATTTTATTTTCCTTAAAGACCTTTGCCTCCTGCTCATTTTGCTCACATTTCTCAACCTCCACTTGTTGCAAATGCCTGTAGCAGTTTTCATTGCATCACCTCTGCTGATCGTAGCAAAACCTTTCTTTATCAATAAACAGCATTGAAGCAGCAGAGAGGGAGGCTCGGTAACTCTTTACCAACAAGAGTAACTGATTCTGGAAGATAAATGATTACATCTTCACCAAAAGCACACAATACTCAACTTCAGGAATCTGCTTTTTGTTACTAAATGTTGGGATGCCGTTAATCACACTTTTTTTTTTTTTCATGAGAAATGACTGACAAACAATTAACATGGAATGTTACACTTAAAACAACAACAGAATCACCCAACAAATAACACCTAAAGCGATGTCTATTTAGCCACCAGACAGACTAAACTGTATTTGCTTTTCCACAGAATTTGTTTAGGGAATTATGAATGTTGCTAAGTTGCTTGGTGCTCCTTGCCTTTAGCCATCATTATCAGTTATCTTTAGGGGTAATCATTTTTCTTAAAACCATGACCCATTTGATATCTTAAAAACAGCAACATTAATTTTCATTTGTCACATAGTAGGGTATAAATTGACTAAATGTTAATAGCATTCTTCTTGAGTAATCAGTTCTACATGATTAACCAAAAAATTGCCAAAATGTTGTTTACTATTCATTTGTATCTGAAGAAAAAGAGAGCCACGATCCATGAGTCAGAGGGAGATTAATTTCGTTTCTGATCTGTATTAAAACTTGCCACAATGATTCATAATCATTTTACTCACTATTTATCCTGACAAAACTATTTAATTCGGAGAGCTCCTCGTTGTACAATAATGCTGCCCAAAAGTATCGCTGCTTCCTCGCGCTTCAATCAGTTTTGTTCAATATACACAATAGAGTGGTAGGTATCTTGATTTTGTTAAGGGTTTGAGGTTGGGTTTGATTTTTTTTTAAATGTACCCTTAACGTTTTTCTTTTTTTTTCCTTGATGCAGGAGAATGTAGTCGATGGTCTTTACCACCATCTAGTGGATCTCATTACTTACAGCAAGCCACAATAATATCAAAGATTAGAGACAACCTTTAACCTGTCATATATATGGAATTTATCCATCTTATGGAAAATATGGCCTTCAGTATCACGTTGTGCTTATTTCTTTGTATTGCAGCCTGAAATACAACAGCAGCACTTCACTAAAACTGAAGAGAACAGATTCCAATGGAGATAGTGCTTAAAATAAAAAAAAATAAAATAAAATAAAAAGTGAGATGGCATATAGGGCATAATTGAGCTCACAGTTTTCATAACACAAGGAGTTTTGGGGCCAGAACACTATTCTAGATCTTAAAACATGAACACCAATTAGCTAGCTATTCTCACAAACGAGAGAGCCGGAAATAAGAAATTATTTCTCCTCTGATTGACTTTCTCAGAAGTTTACAGCTGTTATTAAAGCTGCACGACAGCTATTACTCTACGCATGCTTTTGTGTGTCCCTGGGGAGTTCTGCTGGGCTCTGTCACCAGGTCCCGAGGTACCGCTGGTGGCTCCGGGTTGGACAGGCAGAGCTTCCCAGCCCGGCGTGGGCAGCAGTCAGTATTTACTCCTGCACAATGATCTTCATCCAAGGCATTTGCAGAAAAAGAACGTTGAAATCACACACTGGCAAAGAGAATTTAAAATGTGCGTTGGTTATATTCTCCCTTTAGGAATCACTGTGACGCTTCCTCCTTCAAGCAGCAAAAATGTCTAGAGCTAAAACACATGCTCAGGATTTTTATTTTCTTTTTGACAAAGGTTAAAAAAAAAGCCAGTAATAAATGACAATTTTTTCCCTCCTCATATCAAAACAGATTGCAACCTCACAAAAAGACTTGTCAAATGGACACTGCTGCCCACTACTTGGAAGTGGGAGAGAGGAACGGTTTTGCCATGCTGGGTTTAGTGACAAGGATCTGGCTCCTGCTTGTGCTACAGGATTCTGGTGTGATTTTTGAGATAAAACTTTTAGATTCTGCTCCCTTACCTGCATACTGGAGAAAATACCTCCATCATTCACAAGCATCAGGGCATAAGGAGTTTGCCATCATGAGCACAGTAGAAGGACAGCGAAAGTGTAGATTACAAAAGTAGAAAAAACTTGATCAACTTCATATTTAAAAAAAAACAAAACAAAACAATTATTTGGCAGGAATACAAAGAGTAGTTTTCTTTCTCCACACGTAGCAGAATGGATCTAAATCAACCCCTGTGGCTCCCACGACACCGTAAAACATGGAGCGATGTTTTAGACCTGCAGAACAGAATGACCCAGGCACTTCTCCGACCTCTTCCCCCAGGAAAGGGATGGACAGCATCACTTGCACTCTCCCCTCACAACACCACCACTTGCCTTTTGCAATACCTGCCAGGCAGGTCAAAAATACGTTGAAATCTGTGAAAACAAATGAATTAAAGCTCTGCTTCCAGCTTTCTTCAAGCTGGATTTTACTGGGGAGGTCTGTTCTCCCCTCTGCCCCTTGGGTAAGGCTGAGACTAGCAATGCTTTTCTAAAAATCCTTCTTGTTCCAAAATTTTGTTTTTCTGAGCAAAATTTGTTGCTGCTCCAAGCAAAATTTACTCCCTTGGTGTCAGAAGGTGCATGTTCACCTTCACCACTACCATGCTTCTCAAGACACTGCCAGTCACTCCTACTCGTTTCCCTGAAACCTTACTCAGATATTTGCCTTCTTAGGAGCATATTAAAAAAAAAGAAAAAAAAAAAAAAAAAAAGCTTCTGAAATAACTGCCTGTCTTCTCCCTCGTTGCAAACAGCACATTTTCAAGCAGTGAGCACTAGCATCACTGTGTCCTGAGGTCACTCGTGGCTTTCCCCACCTTCCCCCAGTCTGGGAAACTCTGATGACCCAAGTTTATAAAGCAGTAGATTGCACAAATGAGATTTTATGCACTTGCCAAGACAATTGAGGTTTCTTCTCAAACTTATGTTTCTCTCACTGCCTTACGGTGTTTGAAGGCAACACCTCAGATATATCTCTCTAAAAAAAAAGACAACTGCACCTGCAAACCCTACCCTTCCCTAGCACGTGATGCTGAATTACCAGTAGCCTCCTTCCCAGCTACTCAGGGTTTAATTCTAAACTTTGACCTTCAAAAAAAAAAAAAATTGAAAAAAGGAAAAAAAAATTAAAAGGAAGAAGAAAAGCCCCAAGCAGCTTCTCTCAATGATACCCAATAGCAGGACTGTGTCCTTCCTGGAGGGACCTCTGATTTTGCACCTGATTAAATAGTAACTCAGGGTTAGAGTCATGCTCTTGGTGACTCACTCATCTGGTTGACTGGCTGACAATCTCCACAGGGTAGAGTGCAATTTACTTGTGTGCCCCAATTAGCAGTGCTAATTGGGGCACAAAATCTGTGTAAAATTTTTTTTTTTTTTTAAAGTCGACCACCATTCTGGCAATGGCAAGTGGGCACTGAAGCACGAGGGAGGCTGATCTGCCCTGCTCTTCAAACACCTCTGAGAGTGGAAAAAAAATAGTATTAAAAGGTATCTAGATGAAGGCAGAAGTTTTGATGGGCTTTCTTAACTGCTTCACATGCCTGGATTCAAAATTCTGCATTTCGCCACACTCCAGCAGAGGTGGGCAGCTGCTTGAGGGGGAATTTCTCAGGGCCTGGTGCTCCCCAAGCAATGCTCAGCTCTCCAGGATCTGCTCTGCAAACTTTGTGCACCTGTAATTCTGCACTGCACATGCTGGGGAATCCCAGACTTGATATTTTAAATTGTTTTCTATCAGTTATGAAAGAACGCTATTAAAAAAAAACAGAATTTTAGAACAATCTGAAAGATTTCTGATAATACCAAGTTTTATACATTTTTCTTTGAATACAGCAGAGCAAAGAAGTATTTTTTTATTAAAATCTGCAGAAAATTGCTTAGGCTTAGATGCAATCATTTCAGCTGTATGCCAGATATCACAGGTACTAAGCAAACACCGGTAACATTTAACATCATTACTGTGGTATCTGCATACAGGAATGGCACTTCAGATGCTAAACTGCCATTAGCACGCATTCATATTTGTTTTCATGCACGGTTTTAAGTTAACTGTTTGTGTAAATACAGGCATAAAATAATTTGTACACTTTTGCACACACAAAAATTCACTCTTCTCAGCTCAAGCAATACTTATGGGGTCCTTTCTGTGGCTGATGCTGCAAATACGATCCAGATTTGAATATAAATATTTATCAATTCAAAGAGGATGTGTAAAATAAACAGCCTAGAAAATGAGAAGCTTTTTGCTTTTTTTATTATGCCATTTGATAACACTGTAAAAGAATTACTGTACACTTCTCCAGCTAAAAAACCTCTCCATTTCAGAAGCACAAGCTGATTTTATTTTGATCTATTACAATAATAAAAGAACAATTATCTCTTTCCTAGAAGCTTCAAGCCTAAACCACCTTGTGTGCTTAACTCGGGATGCTGTGAAAAAAAACCACAATAGTGGGAAAGGGCCATCCAACATTGCTCCAGTCAAGTACCAAAGGGTGTAAAACCAGTAAGACATTTGAAACCTGGACTTATTTGTGACTGGTTTTGGGGGTCATAAGGATGACTAAAACAGCACAAGGGAAAAGTACTTAATCTAAGGCAACCTTGGAAAGACCCTGCACCAGCACCTCCATCCCACCGAGAGATGGAGGAAGGGCTGAGAGCTGGTTTGGGGTTTTGGGAGATGAGTGCTGCCTGATGCTGGGGAGCTCTGTGGTGGGACATGGTAACATGATGGGGAAAGATAAAAGGCCAGTCTAAGCTAGACAAAAAAAAAAAAATACATTTTACAGAGGAGATGCTGATAAGTTGCCTAAGTAAAAGGGTGCTTTCATATTCTCCAGTTCCTGGGGCTGACACAAATGCAGTGTGCTGATGCTAAAGAAGTCAGATAAAAAGGGTTTATTCCTAGTTTATTGGGACTTCACTTGATTAGAGCATAGAATCATAGAATCCTTCGGGTTGGAAGAGACCTTGTGTGTATAGAGTTTAACTTACCCTTAACTTGCAAACTAATTAAGCTCACACATGTACTAAGGTGCCATGGAAGCAAACAGTGAGCCGAAAAGCACATGGTCAAAGAGTTTTGAACACCCCACAGTCTCTCTTGCCAGGTGGCATCTCTGTAGTGTTGCTCCATGGTAAAAGGTCCTGCCTGTAGATAACTTGCAGGAAGCATTTTCTCCACTCTATAAATTATCCCTCCTATAAAAAGATTAAATCAGGTTGCATATGCATGCCCCTGGCACTTTGGCTAATCCAAAGTGTGTCTTTGCAATGTGTTTAGAAAAAAAGAGAGCGGCTGTATGTCTGCTCTCCGAGCCAAAACAACTGTCTTTATCAGGCACTAAGCAGGACCGTGGATCTGGCCCATTTTAATTACACATACAGATACAGCCAAGAAGTTTTGAAGTGCTAAACAAGTTTTAAAACAAATAGAGGCAAAAACAAAAGGAAAGATAAACAGAAGCATTTCCATTTCTATAACTGCTTTGGCTCCAGCAAATATCTATAGCTTACTCTGAATCACTTACACCCAAAAATGGAGCCTTGCGACACCAACATTAGCATCCTTCATCACTCACATATTCGACATTCAGAATTGCATAATAAAGTTTTTATTCAGCCTGAGTTAATTATTCCCACATCCTTGCCCATAAAATACTTTCCTTTGTTTGGCCACACACACCTGTTGCTGCTGGAGCCCTTGTCTCACTTTGCACAGAAGGAATAAGAGGGAACCTTGGCTCCAAAGCCTTGTCTCCAGACTCACTTCCCAACCACCCTTGGGAGTGCCATGGGGTTAGCGTGGTCCAGAGACATGGGCAGGTAGCAAAGAAGCCAGATGTTTCTCTCCAGAGACGCTAAAACCTGTCTAATTTTGTCTCTCAAAATTTCAAGCAGACTTTGCCAGTCTTCCCATACTTGCCTTCCCATCCTCCTCGCTCCTTACCCATGGGGTTTTCCTCTAAAGCCTGAAACCTTTACAAACATCCAAAGCTAAATCTTAACTTTGTAACCTGGGCTCATCTCGATGTGAGGTACAAGCCCAGATTCCCAAATGCCCTACAGCAGCTAAGCAGCAGCTCCCACATGTTTTCCCTCTCCCCTTCAGGTTCTTCTAAAATCCCAGTGTTTTTTGTTGATACTTTGATGCTCCACCACTTCCCAGCAGGTCCCTTCCCTTTTCCTTTCTCTGGAAAGGTTTGGCAAAAATATCTTCCCAACAGCTTTTGAAGTGACATCTCTTCCCCTGTTCACGTTACCCTCTTCACTTAGAATTTTCCCTTCCAGAGCCATTTCCTCGTCCCATTCACTCCCCAGAGATCCGCTTTGTCCCTCAGGGCTCACAGGTCCGCCTCTGTGCACAACTCTGTCAATTGATTTGCATGCACCTCATTTCAAAACAGAGGCCATGTTACATTTGATGAGACTACACAAATGCTTAAGTTTCAGCACACACCAAATGTTCTCTCCTTATGGGAAATTCAAGGAATGAGAAGTCCAAACAGTCACACTCCACGTCCCCTGTTGGGGTGAGGGAGAGGAAAGCATACGTGCATAAATATTTTGAAATAAATCTATATTAAGAACAATACTTGCAGCAAAACAAATTCTCAACCATTTCTTTTTTTTTTTTTCCACAGTAAGATGAAAAGCTTAGAGGGGATGGAGGGCGGTAAAAAGGAAGCCACAAAGAGGAAGGAGCAGACGGGAATTGTTTGCAGCTCAGAAGGAAAAACTTTGTAAGAGTAATTAATATGGAAATAATCTTCACCCACTCTGCAGAAAGCGTGACATATGTTAAGGTCATTCCAACTCAGAAAATCTTTTCTAAGCCGAATCCTTAAAGGAGGATGATTTAAATTAATAGGTACAAATACCCTTGGCTACCCAGTTTGCACGACAGTGACCGCAATTACACGCACAGGCCAAAGGAGAAGAGAAGATTTCCCAAAGTATGGCCTGACTCGACGGCATCCTCTCGAGAAGGACAACAGAAAGACTGCTCCTTGAAAATCTTATCTATCAACACAAAGATGTAGATGGGGAACTATAAAAGCAGTAGTTCCTTGTCAGATATTACTCTCTTAAAGTACATTTAGGAAGAGTACTGAGGAGTTTTAGTAATGAGACGGTACCGTTATAGCAGGCTGGCAATTACAACTCTCCTAGTTGACTTCCAGCCACCATCACTGAGGGCACAGACAAATCCACTTGTCTTGCACAGGTCGATGTGTCCTCCTGGCAATTCCAGCACAACCCCATTTTCTTCCCAGCAATGACAAACTCCGTCTGTCTTCATCACCAGGCTGAAAACTCCATTTCCTATGCAAGTCATACCTGCAAAAATATATTCAACATGACAGATCTAATCAATGATAATACCGCAGAGACAGTTGAACAGCACTTCCACAGAGACCAGCCCAGTTTGTAAAAACTCTGGGTCACAAATAATTCATTGCCCCTTTATTAAATAATTAGATATTAACAGACAACACTGATTAGACTGTACTGAATCATAGTGTATATTTCCTCTCTTGACTTTGTCACAGAGGTCACCATACAACCCAAAGCCGAAGAGGACAGAAGGAGACAGTGGATGGGCATGGCTACATAGAGAAGCCTTTCATTAACCTTGCTGATCCCCCATAATTTCATGTGTCAGCAGCTAATCAAGGACTCACTGACATCATCAAGGGATAGGGAGAAAAGACCTCCCAAGGGACCGATCACTTCTCACAGGAGAAGGTCTATACTTATACCGAGGAGGTTATAAGTATCTTGCAAATAAAGTGTTCTTGCATTATTTTTAATTAGTTTTGAAATACATGTTTATACTGTTGGTGATAATTATTTATATGCAGTGTGATGGAGATAGCAGTTAAAGGAGTCAGTCCTTGATAGTCCACTCATTTCAGACTTTGTCCAGCTGTCATACTTGGTTGCTTAAGAAACATAAGCAAAATCATCTTCTTACTGACTCGTAGCCCATAGTTCTACTAATGTCATTTGTTTCTTAAAGGAAATACAAGGGACACTGCTTTCTTTTTTTTTTTTGGCAGAGTTGGGGTTTAATCATTTTGTATTTACTTAATACTTTTATCCCAAAAGATTTTGTAAATCTAATCAACATACCAGATAATTCATCTATGGCCAAAGTAAAGCCTCCTCTTAAGCAGGATGAGGATGCCTCTTGCACAGCATGCCACGGTGCCAAAAGGACAGTGCAGATTGGAGGGGTTAATGGTATCTCTAAGGATCTCTCCCTGTCCTTATTTTAAACCTCAAGCCTTTTTTCTTATCTCTCCCCACTTCCTCAGAGGGTGGGGGGAGTGAGAGAGAGTGTGTAGCTTGGTCCCACTTGGGACCAAAGGAGTGAGGTCCCTCAAAACCGAGCCTTGGAAAAGTCTGCATCACTTATGGACCCGTATTTTATATTTGGAAATAGGCAGTCTACATGTGCAGTCTGAGATGTATCATACAGGTATAAATTAAACAAAACTGATCCACTGGGAAAGCCAAATGACATTCTCTCTTCATGCCATGTTAAGGACACACCTCACTCGCCTCCTGTGATCACACACACCTTCCACAGTCACTTGTGACAGCCTCCTCAAGACCAACTCAGTATCACATTACATCGCCAAGAGGCAACTACCTCAACAAAAATAATAATTGAAAAAATATATTCCTTGGTCATCATTATCCCTGCACTGAAAGAAACTCGTGAGGAAATACATATCCAAGAGATCATTATATGTTTTTTAAAAGTACATAAAAAATTAGAATTATTTAAACAAATAATTTGGGGGTATGTGAAATATTTCAGTTGAATTCTACTTAGAATTGCATTTTTTTTTCCTGCAATAATAGATGCTGCCCTTAAAGCTCACAGATCTTACAGATTAGATCACTATTCAGTTTCTTCAGATTTTGGGAAAGTTAAGAGCTGAAAAATTTACTCAGAAGAGGTAGACAGTTACTTAATTTTACACAACTCTTGCTTAGCAGCAGTAAACTAAGGACATCCCGCATGACTGAAATAAGTAACTCCTAGGGACATGCTCAAGTGATCAAAAAAAACAGTAACATGACCCATATCAACTTATATTGAACAATAACCTTCCAACAATACTCTAGAACATTATTTTTGTAGATTTGCACTTTTTTTTCTGGCTGCAATATAT
>WHYT01017454.1:296792-310959 GCA_009806455.1 Tetrax tetrax | reverse complement strand
CCTACTCTGAAGTTAGAAAAAGAGCTTTTTTTTTTTTTTTTTTTTTTTTTTCTTCTGGTATTGCTACATTACTGTGAAGAAGATTCAGCCACTCTTCTAATTTTAATTTTCTTGAAGAATCCCCGGAAAGATATGTAAATTGTTTCTTTCAAGATCCTGAGCGCTTTGTTTTGCTTTAAAATACATCACTGGAAGCAAAGTCTAGGCTTCAATAACTTCTGAATGTCAGCACATCTCTGATTTTCTAAAATGTGTGGTTTAGTCAGTGATATTGCGAGCGAGGAGCCAGTTCCAACTCCGCGATAATGCTGGCATTAATTTTCACTTATAATTGTTTCCTCCTTAAACAGCCCCGCAGAGAGAGACTCACATCCCTTCATTACAAATAACTTATCGTGGCATTAAATTTGCCTAAATTGTACTCTAGTGCTGCCGTACTGCTGACCCTTAAGCCTGTAAACAAATACATTTGTTCTCCATATATTTATGTTTTGTCTTCTAAATTGTGAGAAAATGAGCCTAGAATCTTCATATTGTAATTGTATCATCAAAGCCTGTTGAGAATACGATAAAGTAACCAGAAGTTAAATTATCAATAAGAGTCATTTATTTTGCATTTTTATTTTAAAGAATACTTATGAGAATTGTGATAAATTAGCAGTGACAAACTACTTCTTGCAGGCTGATTTTGTGTGGAGAGTTTAATTAAACATTGCAGCTGTTTATCTCTATGGTGATTAAATTTTCATATGTAAATTACATGTATTAAGATCAAGATACTTATGTAAATGTCACTTGCCTTAATGTTTTGTGTTACTGTTATTAACATCTAACCATCAGCTTGTAATCTTCTTGTATTGCATTACGCTGGCATGCACTACACGACTAAAATAAGTAGATTTATATTTTAATAACAAACAAGTCTTTAAAAGGAACGTCTTACTATGTAATTGAGATGTAGATAAAAAAATAAAAAATAAACTGTCGAGTGTGAACCACTGTAAATTTGAGAACTTCATTGGTTCTAGCCGTTGAATGCCTCCCATCTGTCAGCAAACAACTACTTGAATAGAAGTTAACTGGGAAGCAATGGTTTTGGACACAAGGGCCAAGCACAGACCCCAGAAGCAAGTGTGCTACTTACGCTGCTGGGAGAGGACAGCATAATTTCATTGCACGTATCCTGAGAGCAGAACAAATTTTACCTGGACATCAGGGATCTATAGGTCCACTTAGAATAATTCTCCCATTTACCTTATAGCAACTAAGGGTACAATGTTTAATTTTGTCTTGTCACTGCCAAATTAAAAAAAAAACCAAAAACCAGATACTACTATAGTTCTGATATGAAGACTTTCTAAACAACAACAGAAAATATTTATATTTCAAGAAGAAAAAAAGCTCAAGATCTGCTCACATATATTTCCAACATCCAAAAGAAAGTTCTAACAGATCACAAATGGATCTTTAGCAATAGCATTTTAAAAGTCTGGATCATATAGAGAGTCAATGAAAAAAAAAATCACTAGAATTTGCCATTTGCTAGATTTTCCATGTTTTTTTTTTCTCCTTTTGCTGTACCCTTATAACTATTATTCTTATTCACTTTGATGTTAAAGATTAGCAACAACTTGGAGTGAAGAAGCAGGAAGATCTGCCATCTGATCTTAGTTATTAAAGAAAGGGAAATTCTGAATATAAAAACATACAACTCCAATGCAAGAAAGACTTTTCATTATGCCAGTCATGCTTGGAGCCTACCAAAAGGCAGACGCTGATTGATAGCAGGAAATCAAATTCATCTATTGGAAAAACAAATTAAGAGACCAAATTGCAGTAGGCAACACACAGAAAATAAGATAAAAGCGGTTAGGATTAATTTCTTTTGAGGAATCTATAGGTTATATACGATCTCAGACTCTGCATTTGTTTGTGTGATCTGTAAAGAAAGGAAAGAGACCACTGGGAGGTGGGGGCTTCATTTTCTTACATTTTCATCCAGGAGGCATGCCACTATCAAACGCAAGTACATTATCTCAATGATCTACTCAAAAGCAATGAAACACTTTGAAGATGCCCCAAATAATTGTATGGATGTTCTGATGGGCAAATTGAAGATGAACATTGTCTAGGGGCTCAGAGTAAGTTCAATAACTCTCTCGACAACACAATGAGCTTTGAAGAAAGAGCAGTCAGCCAGCTTGGCAGCATAAGAAATTAGCAGTTATTTTAATGGGTACTATCCCTCAGTGCTAATAACTTCATGAGATGACAGTCCGACTTTGTACTCGTAGGGTGTCATATACACATCTTCCTCAGCTGTAATCTGTGAATTCATTCTGAGTTTCCTTTTTATTTCAGAGTCTTAAATTACATCCCAAACACTCTTTTGGGATTAATTCAATTTACAAAGTTTTCTATTTCCAAGTTAAAAACATACAATATATGTCCTCTAAATCTAGTCACCCATTAAACTGACAGAAAAGTGCTTGTTCCTTTTCTCAGCACCATATTTCAGGTCTTAACAGAAGACGTTTGAATGTTCAAATTCTCCTAAAAATCTGTATCAATAGTTTAGGTTTGATTGCTCCTAAACATCTCGGCTGCTCTGCTCTACCTCTAGTACCTTATTCCATGAGCCCTACCTTCACTTGTTAAGCTAAAGAGATGAAAGCAATATTTTGGAGAGTACCTAACTTCCTTAAAGAAATGTGGTAAATTCAAGAAAGAATACGTTGAGGAGGAATTGGTGCTGCAAGGTGTTTTGCTCGCTCTACTCATTTACCCTGAGGACCATTGCAAATTTATCCATACAAGCTTCTGTTTCAAATTACAGTAACTCAAACTGCAATGAGTTTCTTTTTTTTTTTATGAAATAAAGTCAAACTGCCTAAACTTCTGGGTTTGCAACTGCTCGTTCCCATGGAAAAGCTGCTGTGGCAGAAAAATCTTTCCAGCTATTGTAGACAGACACATCTACAAGTGATTGGAAACAGAGTTCTGGATAGCATCACAGTTTGGGGGTATTTTTAATCTACTGTTTTTAAATCAGCTTCTCAGCAATACAATGTTAGCAACAGTAGACTTTCTCTCCTGCACTGAGCACAGATCTTTGACGAGAAACTTCAACCAGCTGAACTGGGATAGCATCTTCGCAGCAGCTGGAAGACCTAATACAGATGAGTAAAACTGCTGACACACTCCATGGTGCCACCTCCAACATGAGAGCAGGAGTCTCACAGGCTACCCAAGGGGAGAGACAAAGACCTCAGACCCGTCTTCGCCGGCTGTTCCTTACTTCAGTGGATTACTTGGGCGATGAAGCTTCAATTCAGTGTAAGTGAAGAATTCGTCCTTGCATGCGCAAATAGATTTGTTTTCTATTGCCAAGATGTTTGCAGCAGCTCAGTCTGGAGTGTCTCAGTTTATCACTATTACAACCACCACCACGATCTAAAAAATGGAGCGTGGGACCATAAAAAGACAAAGAACAGGGATAATTGTAAGGGAGAAAGCTTGTACTTCCTCACACAACTCTCACTAATCATCAATAATCAGGGAGAAAGAGTGAAATACTGTTTATAGAGGTTTTGTAAATTACTACATTATCATAAAGATTGCCTGAATCTCTCAGCAGCTCTTAAACATGGACAGATCATGACGGAGCTCACCAGGAGGCATTTTTCTTCAACAAGAAAACCTGCTTGTGCTATTTAAGTTTAGTTTGCCATAAAACTTCCTTTATTCACTGGTTGACTGTCTACTGAAAATAATAACCCTGAATAATGATCATAGCTGGGATAGTTGGCAGCAGATCCACTACAATTACCACAAGTTAATTAGAATTATTAAAATAACAAACACAAGGCCACCCATATTATACATCTACATTTAATAATGGAATCCAACAGTGCATCTGATTCATGAACTACATTATATTATTTTAAAGCCTTTTCTTTCTTACCAAATTAAATATTGATGGATTATCCTCTCCGAATCCGTTGGTGTATTGAATTCTATTTATACAGGCCCTAAAAATTAAGCTGTGGGGTAGAACTATAAAGAGCCTGTTGTCTCCCTGAATGGTGAAATAACTTGCAGGTCTTTTTCACCTGTTGTTTCCCTATCCAGAGTATAACGTTTGGAAAATGAAATTCCAGACTTAACAGCAACTGATCAGACAATTTTGTCAAACACAGTTTCACCTCCTATTGCTGATTTAATAGAAATTTATTTAAGGTTGTGCTTAAATAAATTCCAAGTTGTCAACATCCTTGCAGTGGCATGAACCCTGATAATTTTAACACGCTGTATAGATGCACAGTCTCTCACAGCATATCTGTGGCCCTCCTGCCTTCCTCCTTCCCACTAAAATTGTTTTAATCAGACAACTCGGAACAGATTTAACACGTGTTTACTTCGCTTCTGCGTGTGCACAGTACTGTAAAGAGCATCGCTTTATTTTTAGATCCTAAACTGAATTATGCAGCACATGGTATTAGAAGAGAATTTTTAAGCTTTTATATTGGCAAATTTGAAGCAAAGTTGCTGACACAGATAATGCTGCTTTACTCAGACAAGCATTGTCAAGGCCACATATAGTCATATTTTCTGTTCTCTTTTTTAACAAAATCAACACCATTTCAGGCCACTATTCTCCCCAGTCATTTGGCAAAATGCAGATATCTGTGCAACTGCCAGCATCAAAAAGATACAGAGCTCTCTGAGATACTCAAAGGGTTTTTCCTTCAAGTCACAAGAAAAAAAGTGCAATTCTTTCCCTAACAAGCTGACTTCGTCATCAGCCTTTCCTATTCTTCCATCCCATATACACAAAAAGAAAATATATAAATACTTCTCTGAATATTTTAAAGCAAAGTATTTCTAAAGGCAAGTAGGAACATAAGCAAGAAGCCAAAAATTTACTATTAGGTTAAAAAAATTACCAGCCAGGTAACGGATTTGCACCTGCTCTCCCCTCTGTTAAGTTATCATGGGTTTGAATGACACCAATTATTTAAGAAAGAAAGAATAAAAGACTCAACCGAACCACTGAAAATGCTCAAAAATCTTCTGGCTGTAAATTGCTTCACTGAACTTGACATAGCAGGAGTGAAAGTGTGGAAAAGGTAGGAGATGCAGTTCCGCTATAATAACGTACAAGTAAAGATTGCCACTCCTATACGAGTGCCTTCCCTCCAAATTGCGGGCAAATCTTTAATTCTAACTAGTTGTAAGCTTATGAACCCAAATTTCCTCTGTGATGCTGTACTGCAGATAAAACAAACAAAAAAAAGTTAAAAATGATTGGTTTGAAAAAAATCTCTTTAACAATAACCACCAGCTATACATACCAGTTATACATAAACTGTCCTGCATAAATTTAAGTTTAGAAAAAAGCAATGAAACACAACCCAGTCATGTCTCGATTTTCACTGTGAAGTGTAACAATTCTGTAAAGTACTCTCACACTACAATCAAATCCTATAGTATATTAAAAGAAACATAATCTAATTAATCAAATCAGCCACTGCATTTAGTATAGCTGCCAAAAAAAAAAGCTATCTTTTTTAACTTTAAGTGACTTAACATAGATGAACTAAAAGCAAAACTATATGCATTGCAATAAGATGTATACATATTATGACTATTCCTCCTCTTTCAGTTGCTATTGCAATCTGAAGAACGGGGAAAATAAATCAGTTACCTGGCAAATCAGCCAAAGACAATTTAAATAAGTTGACTAACTCAGGTTGTCTAATCACATTTCCTTCATGTCATGCTGTAGCCCCATTCAGCAGCTAAAATACGACACCGTCACTCACTCACTCTCCCCTCCCCACCGACCCCACAATGAGATGGAGAGGAGAATCAGGAAAGAAAAGAAGGCAAAACTCCTGGGTTGAGATAAAAAACAGTTTAAGAGAAGAACAGAGAAAAGAAAATAGAGATGGAAAACAAAACCAATTCCAGAATATATTTAAGCACATAACTTACAGTACAATAGCTTACAATGGATCCTGATGCCCAGCTCCCTCCTGAGTAGCAAAACCCACCCCTCAGCACCTTCCCCACTTTATACACTGAGCAGGATGTCACATGGGATGGAACAACCCTTGGGCCAATTTGGGTAACCTGTCCCAGCTGTTGGCTAATTGGTAACCTACCCCAGCTGTGTCCTCAGCCACAGGTGCCACCAGCTCCAGCTCCTCTCCTAGCTCCAGCCAAAATTAACTCTACCCCAGCCAGAACCAGGACACTTCTCAAAGTCCAAGCCAAAAAAAAAAGAAAATAATAAATTAAAAAAAAAAAATGAAATAATAGTGCAGTGTTGTATAATTAAAGTTTAAAAATAATAGAGGAAGAAAAGAGCAAGAGGGAAAAGTTTTTCCTCCTGCTGGAAGTTAAACTAAATTTTAATGTCAAATACAGTTCAACCAACCCATCCAGGTGGCTGGTGGAGTAAATCACACTGACCAGCTGAGCACCCAAAAAAACCCCTTCTACATGTATTCTGAGGGGAAATGCATATAAGTTTGAGCAACAGGTTGCTGTGAGGACAAGTTATAAACTCTCAACCTTGAAAAAAAAAAAATTAACGGAGTGTTGATCAACAACCTACCATAGCAGCATCTGTAAAAGCCTTAATAAAGATTAGTCTCTAAACAACAGCTCTCTAAAATGAGTAACACAAAAAAAAAATTATAAAATTAAAAATAACAACCTTAAAGCATAGGAATAATGTAGAAGTAATATGACCTGTTGGGGAAAGGGAGATGCCAGGAAGGGCTGATATCCTTGTCCAGCACTGGAAATGCGGCTGCCGTGCGCACAGACACCCATCTGCGCAGACATGCCATTGCACCTGCATGCCAGTCCCTCACCACATACCAACACACAGCTAACATGAGTTCAGTTCACCAGGGAACAAAATTTGCCCTTTTACTCACTCCTTTAGTAACAATATGTTTCCCTCACGCATCTCCTTGACCACCTCGACATTGCTTCTCTTCCAATCTGCTCCTTTTCGTTTCCCAGAATATCTAGGGATTTTTACTAATTAAATAATTTCACACTGTATTATCCATGGTTAACATGAAACCAAGCTTTACTAATTTGATCTCCATATGTCTAGCACCATTTATTCATGCTGTATCACCATCTCTGAACACAGATCACAATTGACCTCATGGACTCTGTTCTAAAGCCTTTGTACCACTCACAGCTATCAAAAGTCAAGAGTTGAACATAACCCAGTGTAGCCAGTATCGGGAGTTACTTAAACATCTAGCTGAATTGCAGATTAATTAGCTAGATGTATTTTTTTCTTAATAAATTTACATAAATTTTCAAGGAAGTTTGTTGTTCAAGTAGGGCACTGGAAAAGGAGTAATTTGGGGACGGCTTTCTCCTGCCTTTTCCTCTCCCTTTCTCTCTTCCAACCTCTCCATTCCACTTTCCTTGTTTCAAAACTTGGCCATTGTTGGTGACCATTTCTTGCAGCTTTTATCATTGTGAAAACACCTTTTTGCTTCCATGCCAGTGTGAACTTTTCATTTTTCTCCTGCTGTGAGTGCAGTGCCCCCTTCCTCGTACAGCACAAGGATGTGCAAATCCAACACAGGCTCCCCTGCCTGCAGAGAACAACCCAACTTGTTTACTTTTGCCTTCAACAGGCATGTGGATTCCCTTCCTGTTGCTTTTAAAGTCTTCCTTTCTAAATTTTCAAGTGGAGGTGTTTGGTTTTGTGTCATCATTGCCTGAGGATGCTAAACTTAATTATATTGTTTTTACTTATGTCTGATTAAAATAGCCACTCTGCATGTACAAGAGAGCAGCTCTCTCTCGGAAAACAATTAAATGATACTTGAAACTTGTCCAAACTGTGTTTGAGGCATCATGGTTTAAACAGTTGAGAAGTTCTAAAAGTTGAATCCTTCATTGAAACCTGCACAGTGAGTTTTCTGAAGACCTAAAATAACAAGCTGTTGAATCCTTAAGGTGGGGGGTGCCATTTTTAACATTGATTTCCACCGCTACGACTGTGTCAAAAGGAGTTTTTGTCACTGACTCAAAAGCTTTCATGAAGCCAAGCCTTCATGTACCAGTTACTGAATTGAAATTCCACCCAACAGAAGTGTTAAAACATTTTCAGCATATTTATCAGCACCTCCTCTTGTTCGGAACAAAAACAAAATGACTAGATTATCAGAGAGCGAAAGACAGAATACCAGTCCCCTGTGCTGCCAGTGCACCCAGATTTCTGCCAATACATGTCACTCCCAACCAGAGCGACCTCACACTATTTTATTTAATCAGCCCATTTCCAAATTCTTTTAAAAAAAAAACAAATTAAGTTAAATAACAAATAGCATAAATATTTTAATAGGCCTTCACATTACCAACTGCCAGACCAGCTGTCTAAATCGTAAGAAATTTGGTGGCTTTTTTCTTTTTTTTCTTTTTCCTTTTTTTTTTTTTTTTTTAAATCAGAAACACATACGTCTACGTCGCAAAAGGCATCTGTCTCGGGAGTGACCCCTGGCCCCAGGCAGTGCGGCACAGACGCGTCCGTGTAGATCCTGGCTCCACCGCTCCGTACCAGTATCGCTTCCCCGGCTTCCCTTCTCTCTCATGCCGAGGAGACTAGAGGACAAAAAGAGTCCTGACCTTAGCATATCAAGCTCAGCTTCCTTCTTGAATAATTTTTGATACTACACAGAAAACAAGATGGAAAAAAATAATTATAATACTTATAATATTTACCTACAAATCATAAGGTAGTCAACGTTTTGGGAATGTGATGGCTTTTCTGACAGATGTCCCTTTATTTTGAGTATTTGACAACATGCTACTGGAAAATGTGAGGAAGAAGATGCTTGGAACGTCACATCTCAAAGGGATCAGATCAGAAGGCGATGAGTTAAGTATCTACGACGGCATATTTAACAGCATGTTCATAGAAAGAAAGCAAGATGCTTTGAATCTGTAAGTGAAATAACTCTGATATTGCATTTTAAAGAAAGGAATATATTAATTAAACACTCCTAGTCCAGTCTTTTTTAAGGTAAATGTAATGTTAAATATTTGTGAAACTGGAGAGGAAACAGCAATTTCCAAAAAGCAAAAAAGACCTATTAAAAAAAAAAATAATATTTTAAAGACTATACAAGCTCTCACTATGACATATAAAAAATAAAACTCCCTCATGACACTGAAACAGTGAGATGGTGATGAAAATTTGCTCGTCTTCTTGTGCCTTGTGCAGGCCAACCTCCAAGAAAGTTCACTTTTAAAGACAGGCAGAATTTCCAATGAATGCAAAAGAGAGACAAGCTCGTTAGCCAAATTTTAAGGAAAAATAGCTGAATTTTTTTTTTCCCCACTACGGAAATTGAATATCTCACAGAGGCAACGCAAGAGCAGCATTGCACCCTGACTAGCTCTGACTTCCATACCCTGAAGGTGTACATGCATACCCATGTCACAGTTTTCATTCCAACTTTTTTTTAGATTAAATAATAATTAGACCAAAGTTACATACTGATTTCATTTAATTAACAGTCACTGAGCAACAGTAGGTGATTGTAAAGTTTTGTACTATTCTGAGGATACTGATTTGCAGCAGGAATAATGATTTTCCTGTAACATCATATTAATAACACGCTTTTTTATTTTCTACAACTTAACTTTAAGTTAAAAACTTACATGGAGCCTCAGGAATAGTTTACATTCATCTAAAAAGATTTTGTTGAAACGCTTCCTATTGCTTACCTTCCACGTTCTGCATAATACTACCACTATTTTATTTATGATTTTCCTGCTCAGCTAAATTACTCCCCTGCCTGTCGGCAAAGCACTACACTAATAACCACTCTGAATATTGAGTTCCCAATAGTGAGGTTTCCCAGCAGCTTAATGCAGGGCAATTTTTCATCGTGCTTTAATAAGAACTTTACAGGCAGGTTTGCACCTCTCTCTCAAACACAAATGGTGGATGACTCTATGGCCCAACAGAGGAACCCAACAATTCAGCAATGTTTTTTCTCTTTCTCAGCCTCTCGAGCAGTGGAAAAGACCCCTACGTGGCTGTGTTACAACTGTTATTTATGGTATAAAAAAAAAAAAAAAAAAAAAAAAAAAAAAAAAAAAAAAAAAAGGACAATTTTAAGTTTTCTTTTGAAAAGCAGCAGGAGGTGATGTTTGCGTGATGCCTCCACACGAGGGAGCCCTCTCCTCAGGAATTCGCAGGTTGAGAAGCAGGAAACCAAAGCACAACCCTGCAGGTCCTGGGCGACTCCAAGATGCAGATCCAGGGCCAGCGTCACAAACCCCAAATCAATCCAGTTCAAGCCTTCAGGAAAGTCATGGAGAGATGAAATCCCCAGCTTGGGAGAGAAAACACAATTTTGTTACTATTCTTATTTAATAGGAGTGAATGCGGAGACAGTTTGTAGTAAATACCTTTACTTACTTTCAGGCCATGCTTTAGTAGGCATGGTGGTGTTAGGTTGATGGTTGGAGTTTATGATCTTGGAGGTCTCTTCCAGCCTTAAGATTCTATGATTCTAATAATCGTAACATTGAGGTGCATGATTTCTGCCTGAAAAGCAAGCTCAAGATGATAACAACAGTGATCAAAGTCACAGGCAAGTATGGCAAGGAGTAAGACAAATCCGATACTGGAAATCTGAGACGAGAGGCATAAAACTTTTCTATTTTGCCCCATAAATTGTGCCTCCATGGCCGTTGCCTCCTTGGCGAGGCAGCTGCCCAGCAGCTCTCTTGCTTCATTTCCCACCATTGCCCAGGCTCCAGCATCTCTGGCAGTTACAGTACCATCTCTGCATTTTTTACTTTATTTTTTAAGTACTCACACAGAAGTGCTTGAACCACACAGCCTGAATGTCTCCCACCAACCTATTACTGACATCATTCATTACCAAGTAGGTGTTAAAGCTAAGGTGATTTTTTTTACTTCAAATCACACAAAGCCTGAATGTATACGGAAACATTCTAAATATTTAAATCACAAAATTAAATTATTGAAATTGAACTTGCTTTGGTACCTTAACCCACCCCTGGCTGTTGCTGCCACGTACACCGAAAATGACTGGGTTCCCATGGAGAAGGTGTAATTACAGACTAAATCGCACCACGTGCAGAGAAGGGAGCTGGAAGAAGTTCACACAGCCTTAAATCCAGCCCTTCCTGATGTCAAATGCTTAATTTGAAAAATAAATAATGGTGGTTTCCTGCAATTTGGTTCTATTTCCACTGCAGAAGACCCCACCACCAGCTTCTTGATATTCGTCCACCACAGCTAACGTTCAGCAAAAGTCACAGGAAGAAGGTGGTATTATCAGCATTAACCCTCAAAAGTCCTGGTGGACACAACGTGACACAGAGATCCAGTACCACTCCAATTTGAGGGCATCTCCCTCCCAAATATCAGAGCCGCAAGCTGCAAAAAGGCAAGACCCAGAGTGAATTCCCAGAACAGAAGGTGCTGCCATGGTCCATCCTGGTTCCCCTCAGAGGAATTAAAGCAGGTTACATGGGGGAAGCATTTTGAAAAAGAAAATCATCATGAAGGAAATGTATAATTTGTCAAGAGTCTTCTTTAAATATTAAAACACAAGGATATTTGCTCTACCTTATATTACTTTATAGCAGCTTCACATAATTTACACACTTTGAAAACTTCAAGTATAACAATTAGCTTAAAGAAGGTGTCTTCACACAGTAAGCCAAAATATTAGGGAACATTATTATATAGCTGTCCTCAGTCTTTCACTGCTTATACGACCATATGATCCAAAATCTTAAAGACAAAACTTCTGAGACAAAACTTCCACCTACACAGAATTCTGCTGCTCAGTTCTTTAAAACCGTATATACAAACGTGGATCATGTAACACGAGGCTGGCAGAACAGTGAAGCACCAGACTCTTCTACCTACTAATTAACATTAAATGGGAAAAGATTTGACAGAACACTGTATACTTCTCAGAAGAGGTCTCATTTTCTTCACTTTTATTAATTAACTTGGTCTATAATTAAAAGAACAGCTTGGATCCTTGTGGTAAAGCAACACAACTGCTTTACTCTTCACTTTTGTGCTGATGTGTTGCATGCATTGTCCCATGCATGATTATACTGTTATATTTTCTAATTAATGAGCAACGAAAGAGCTTTTCAGCTGGGTTCAGCAGCGAGAAGTTCTCCACTTCTCCTCTGTGTTGTCTACAAATCTTGTGCTGTGGCCTTCCCCAAGTACGCGCACAGGGAGCAGATTTGGCAATGGGACTTCCGTACCTCCAGGCAGAGCACAGGCAAGCCAAGGATGTCTTCACAGTAGCAGTGCTGTGGGTCTCCAGACATTTAGGTGTTTATGTGACTTAAACGTTGTGCAAAGTCAGCACTGCATGTATGTGAACTAATGGAAAGCAAAGCTTCCCTGGGATCAGCTGAGCTTCTTTCCTACCCACACACGCATTAAATTATAGCAGTTGGATCAAGCTGTCAGTGCCTTGCTCTTTTTCTCCCCATGCATGACATGGAAAAAGGAAAAACTTGACAAAGAAACGTCATCTTGGTTTCCTAAAGGATATATTTTTATTTTTTCTAAATTAGCCATTAAATACACTGTCCTCATCTCATCAATCTTCACCACTCATGTTAGACTCTCAGTCTCAGGATGCAACGTGAGCTTTGCAGGAAGCTTTCAACACGCTGCCCATCCCTGACCACATTGTTCGGGAGAGGATGCTGCTCACACCAGCACAGAGAATTCCTGTGGTTTCATCCTGAGGAAGAGTTATTTGCAAACTCTTCCTTGGATGCAAAGATGGAACTGAGCAGATTTATGTATGCCTGTAGGTATGCACATGTGCACACAAATCACATGCTGTATTCTACCTTCCTTTAATCTTCATCACTTTCTATTAATTCAGCACGTGTGCTCAGGATGGGACTACCAGAGGGAGGATGGGCTTGCTGAAGTCCTGGCGGTGCCACTGGCCTCACCACACTCCCACTGTAAGCAACTCATCATAAATCAAAATTTCATAAAGTGATGACGAACTGACATTGCTACCTGAAACCGCCTTCCAAAAGCAAGAGTGGAATGAATGAGTAAAGAAGCCTTCTCTAATTCATGCACTTATATAATGACAAAAATGATGTAGCTGATGCTTCCATTCATCTAAATTTGCCTGGCAATAAGTCAGGCTGCCCACAGAATTTTCTATTAACAATTACACACGCGCAGCTGCAATTATGGCTTTGCCCACGCTGTTCACCTAGCACTGGGTAGTGCCAAAATAACTCCGTGTATATACATAAACATCCATTTTCGAGCACAGCTTTAAATTTCATTGCTTTATCCTGAAATCACTAGTAAAAAAAAAAAAAATAAAAAAAAATAGGGTCATCTAATCTGCTCTTCTATCTCATGTACTTTGGTAGCTCTTTCTGCTTCAGAAAAAAAAAATGAATGTAGGTCTAACGGACCTCATGGACAGGAATCCCTTCTTCATATCATCGTATTACTCTTGAAGACTCTCTACCCTCCCACACAGACTACCCAAGAATTCCTCTAAGTATTTGCTTAGCATAAGGCCTAAGAATTCATATCTAAGGAAGCCAAGGTTGGAGAACTCTCAGATAATTGATAAATACCAGTGAAATCAATATTCACTATCTTTCATGACAAGGCCAAGGATGTAGATACTTAAGTGCCAGAAATTCCATCTACACGTTTTTTAAGGACTCATATTTGTCTGGGAGCTAAAAATAAATGGATTTGTTGACAATCACAAATAATGACTACTTGGGAAAGAGAGTTTCAGATCTGAAACATCTTGATTGTACAGAGAAGGTTCTCATATCATAACCTGGCACAATTTATATAGATTTATTGTTTACCTATCAGAAACAAAAATTACATTTTGAAAAAAAATGCAGAAAGAAAACTAAAATGTAGCCCATCCTAAAGGAAATGTAATTGCAAACAACATCTCATTGTTCAATTTTTAATAAAAAGTAAGGCTTGTGATTGCAGCAGATTTTGCACAGTATTCAGAGAGGCATCTTTTAACTTTAGGTCAAGTGGTTTTTTACATCTCTGAGGACAGCAGACCAAGACAAAAAAAAAAAAAAAAAC
>WHYT01017454.1:238116-295095 GCA_009806455.1 Tetrax tetrax | reverse complement strand
TAAAAAAAAAAAAAAAAAAAAAAAAAAAAATAGGGTCATCTAATCTGCTCTTCTATCTCATGTACTTTGGTAGCTCTTTCTGCTTCAGAAAAAAATGAATGTAGGTCTAACGGACCTCATGGACAGGAATCCCTTCTTCATATCATCGTATTACTCTTGAAGACCCTCTACCCTCCCACACAGACTACCCAAGAATTCCTCTAAGTATTTGCTTAGCATAAGGCCTAAGAATTCATATCTAAGGAATAGGAAGCCAAGGTTGGAGAACTCTCAGATAATTGATAAATACCAGTGAAATCAATATTCACTATCATTCATGACAAGGCCAAGGATGTAGATACTTAAGTGCCAGAAATTCCATCTACACGTTTTTTAGGACTTATATTTGTCTGGGAGCTAAAAATAAATGGATTTGTTGACAATCACAAATAATGACTACTTGGGTAAAGAGAGTTTCAGATCTGAAACATCTCGATTGTACAGAGAAGGTTCTCATATCATAACCTGGCACAATTTATATAGATTTATCGTTTACCTGTAAGAAACAAAAATTACATTTTGAAAAAAAACGCAGAAAGAAAACTAAAATGTAGCCCATCCTAAAGGAAATGTAATTGCAAACAACATCTCATTGTTCATTTTTTAATAAAAAGTAAGGCTTGTGATTGCAGCAGATTTTGCACAGTATTCAGAGAGGCATCTTTTAACTTTAGGTCAAGTGGTTTTTTACATCTCTGAGGACAGCAGGCCAAGACAAAAAAAAACAAAACAAAACAAAACTAGGAGTGAAATATCATCATTCATGGGCAAGAACATAAACTTCTAGATACCTAAAAAGTTATTTTAAATCATTTATTCTTCACCTACTAATACAGTTGCCAAGAGTTCCTGCTTTTTATGAAAGATTGCCTTCTACATCAGCAATTAATTTGGCCTTGTCTTCATACATTGCAAAAAGAAAACCAACCAACAGTAACAAAAATACTTCCTGATCCAACATTAATGCTCTTACCTTGAAAAGAAAGTAACTATTGGTTTGCACTGCACAGCAGACACGAGCAACTCTGGTCTGCCCCGGAGAGACTCAACACCCCGATGCGACACAGTGACTTGCACAACGACAAATGTCATGCAGATAAACACTGATTATTGTTATGTTGGACTTGAAGGGAAAATGTTCAGTACAATCACTGCACTGCTGCAGCTCAGATTAAAAATCGTGTCTCTTAATCAACCAATTCTACTACTTCAAAAGATGACCTTTTTGGAGAATATTTTTATTTTAGTTTTTTTTTTTTTTTAATTGCCATCTGAATAGGCTGCTTAGAAAGTAGAAGAAAAACAACTCTTCTCTCTCCTTGTAACAATTAGCCGAGATGATAAAGCTCAAATTTCTAACTTAGTTAATTTAGCATGTCAAAACCCAATCTTTCCCTGGTAATTTCAATACACTGAATGTCACGGAAAGGCCAAGTGACAGATTGCTGTGTTTCAGTCAGAACACTCATCCTACTAAAAATGTAATCACTGATGTTCAGATTTCATTTGTCTATGCACTGTACAATATTTGTATTGCGGGTAGCCTTTGGCATCTTTTCTCTCCCCTCACACAATCAAAAATGAATTAATGTTAAATACTGAGTTCCAACATAAGTTTGGAGAACTACATCGACAGGTAAGCCCAAACCACGATACTTCAATTTAATTCTGAGGTCAGATTTGACACCAATTAATACTCAGATTGGTATTATTACTGAGTAATACTGAGTTCAGATTGAATAACGTTGATGAGAACTGGAAGTATGTTTCCAATTTATAGTCAGCAGACTACAAAGTCCATAAAAAAATAAATTAAAATAATTTACCAATCATTATCATGCCCCGTGTTTAATCATGTTCCTAGACAACTGCCTGAGCTTCATTATTGCAGTATGAATAGGCTCCAGTCGTAAGCTGAATTTCAGGGCTCTGTCATCTTAATTGTGCCCTATCTTTGAGCAAGCTTTTCATGCATCTATTTGTTACAAATGATTTTGATGTACAGGAAATGCATTTGTCTTCTTTTCCAAGCATGGTTTCATAACCTCCCTATGTTCCAAAGCTAAATAACACATATGGTTTGTGTTTAACAACCTCCATTTGGTGCTTCATATGTGTACTTTTCCATTTTCCTTCCAAGTCTACGGCTGCAGAGCACTGAGGATCAGGCACCAGCGTGGGTGAACGCTCGATGAATAGGCTTGCTTTTCAATTGTCAGACAGCAATTGACTGAAATCGGGGAAAAAAAAAAAATATTATTCTGACAGCCTTTGATAAGTCATTGGCTCAAAAACTCTTTCTGTTCAAAGTCTCCTATGTCTATCAGATATTTAGAGAGGCATATGGCATTTTCTTGACGCGATACCCATTACTGATACGAAATGGCAACCTCTACGTTCTTGAACAAGCTTCCCATAGTTCTGCTCGTAACAAACAGCTTCCTCTAATCAGTACGTGCAAATAGGCCTGAGGTCGCCCTCATCTGCCATGCACTTTGATGTCTGTCATTCTAATTTGCCCTTCAGATATAAGGAAAGTTTGATAAATAATTGACTTTTGCCCAAACTGAAGCTATTCCCACTGAAGCTACTGTCAACACACAAGGGCCAGAGGTAGAAAAAGGAGTTACGCTGGAGGACAAAGAGGTGAAACAGTGACAACATAAGACACGGTCTTTTATGCAACACCTTGCTATAACTGTTTTTAAAATTCACATTAGAATATAGGTCAGCTGAAAGGATGGGGAGGAGATCAATCCCTCAACGCAGCGCCAATTGCATGTCAGAACCTGTACATGGGAAAGCGGCACGGTCAAATTATCCCTCTTTAGGCTCTGATTTATGCATGTCTTACCTTCCCCGTTTTTCCTACATGGCCTGGGAACCCATCAACCTCACCAGAAAACTAATTGAGCATTAAGATGAGTCCTGGATGGAGCGGTGTTAGTCAGGACCGCTTCCAGCCTCTAGACACCAATGTATGAAACAACATCATAAACACACGTTTTTTTTTTTAATACAACCCTTGTTAATAGCCTAAGGAAATGCCTCCTGCAAAGCATCAGATCATAAGTTGTAATGAGCGTTTTAATTAATACTATCCCACTGCCAGGGAAAAATATTATATGTAAATTCAATTAATTATTTGCACTGGGGAATTATGGCTGTTCATGGGCAGTGTCAACGCAACCTGAAGACCAAAACCGCTGGTCTATCTCAAACACGGTAGCTCCCTGCAGCGTAAACACGTATTTACATCAAAACTTTGATACCTTCACAACTGCTTCTCAATTCAGATCTCCTCATTTATAGTCATTTTTATCAATACGTTCATAATAAAAGATTTCAAGGGGAAATAGTAAGAAAGAAGAAAAGTTTGGAGGAATTGCCGTAACACCCTAAGATTCATGAAGAACGTCTGCTGAATAGATTATTTTACAAGAGACGGCAGCTGTAAATGCATATTAAGTTTTGTATCCTTTCTGGATGGGTAGGAAGAACTGCACCTCTAAGTAACATGAAAAACTTTAGTTCATTAAACAAACCTTAAGGGGAAGCGTAAATGAGAAGTGTTTTATATTCAGTGTCATCAATTCAGCTGAAAACATGTTTGTACCACTCCACGAAATGAAGGCTTTTTATAGTGCCGTTCCTGCCAACACTGCCTCATGAACATAATAAAATTAAACATGTAAAACCAACTCTGGAGCTGGCAGCTAGCAAATTAATTCCAGAGAAACAGTAATACACATTTCCAAACAAACAACTCTTCAGATATGAGGGGGAGAAAAAAATAGGTAAACTGGGGAAAGCACAATGCAGAGAGTACATTGAGTATGTCTACAGGTCCCCAGCATCAGTCTTTCCACGTGTATTTCCAAAGCCTCCATGTTACAGCATTGGCAGCAACACCATAGCTCACAAAAGCGATGAACGTACCGATCTTTCTGCACTAGATCCACCAATGGAAGTCAGTTACCATGGAAGTAAGCTCAACTCAAGCCCCCAAGTTTGGCTTCACACCGCCGCCGCAGAAGTGACCCTGATGGCTATTGAAAGGACTCTTGTCCCAAGGGACTGCATGCACCACACCACAGCAGGATCATGCTGAGCAGGCAAGGATATGGCCAAGGAAAGGGCTCAGCCCCAGCATACATTGCCCATGGACATCCTGCCCACGATACAGTTGGGCACCTTGCACTCCCTTCCCAAAGCTGAGCAGCCACCCTTGATGTCTCACAGAAATTTGGACATATTCTTCTCTTGTTGTTTTCTATACCTTAGCAAAACAAGAAAGTCTAGGTGAAAAGGAAAACAGGGATGGTTTTGTTTTGGGGTTTTCCGTGGATATTTTTCGGCAGAGAAAAAGCCCACCCTCTCTCCATCCCTCTCCGCTGCAGCAACAAATCCTCCCAAGGCAGCAAAGCTGGAAGGACTCTCTCCCCAACTGCTGCCCTTCCACATCAGTTCATCTCAAAACAGCTGAAAGGAGGAATATAAAGCACACACAGATTTCCAAAGTTATGCCACAGTCATGAAATACCAGAAGCATTTGGAAACCATTCTTGTGGCCCCGAGTAGGAGCAAACCTCTCCAAATAAGGAAGCATTCCTCCTCCAATGTGCAGAAATTGGCAGCTCCCCTCCCAGAGTTTATGTAAGATTTCTCAAACAGATTAGCCAACAAACAAATGTCAAATAGCCTCCTTTCTGGCTTCAGAGAGAAATCAGTTTGCTTTCTACAGAAAAATCTACAGAAATGGATTCTGATAAGATTTGAAGGTGGGACACAAGTTTCCATGTTGTCATGATGGAGTTAAGGAAATTTCTACTTATGTTATGAGAAACCAATGATAAACTGATGAGGAATTGCTACTCTGCCATTTCAAAGTCCCTTCTCACTGGGTAATGTGAGTTTACAGAAAAACATATGTTAAAGATCAAATTAGAACAATGCTACATTAAATAGCAATAGGATCAAAAGTAACATGGCACAACAAATACGAAATATTGATGGTAAAAAAAGTTAATATGAAGACAAAATGTTCCAGAGGGCTCTCAGAGGGGTCAAATAACACTGTATTTTTAACACTTAGCTATCCCTATTTCCCTCAGAAGATTCACTAAGTAAATTCAGCTTCACTTTCCAATAAAAGGCTACAAGAGAGCTATTGAAAACTTTTTGGAGAGGAGATCTTAAAACCAGGTTATCCTGGGTGCTGGTTAACCAAGAGATGATATGGCAAGTGCTTAGCAACGATCTCTCCCAACTTTTTTTTAACCTCCACCATCCTCCCACAGAGAATGACAAGGAGTTATTACCTGCTGACAATGAGCTCTTTCTTCTGCTTCTTGTCCCATTAGGCCCTGATCTTTGAAGCTTCTGCACAGAAGCTTCTTTGAATATCTAAATACCTGAAAGACGTGATTGTGTGCACAAAAGGCTCCTCACAGCAGTGAGAATTTGGGGCTACTGAATACAAAATCTCAGGATAAGGGATCTGGCTTGTTTCACCCGTAAAGCGCTCAGCACTTCGGAGCTCGGAGTGATGGTGGCACAGAGAAATATAGTTTCAGTTATTTATTAAACTGTCTATCAGAATTAATGATGTTTATATACGCATGCACTTACACAGCTTCACTTTCTGAATAACAAATAAAAATAAACAATGTATCACTTGTACAGCCCAATAAAATAGAGAGAAATTCCTTCTTTTGAGGGGAAATCCAGTTTTGTGGGATTTGAAATCTCACCACATACCTATTGCTTTTTCTTTACATACATAGAGCAAGTAAAAGAGAGACCAGGCCAGCATCTGTTTCACTGACAAATCTCAACCCTAAAAAGTTATTCACACACAGAGAGCGAAGAAAAAAGGTAACAGAGATAATCAGGTGCTTGGAGGCACTGAGTAAGACAGACTTTGATCCATATTCACAGAACAAAGATGCAAGACTCAATGACAGAATTTAAGGGAACTAAACACAGAAAAGCAAAATATGGAGAATAGGTTTTATTCTGCTTTTTCCACCTAAAAGCTTTTTTCCATGCATAAAGACAAACACGCAGCCGATGGCAAAAGAGGGCATGGCAAAATCCATCTGGGAAGATGCATGAAAAAGTGTTTTTTCCGATCATCATCTCTGCAAACTCCACATTGCTCTGATCATCCCTTCCACCACGTGATGTCAGTCCCAAGTTCTTTTATGTGGGCAAATAATAACTCTTATCCATTGCTTGATTTATCTTTCTTTAACATGGGTAAATCACATGGAGATGAATTGTGTGAATTATTACCCTGTGGAGGCAAGTGAAGAATTTTGTTTTTACTGTCTTGAAGTTCTTATTTCTTAACTGGAATGAGTAAGAAATGCCATATATATATATTTCAAGAGAGACACAAGAAACTTCCTTGCCTAAACACATACTTTTCTCTTGATTTATCATTCAGATTTATAAATATGCTCTCTTCAGTGTTTGAGTTATACGGGTATTTTTTTTTTTCTGTTAAAAAACAAGGATTAAATCTTAACCACAATGCCTTGATTTAAGCTTAACTTTTCTGAGCATCACGTTCTTCCTTGCTTTTCTGCCTCCTGCAAACCAGAGGTTACATGACTAAGTTCTTCCTGCTGCCACAAACTGATATTTTGAACACAAGATTTCTCTTGTTTGGCTCATGCATAGAATACCATAAAATCCAATCATAGTGTCTGCATTGACTAAATCTTTGTTTAAAACTAACTATGGAGGCTCAGCATGCCCTTTTCCTCCGGAGTGCACTGGAGACAACTCTGAGGGAGGCAAAAAAATGACAGGATTCCTCCACAGACATTTCTGTTTCAGCCCCAGAAAAGGGGCACTGGGCAAAAAGGGACTTCAACAGTTCAGAATTCAGCCTTTGAGTTATGTTTTACGAAAAACAAGTTCTCACCCCTATATAGCACAATCAATTACTGCATAGCACGGAGGAGTTTTCAGGTCAAAGGTGCCTTCCCTGTACAGCTGGCAAAGATAAACGTGAGAAACAATCTCTGATACCTTTTTCACTTTCATGACCCTGGATTTTCACCCTTGCCTTCAAGTCCAGAGACAGCTGATTACAGAGGCATGATGCCAAGGAGGTCTGAGCAGTATTTCTCCTTACATGGCCACGGCAAGTACATCGACTCTAGTTTATTACTTATAAGCCATTAATGAATGTGAACGGCAAAACTGTGAAGGTTTCTCTAGCTCTGCTTCCAAAATGGGTTAGGCATCACAAGTTCAAATAAAAATGCCAGAGTATAAGTTCTACATTAAATTTATCAATGCTATTCTCTATCTAGACTACAGCAGCTGTAGCCAGCAGCGATTTTATACAGATTTGTATCCAGAAGGTATTACTGGTTTGGGAACACTGACATCTTCAGAAATTTGCATTGTCACTTACTCAGATAAAACTGCAAATATCACAATAGCAAGCCCCAAGGCTCTCTGGAAATATTTTTTAAAGTCAAAGGAGTGGTAGGCTGTCTGTCCATGAGGATCAGCCTTGTCAATACTAGAACTCTCTGATCTCCCCAGATCTGCACAAAGCCAAAGCCATCGTTAAAATAAACTCATGATCACTCCAGACCAAGTATTCTCTCAGCACAGTTTGTATGTGGACTGCTAGGTTTCAAGTCCAAAACATTGGAGAGTAATGCCTTAGTACAGTTTGCATAGATTGGATTGAGTTAGACAATCCCTCTTGGTTCACCAAAGCTCTTGAGGGCAGAAGATGACAGTTTTTAAAAAACTCTCCATGTTGAAGAGAATCTATCCCCTCTGGAGAGAGCAGCATCTGGTCCATCAGATATAAAGATATATTGTCATTGCCATCCACATTTAGCCTTTTCCATACTTTATTTTCCATCTCATCAAACTGACCTGCGTTTATTAATAAGCAGTAAAAAAAAAAAAAATTGAGAATAAAGAATAAAAGTGCACTCAAACTTTAGCCCATATGTAAAATTAGAGATGGTGCTTGTATCTGTAAACTTAGAAATTAATCTGAGTATAAAGAAAACCCCATGTTGAGTTTAATACTTCAATTACAATTTCATAGGAGCAGAAACAGCCAACAGAACACGCCATAGTGCCTTTCTGTTATGGACACAGCAGCCCAACATGAACTTGATACAGAAATTGTGCAATTACAGCCCCTTCAGCAAACAGGGTTTTCTTTGTGATAATTTCTGTACCAACATACTTTTCAAGGAGATGGTTTAATGTTTCCCACTGCCTTTTTTTTTTTTAAGACAATGCTGAGCTATGTAGTAATTAACAAAGCATTTTTTAAAAAAAATTGAAACTATGCTAAGCAAAAGTACCTAACATACAAAGATCTTCTGTGCTACAATAATCTTGTGGTTATATGAGCTAGTGGAGAGTATAAACAGAATGATCCTGATAAACTGAAGAACTGCATAAATATTAATTAAAAAGGAAACAATAAAGAGACATTTAAAAGATTTCTAGAAAGAATAAATCAAATCATAAATACTTTCTTAGAGAACCTGGTGTCTGCAATAATAGTATTGGAAAAGACCTTTGTATTAGTCTCTCCTTGTTTATTACCTAGGCAATCATATGGTTCACATCACTGAAATATCTGAGTAGCTCTGAGCTGCTAGCAGATTGCTCCTTCTTGACGCCATCGTGCAATGGGGAAAGTAGCATTTGCTCTCTAGAGGTCGAAAACACTCAAATGAAGAGTTAATTCACCCGCCCAAATTTACACAGGATCTCAAGAGAGTAGGAAATTCAGGAATGAAATAGTTCTCCTGCATCCTATGTGGGCAAAGTGCCTGCCAGTGTAAACAAATCATATAAAATTAGCTTTGCCAAATTGGTCTCTTTTCCAAGTTCGTGTCTCTCTGTACTTCCTCATGCTCAGGTTTTTCACTTGCTATGACCTTCTCACGCAACTTTATGGGAGCAAGAAAAAAAAATGGCTTAAAAGCCTTACCCTCCATACAAGCAGTAATGTCCTGACTGAATTGTTTTGGTATTTTCTCTGATACTCAGTTGACGTGTTTTATTGTAGTTATTTTCATGACTAAAACCACCTCACTTTCTCAGCATTAAAAATAATTTGTCAAGGATTAAAAGCACACAACACCCTATAAAAAGACCAGAATCCTTCCTGAACAAGAGTTGAAGTGTTAATTTTGTTTTGAACTGAAATTCCTGAAAGACTTTCTGACATTCAGAGTGAAAAGATCCCAGGTCAATACTTTGCTCAGCAATTTTATTCAGCTTGTTTTGTTGTATCAGTCATTTGTTCAGTATTTATTCCCAGGTTTTGTTTCTGTGTCACCTCCATATTCATTCTACTGCCCGTGTTTATCACATGAGTTTCTACATGGTCATAATTCTTTGAGGTTCCTTTCAAGTAGCTTGGAAAAAAAAAAATAATCACAGTATGAGTTCATGAAACAATGCATGAATAAGTCATTTCCTGCTTTAAATACTTCTCTGAGTAAATGATCCAGAGACTTTTCAAGAACCATTTACATAACAGTCGCTGAATACAGTCTTCAAATTTTCACGTCAATCTCAAAATGGCATTTTAAATCACCCCATTCTCCTAAATGAGGTGAGCGGATTTTAAAAGCAGATTTTTCCAACTTCTAGAGCTCTTCTTTTAGTTACAAATCTTTAAATGTTTAATTCCCCTCTTCTTTCTTCATTAGGGCGAGTGCAGAAATATCAGAAATTCTCTGTATGTATAACCTATAATACAAATGCAGTAGGGATGCTACTTGAAACAGTACATTTTCTTGTACAACTACCAATGCCATAAATTTCAGCAACTGTCAATCCCACTTCACAGTCTGCAGTTTGAAAATAAAATTTGGAAGCTTTGCTAGAGGTGAGTAACCATCTACTGCAGTACTACTGGGAAGATACCTATGAATCACAAGATGCTCAGCTAGTTACAAATACATTTAGGTAATTTCCATACATAATTCATAGACAAGTAAATAGAAGAGAGGAATTTGGCTTCCACGTGGATTGTAAATATTGTAAAACCTATGCTTCCTTGGGTTCAGAAGCCAAGAACAAGCTCAAAGGTGAATCTCTGTATCAAATCTTGTTGGAGTGGGAATAGCAGTAAGCAAGGTCAAACACTACTAACTGGTATCCTGAGAAGTTTCTGGATATGCTTCTGGCAACAGCGTGATTGCTCCAAAGACACCAAGGGATGCATGCTAATTCATTAAGTGGATCATCAAGGGGTCACAAGCTCCATGTGCTAGCTCCACACAGGGTGCTACAGGGCATTGCTAGAAAGCTTTTCCTTGCCTCAGGGTGGCACAGGGCTGTGCTGAAGAGCTTCTCTTTCCCTTTGATCGCACAGATGGAGTCAAGGACCTCTGCTGCCAGCCTGAGAACAGAAAGCCAGTGTTCAGATGAGCTTCTCTTGAAATGTCTTTGCCCTCAAAGGTCTTGGAGCTCAAAGGAAAGGGCACAGACAGAGATTGTGATCTCTGGCACTGCAAGAATTTCTTTGGAGTCCAGCCTCTACATCTGAAACAGCCCTGATTATTTTTTTTTTTTGCTGAGCCGGGAGTTTAGGAGATGGAGGATAAAAGAGCACGTCCATACCGCTTGGCACTTTTGTTTGATTGACCTAAAAGAACTCAGAGGTTGGGAGACATAAATTCCCAAAGATACAGCCACATTTCTTTTTTTGGCTTCGAGTCCGAATGCCAAAAAATAGGACAGTTGACTTTGATGTGCCCTACTCCCAGACAGCAGAGGTAGCAGTTGTGACCCTGAGAGACTAAAACCCACAGAATAGCCTAATTCTTGAAGTTCACTGGAGAGGTCATAGCCTTGTAGGTGCTGAATCCAGAAATACCATGTGATTTAAAACAGAGCTAAGGGAGAAGACAAAGCAACTAGGGGGAAGGGAAATTACCAGAAGAGCAACTCCAGGCTGAAGCATAAAAAGAACAAGAAAAAGGCAACGCAAGTTCACAGTGATATTAAAAAGGAATCTGCAAAGTGTCAGAGGGTGAGGACCTGTGACCCTATCCTAATGCAGCTGAGCATGAGCACTGGGTCACCTAAGCATTTGAAAGGACCTGAGAAGGAGAGGTGCAATCCATCATTTTTATTTCCAGCTACACCGCACACTGGGAAGAAGAGAAGCTTAGAGTCACCCCCGTGCTGGGTAACACTGTTAGGATTTCTCAGACAACCCTTATGCATAAGACTTAGAAAAAAGACAACACTGCCAGAGGAGAGGAAATTAAGAATTATGATGTCAAAATTAGAAAAAGGGGGAACCAATGGAAAAGGCAGTGGAAAGCAGAGGGAAAACAGCCTACTGGTTTTGTTACAGTAATCTCAGAAGTGCCTTTTTCTGGTAGAAGTCATGATTTTATAAAATTTCAACAGGTAGTGGTGCCAACTCTGTTGCACAATAAACACTGGAGAAGAGAGTTTAGAGAACGTATCAGTCATAACTACATGACATGTTAGCAATGCATGTTTCCTAGAGTGAGAACAAACAGTATAACTCAACTTCTAATGAAGTCAAACAACCCAAAAAGTAAACGAGCAAAAGGAAACACTCTCTCCCTCCCTCCCATCACAAAACGCATTAGTAAAATGGAGTGTTCATGATTAATTCACATTCCTTTCCGATCATCTGTCTTGCTAAAGCAGCATAAAATTCAACTCATTGTTTCTTCTCTCTGAAGATATAGGAGACATGACATCATGGCATCTCATGTAACAACCAAACCAGAAAGCACAGCTGAGAGGTTTTGAGGTTTCCTAGCAAACATCAGGATGTCTGCAGCAATTTCACCTGTTTGCTGAGAACTTCAAACTGGCCCCACAAGGAAAGGATTTATTAGTCACTTTGCAAAGAATACAGAGTTTGCTGCCCCTGCTGATTGTCGACGGCCAGAAAATTCTTCAACATCACAATATTTTAGGACTCAAGGCTCCTAAATTAGGCCATAAAAATGCAGAGTGGAGATCTTTACAACTATAGAGAGACTCAGGGACACAGGGAGATGGACTCCTTTGCCGGATAGAGAGATAATTAGAAGTTAGTGAAAATTTGTACAATATACAAGGAGAGAAAATGTCTTTCTCTTCTAAAAAAGAAAGATAAAACGCTTCAAGTACTATACTTCTTCACAAGAGCAAGCTTTTTGAAGCTATTTCAATTAAGCCTAGCAAACTCTTCAAAATCTTTCAGATTGTTCCAGATCTCACCTGACTCTGTTCTACATTTTCATGCAAGAAAAAAGTTATTTTACTTGGAAAATCTGCATAATTAAAAAAGGTACTGTCTTCTGATTGATCAAGTTTCAAGTGACAGCTTTGCAGCAAGCTGCCTCCCACACAGAAGCAATTTGTAAAAGCCTTTCAGTGTTTTATGTAACTGAAAAATCCGAGCTGCTTTCATCCAGGTCTTTCTTTCCAGCACCCGGTTTAAATGTGACTGCAAGGAATTGCAACAAATATATGCTTGAATATAAGATTAATTTAGATACCGGTAATTTTGCCTAATTATGAGACACCGACTGACAGCAAAGGCTTTTTCTTGTTCCTATTTTGTATTTGGCAAAATTTGAAACAATTTTATATTTAAAGCCCAACTTAACCCTAATTTTTCAAACACATTTGGACACACAATCCACATTTGCTATCGGCCCAAGTGGGCTTGTGAGTCCCACCAGAGCAAACCCTAAAAGAACACAAGAAGGAAGGAACAAAGGATTACATTACTTCTTTCACTGGTTCTGCGTGAATATAAATCTGTGTTTGTTTTCTATTTTCAGTCATATAGCACATTAAACACTAGAGGGAGTACAGAAGAAAGTTTAATATTTCCTTTGGACTAAAGTGGAATATGATCAAAATTTGAATATGAGTTGGAAAAGTTTCATTTAAATCTCCAAAATTCCCAGAGATCTTGAAAGCTGGTAGGGGCAGCACGATTGTCCAGGCTAGATATAAATTGACTTGATGTCTGAGAATAATTCTGGCTCTTAGAAAATAATCTAAAACCCAAACAAGTAACCTCGATACAGGTATCTGCCTTTGCAAGCACATCTTTAGCTTTAAGGTAAAGGACAAGTAATGCATTTTGCATGGGAAAAAAAAAAAAAAAAAAAAAAGATAAAAACCACCACAAAAAAACAGAAAGGAAAGTGGCTGGATCAAAGTCTGCCCAATTGTCCAATATAACTCAGCTAAACACGTTTTTACTAAGAGCTAACATCACTACTGAATTTTTTTGTTTCTTTAATAAACCGATCTAATTCTTATAACCAAATAATTGTGATATTTACAGATCAACCACTCTAACATTACACAAATATAGTAGAAACTGAGTGAAAACATTAACTTGAGTGTCTGTATTGAAAGACAAGAGAAAAAAGGTACTAAAAAAAGTAAAATAATAAGAAAATTTAAAGACATTTCAATTTTAGTTAGGCTAGTAAATTATTTTAATGCTTTAAAATTATAGTCAGCTATTCAGTAAGATTCACAGTAAGTATATCTCAAGTCATCATGAACATGAATTTTCATTTACTGTGTATTTTGATTGTTCAATAGAAACAGGCTAAAATCAATAAAACAGAATTCATACCTTTGATAAAACTATTAGGACTAAAAGTCGAGTCAGAAGAAGAGTCGTCTATATGTTATATTTTGTTTTATACTTTTCCTTTCCTTCGTGATAAAGAACCAAAATCAAACTTCAGTGTGATTTCCAAAAAGGTAATAGTCAGATAAAGACACAAGGAAAGCGTTAGGAAAAGACAGCTCTACAAATGGTCTAACACTGAAACAAATCCACAGGACAAAGATTCTGACCTCATAAAACAAAACTCTAGTAATTTCCCATTTTGGTAGAGAACCGAGAAACCAGAGACTCATCAAACAACCTCATCTGCAAGACTTCTGGAGGTCTCCAGTCCAAACACCTGCTCATAACAGAGCCAACTTCAAAGTCAGATCAAGTCACTCGCGGCCTCATCCCCTTTCTCACTTCCCACAGTGTTTTAAATGTTTTAAATATTCTTATCCTGAGGTCACTGCCACAGATCTGCACATCCCCAGCCAGTTCCTTCTCACTCTTCACTAGCCAATCCAGCGCAGTGCCTCTCCTAAGCAACCCATCCAGGGACACATCAATAAATTGTCCCTAACACTCTCCAGAAATCTGCATTGCTTCCACCCTAACCGTTTGCCCTTGCAGCAGATGGTTAAAGCCCCCCACAGGAATTACGAGGCTTCCTCCAGCTATTTGAAGAAACCTTGGTCCACCTCTACCTCTGCACCGTACGCATCCCATGCTGCACCCTCCATCAGCTTGTCCAATTCTCCTGTCCGAGAGCCTGCTCTCCTGTCAGCGTCCGCTCCCCAGCCCAGCTCTGGGCGTGAGCTGCTCCTTTGAGCATAAACTTCCCTGTCCTCATCCCAAACTTCATTCTCAAACAGTTGAAATACCCCGTTAATACACAAATTCATGACCAAAATGGCAGACGACAGATTTGTTTTGATTCAGTTTCCTGCCCTCATGCAAAGAAGACATCAGCCAACAATTTGTACCCTGTGCTGAAGACTTTTGTTTCCTACAGAAGATGACAGCAGCCTGAATGACGAGGTAAAAAAGCTCAAGACAGCAAACCCAGCATACCCTTTGCCAGGCACATTTGAATGACTTGCTTTTTTACTGTCAGTAGACTTTTCTCTTTTGTTCCAGCTCTGTTGTGATCCTTCAACATCCAAGTATTACTTAATTCAGGAGTTTGTCAGACAAAAGAGATTATTTTTTTTTTTTAGAGGAGGTTTTCATTTATGAGTGATTTGTTCTTGCTGGGGAGCATTCTTAACAGCAAATCTATAATAATTGTTATATTATGTGAATCAGAGTGTTAAATACTTTAAGTATATTTTTCACTAGTTACTTGCAAGTGGAACTTGGTTCTTTAACCTGCCCTGTAAAATAGGAAGCAACCACTTACCCTCTGTATTTTTGGGCTCTACAGAGTCCAAATCCCCTTATATGAGAGAGAGGAGGAGGAATTTTGACTCTCGTCCTGCACAATTTTGCTGCAAACTTTGTTGTGTGTGCTTGCTTCAAAGAGCGAATGTGGAAAAAAGAAAATATTTGTCTCGTAGTAATGGTCTCATCTATCTGTAACACTTGACACCACAGCTGCCAGCTGTAGGGATAAATATCATGTTGCAGATAGATTGTGTCTGCAAAGCAGTGAAAATGGAATGTTAATTCAGGCTCAGCCATGCTAAAACCAGGGAGGGCTCCGGGCATGCCTGGGGTAAAAGAGGGCTCCACAAAAGCTTGTGCCTTGCTCTGAGCTGAGAGCCTTCTTAAAGCACTTTAAATTACTAATTTCTCTAATGAGCTTGATTATTGAGTCTTAGAGAGAAGCACACATATAGATAGAGAATCAGTCTTAGAAAAACCTTTTCACTATTCAGTCCATGTTCCCTCTTTCCTTTTGGCACCCCCTTGCCTGTTGGCTTGTCCTTTATAGTTTCCCAAATTGTATTCCCTGTCCACATCCATCCTCTTTATCTCTGTCGTGATGAGGTTCTACAATGGAAGGAATGACCCATTCTCATTACCTGACGCTACACAACACATACATTGCCATTCCTCTGCAGCCTCAGTGCTCTTCAGAGCTCCACAGAGATGGATGAACCCGGGTTCAGCTTGCAGCAACCCACGGCAGCTGGGACTGCCATATCATGACACCAAAGTTCGCACCAGGACCTCATATCTGACACTCACCAGACACCCACAGAGAGCCGACCAGCAGCAAGCTCAGCATCATCAGCGCCTGCCTACAACAGCCCCCGGCCTACACTTTCAGCATTGCCTCCACCACGGATTGCCTGCTGCAGACTAAAGTTGACTTGCTGGTCTTCCACCTACTGTTATATCTTTCAATGCCAAAGTTATGTTTGAAACCTTTTCCTTTTCTTCTAGCCCAAGTGAAGATATTTTCCTTTCATCTGGCTACCTGCCCATCCATCTGTGTGATTAGACAGACAAAGGAAAGAGAGTATTTACAGCACCCAACAACTAGGACTCTACCGCTGTCTTCAAAGCGCAACACATCCAGCTCTGTACTGTCTTCCTTGGATTCATGTATGCAAGCAGATTTCTGTGGCTTAATGAACTAACGCATTTCACCCAAACCAAAGGAAGTCCCTGCACGGGTTCTTGGCCAAACAGAAGGTAAAGTACAGTAATTGGTTAAACTACAAAATATAATTAGGTATCTAAGCCCTCAGACAGAAGTCACAACAATTATTCCAAATTAAGCCAAAAATAAGAGGGAAAAATACTTACTCAACAACTCCAAAAAGAAAGCTACTGTCAAAATGAACTCCTGACACTCAGCATCTAGGGGAAAAAAAAAAAAAATTAAAAAAGAGGAAAGTCAGATCAACTTCGGTAATTTAGCTGCTTTTATGCTTCTCAACAGCTCTGAACTATTGTGCTTTCTGTTCTTCAAGTGGTGACACTTTGCTCTCCCTGAATCGCATCTCCTATTGATTTTCAGAGAGAGAAGGCTGGACCGAGATGGACACTGCCCCGTTCCAGTAGGTCGTTTCTTATATTCTTATCTATTTTCGTGTACAAAACTAAAGCAACTCTTACTGGCACACTAGAATATGCAGCCAGAGAAAGTACTTGTGTCAGGACAGGTTTCAGTACGTTACTGCAGACCATTAGAGCGAAAAAAAAATGGACTTCCCTTGCTGTCCTCCAGGCTCTGCCACAGATCTACTGCACTTTCTTATGCAAACCCTTTCTTCCATCTGTGATTTCATCATGATACATAAAATTGCCTCTGACCTTCAACGAGAAGCTCCCAAATGCTTTTCAAAGCATTGTCTTCATCAATGAGCTTGCAAGCTCATTGACTTTATCCACCTGAGGCCAGGCACTTACCCAAGATGCCCATGTGGAAAGGCAACTTATTCTAGACTAAATGAGCTAATTTAATTTTTTTTTTTTTGTAAGTTCTTAGAGTGTAAGGACTAAATTAGAATATACAGACCTCAGGAATAATTCATTTGCCTTCACAGAAGAAGTCATCCAAAACCACTATGAACTTATGTTCTTTTTAAGTGCTGCAGGCTAGATGAGATGAATCTGGTTAGGCTGTATAAAACACTTGGTTGAGATGGGCTCGGAACAGCACTGGGGTATCTGGGCACAACAACACTGCAAGAAATTAGAAGAAATCTCCAAAGTACAAAAAATAAAGCAGAAGTGGAGAAGGAGAGTAAGAAAGAGCATTGAAATGGGCAATGAGGATAAGAGGAAGTCCTTTTCAAAGGACTGTTGTGGTACAATCCTTCCTATTATCTTTACTGTTTTTAAATCACTTCTGTCAAGCCAAGAAACAAAAGAGACGTTGCTTTCAGGCTCCCAGACAGTGAATATCCTTGTTGTCAGTCAACTGTTACAGAACTTCAACTAAGCAGTGTTAATTATCTAATATCTAGGCACTTTTTCTACTTCATAGTAATTTTCCATCCTATTAGTTTTTATATCAGAAGTCATGCAGAACTGACTCTATTTATCTTTTGCACACTGGTATAGTTAGAGTTTCTTAAAATGCAGACCTGAATAAAATCTTAATAGCCCCGTTAATTTGTCACCGATCTGAAAACTGAACTTGAAATAGTTTGCAGAATCTCTTCCACACAGGTCTTTTGTTTTAATTGAACTTTTCTTTTTCCCACAGGAAAGCTAATTTAGTATGACTTGCCAGTAGTAAAATTGAAATTCTTTGGCTAATTAATTTTTGTACCTGAAACTGAATATAGCTGACATTTTTTTCCCCCCAGTTTTTAATACCTCCCTCTCAAAAATTCAATCCTCGGCTTATGAAACCAAAGGAGAGTTAGAAAAGTTTTCAGGAATTAGAAAAGTTTACAGGAATTAGAAGGTTTAACAGGGATTACTTTATAAGATTATAAAAGTTTTCATCTCTACAGAGCTGATAGCTAAAATACGTGCAAAGTCTGGAGACAGTATGGGCTTCCAATACAGAAAAGTTGGCGTGGTAAGACAGGAACTCGTGAACTTTTCAACCTCACTTCCACCAGTAAAAACTAGGAGACATGTTAAAACTAATGTTCACAGGCAGAGATGAGATACACTGGCTGTATGATTAGATAAAGCCGTACGAGGCAAAAGAAACAACTTTGGGGTACTTACACACTAAAGGGATAAATTTCAGCTCAGGAGTACCACTGGTGGTGAACGTGATTTCAAACACCAGGCCTGCTCTTGACCTTTAGCTTTTCTACTAAAATGTTGGTATTGCATCAGGTTAGGCCTCAGACATTTCTCTGCTATTTTCTTTCATCTATTTAAACACTGCCACGCCTTTAACACTGCAAAATCACCCGATCTTTTACACTAACGCTTACAGACATTTCTAACCATTCTACATCTTTTAGCAAATGTTCTTCACGTTGGATTTTTGCCTGGCTGATAGAATAATAGCTTACTGACTTATATTTGCTGACGGCAGAGTTAAGATCAACTCCGGTAATTGCAGCAAGACCTGTAATAAATTTAAGCCACCTCCATTACGCATACAAATGCTTCTGTGCAACTTCCAGAATACAGAAGAGGTCATAACTCACGCCCAGGTGGGACACAGCAGCTCAAAGGGCCAGGGCCGAAGGGTTGTATCCCACCACACAAGACTCCCCGGTGTGCAGCCAGCTGAATTTGCCTCCCCACCCTTGTTTTCCCTTCCTAAACACACCACGCAAGAGCCGACCAGGGCGACACAGGGAAGCGATAGACCCCAAGGCAGAAGGTAACGCACACAACATTCACCCACGTCTCCAGCTGCAACATGTCCCTCAACAACAGATGCGCCTACTAAGCTGCAGAACAGTTGTTTTCTTTCTCATGCACAGTTCTGGAAGCAGAAAAATCACTGTTTTTTCTTTTCCCTTTCCCTTCTTGTACGTCTTTCTACACCGCTGGTGATCTGGTTGAAAGCTTTCAAAGAATTAATTTGAGACTCTGGAAGTGCCAAAGAAGCACCTGCTGAACGCGTGACAGCGATGTTATGCTGCATATTGGCTTGTTTCACTGCAACTTTATGGCTTTCTAACCAGTCACACCTTCATCCCACAAGTTTTCAGACTATGACCATGGAAAATCCTACACTGCAAAATATGCACATTTAACACCGCACAGATCAGACACCAAAGTCATTTGTGTACAATATCACACAGATTTACAAGGATAGAAGGTTCAGTTGTGTATTTTACAAATCATCAGTACATATTTGAACCTCCTGACCCTTCCTAAATGAAGGTCAGCCCACAGGATGACTACGACGGAGGTGGGCCACCGCTGTTTCACAGGGTGACCCACAGAAATTCCTCCCGGAGACGCTCGTCACTTTGGAGCAGACCCTCCAGAGCCGCCTCTCCAAAGCAAACGCAGCAGCCTGGAAGGTGATGCAAACAAGCCATGACAGCAATACCCTTCAGAGGCTTAGCTATCTCGAAACGCTAAATTAAAGAACGAGCAGGTGTCTGTTAAGTCTGGGCTTGCAATCGCTTGAGATCTGTGGGGAAGTGTCAGCGTCACGCTGGCATTGATCTGGTTTTGGCTAGCAGTACAAGTTCGGAAGGAGAGAGCGGTCCTCCGTGCATGCCTGAACATCCATCGCCCACAAAGCACAGCTCTCCTCTTCATCTCACCCTGCTTTGAAGGCTTCTTTTCTCCATCAACCAGCCCAAGCTGAGACCCCAGGCCCTCCCAAGCATTCCCACAAACCAAAACACTCACGGAACCCACTTTTTTAAACTCATTTCCCAGTTTGGGAGCTCAGCGTATACATTTGAATATGTATGTGGCAAACTCACAAAGCATGATATTTATGTAACTCAGGCCGTCTAAAGCAGTAACAGATAAATATGACTTCTTCAACTCACATTTTAAAATTATCTTTTCACACGTGCATATGTGAGGGAAAGAAACAACACATTTTATAAACGCAAGTTATAAATGAAACTACACGTGAAGTTGTTGTGACTGTAAATGTGCAATGCAACCAATAAAGCCCTTAAACGGTTGTACTTCCATTAGAAACATTCACCCATAAATTATCATCTTTCTCAATCATTATGGCTACAGTAGAAAACACCTTTCTGAATCTAACTGGTAGGATAAATACAGTAATGCATGAAATAATTACATTTACACTTCATAAATTCACCTAAATTCACAATACATCAACATCCAGGCCAAAAGACATCTTTCAAGATGCGATACAAAATACAGATATTTAATAAAAATGGGAAGGAAGGTTGTGGAGTTATTTTTTTTTCTTCTAATGATTGATCTCTTAAACACTAGAAAGACCTCGCAGGAGCTGGGAACTCTCTCTGGTGCAGATACATTACAACAACCGCGGCTGCTCTGCCGGATTCTGTTGTGAAAACAGACTTTTGGCAAAACATTAATATTTTTTAAATTCTGCATAACTGAAGCATGTTTTACATTGCGTACTGTAGGTCTTTTTACTTAAACCTTACCGAAACTGAGGTAGCTTTGTCTTAGAGAGAGATTTAGTTTTCAAGAGATGTTCATCAAGCAGTATGTCATCTGTCAAACATAAATCAGCTCACCTCTGCTGAGTAATTTACTTTAATTACTTGAAAAGTAAAACCTTTAGAGGTATATGTGTGACTTTTTTGTTTTTTTAATAAGACACTATTTTAGTATTTATGTTTGCATCTTGGTCAGAAGCCTGGTGGTTTGTATGTGTGGTTTTGGACCTTATAAATAATCCATAATAAATAGTTAGATGCCTATAATTCAAGGACAGCACGGGATCCTGTCACTGCTACGCCCGAGCAATATTTTAAAATGCAGCAGAGCAATACTTTTGTTATTTTCTGACCTGCGAGGGGAAGAAGTGACACCTGAGGCTACGTCTACATTATTTATACCACTTTGATAGATTAAATCTTTACCACAAGGATGAGCTTTTAAAACATGCCTGAAAATGTTTAAAGATTCCACAGGTGCTCTTCCTGAGTGCAAACAAAGGCTTCTCTTTGTAGTACGAAAACAAAATTCAAATGTAAAAAAGTCCTGGAAGCTATAGTTTCTGCTTAAAACAAATCCTTGACTGGACATGTTGGATTTATTTATTTTCAACTAACACATTTTTGGAACTCACCAGAGTAATATCTATATATATATATGGGGGGCAGGCATGTGTGTGTGTACATGGTATTAGCAAAGACTCAACAGTATTACTATATGAAGAAAATACTTAAAAATATTACAAAATACAACTCACAGGTGAATATATAGCATAAAGCTACCCAGATAGTATTTTTTTTTAAATTAATTTCTGCATGTCTAATTGCTTTGTGCTTCCCCCATATCTCTCATTTTGGAAGGAATTCAATACTGGAGGAAAGGCTCCAATGAAGGTATTCTTCCATCATAAAACTCCTCATCTACATTATTATAGATGTTCCATGTTGTTAGAGATCACAACAAGACAACTTGCTGCCTTCTGATTTAATGACTTTTAAATTTTTGTCAAACCATTAATGAATTACATTTCTCTGACAACATTAGCTTACACTGTAAAACCATCTACGGCCACCAAGTTTCTTGAAATACAGCTGCAAACAAAGTAAATCAGTCCATTTGAAATTTCAGGACACTTAATATGCTGTCAAAAATATGTAAAATAAGAAATGAGATGTGGTGAGGTCCTTGTGTGGGACTGTGAAGCTAACACATAGATGAACATGACTGTCTTTGAAATCTGATTTATTCAAATATATTTCTTAAGCATTGCTGACATTTGGACATGTGGCAAAAATGGTTATGATTATCTTAAAAATATTTAGAGTCATCAGTAGGACCACAACTTCTGTTGTTTATGACCATGGACTACAGTAAGCGATGTAGAAAGCAACACTTCAGTAAAAAACTTTCTATATAGCGAACTTCTGTTGGCTTTTCAGAAAATTAAACTTTCTAATTACCATGACTATATCATACATTCATACCATGGCTCTCACAATAGCGTAAAGAATAAGGTAACATGACAACAAGACTGATGGAATTACTTTTTGAGTATCATAAAATACGCCCCATAGAAACCTGACTTCAAATAGTCCACCTCCAAAGAGAGGTTGGAAGAAGGACAGAAAATTTCTTAAATTATAGTTACAAAGGTCAGAAATCATCAGTTTCCCTAGTGACATTTTTCTTGTTTCTGAAACAGAACACTTTGGGTTTTTCACAAGGAGGATTTATAGAAATGGCATTTTCTTAATTATAAAATAAAAGTAATATAAAGTTTATATCCTTCCCACTTTACATTCTGAATATTTGTATGTTTTATAGTACACAGCTTTGGATCTAGTTGACCAAGATCTTGAATAGAGCAAGAAATTTTTGTAACATCCCTTGACTTGTGTTGAAGCTGGACCAAGGGAGAAGATGAGAAGTGACACAAATTCCACCACTACAAATGGCTCTGGATGCCTCCTGCCAAATCTCAAGGCCAATTTCAACAGAAAAACAACCCCAAAATATTAAGTTGTCTTTTCAATTGTTTTTAATAAAGTATAGCTATTACACCACTGACACTGATTTTGTTTCTTATTCTTAGGCTATATAATCACTTGCAAATTTAGAAGAAAGAAAGAATTAAAAGATTAAAAACCTATAAACCATATCTGAATCTGCCATTAGAGCTAGAATAGTCTTAAACAAATCATCTGTTAACTAGCTCCACAGACTATAATGGTGTTGCTGGAACAGAGCTGGCTCCTTGAATTTGCAACTGAAGAAAGATGCTGACTTCCACTAAGGTTAGTAAAAGCTCAAGTAGAAGGAAGATCAAACAATGTTCTGGATTCTGATCGCTGTAACCTAAGTAACACTGGCTTCTCTTTCCTTATGACTCCATGACAAAGAACAAAAGGCCAGAATTTCAGGACTCATTTCAGAATAAAATTGCTTTAAAAATGTGCTTTCTGAAATAGATTTCTTCTTTCTAATTCCCAAGGAGTTAATAACTGTATTTTTAGAAAAACAATTTGGAATTTAACACATACAGATACTTGGAAATGTCTTTGTGCTTTCTTACTCTCACAAAAAGACATTAAGGTCATATATTTTTCAGAAGTGGAGATGACTTTTCAGTGATCATAACCATGGCTACCAAATTCGGAACCACTGCTGAAACTGGAACCCAGTAAGATGTATATAATGCATGTGATTGGATCCACAATAATTGTGACTCAGAATTAGGGAAAATCTTCTCAGTTGCTATTGCAAGCACTCCCAGGCACGGAAAAGGAGAGACCTACACCGTACCAAATTCACTAATGGATCCGTTAGCCCATTTTGTAGCACTCACCCCAATGTTACTTTCTCCTCTACTCCTACTTCTCGTTTGATTTGAGGCTTCACCAACCTGGCTGACAGGCTAAGGCCTTTAGTTTGGTTATCAGCTTGTTCTCCCCTTAGCAGAGGGACTGCAAACCTGAGGAACCTGGAATCTGTTTCACTCATTTCAAAGTAAGAAAGCAGAGAAGAGAAAATCTGATTTAATCTTATTTATTTAGGCAAACGCGTACTCTACCCTTTACATGCTTGGTTCAATCTGCTTTCCTCTTATTTCAAAAAGATTTTTCCGTTACGGAATTCAAGACTCTTCAAAGTTTGAGAAAAATTGAGACTTAAAGGACTAATAGGGGTGAGTTGACAGGTATATTCAATTTTGAAGAGTGATGACACTGTTTTAAATATTTAATGCACTGAAAAACATATGGAAAGAAAAATAATGTGAAGTTGGCTTTTGCATGATAACATAACACCATATTTTCTGTATCTTTCTATGTTGCAGCCACATTATACAGAACGGTAAAAAAAAAGAAAATGGCAGATTTCAAATCAGTTATCATGGTGCTATCAGCTTTAAAAAATTAATCTTTTTCCCTTTTTCTTTCTTTTTTTTTTTTTTCATTTTTCCAGTGCAATCAATAAACAAGTCATGGCTATCAATCTCCACGCTATGTAACAATATTTTATTTTCAAGCTGATAGCTTCACATGATGAATTACAGTCATTAGAAGGCATGATAGTGTGTTATGAAAGTGTTGCTGACAGAATAATGTGAGAGGGTTTCCTTCATGTTATTATTTTCATTTGAGATGTAAATATTACCCTGAGTATGCACCATTTGTAACAGTCCATTAGAGGCAAATTTAAATTTTTCCAAACATTTGAAATGCCATTTCAAGGCTGTTTCCTCCATAGGTATTTCATACATCCAACATTTGAAAGCAGTTTTATGGTTAAATAATCGGATAGGTAACCAACGTGAAAAGAAAAGAAAAATCATTTGAAACATTTATCTGCTATCCAGGCACATTAAAATGTCCATCAAGGCTGCAAAGTGAATTGTAACCAGGCACCTCTGACTTCGAAAGCAAGACAAAGAATACTTTTAGTAAATAATTATGCACAAAGCGTAATAAAAGTCATCTCAGCAACACGGAGCTCCCGCGTTCTGCAGCTTAACAAGATGCCACAAGTCGGAATTGAATGAGTGAAAGTGACTCCCTGTGCCAGCAAAACAGAACAGCTTTACCATCTTTGAGACCTTTCTTCTAAATCTTTTCTCCATAAAAGCTTTTTTGCTCCTGCACTTGTAGCAGCCAACATAAAAGCGAGGCATCTTCAGATGGACTGAAGGTCTGGAAATTAAAATAGGTCTCTCCAATGCCTTTAATGTCACAAAAAAAAAAATGCCCTGATAAGAGGCACGGTTGAAGGACAGAGTGGAAATGGGTTTTGTCGCTGGCAACTTCTCTCTCCAGAGCCGCGGGATCAGCAGGGGAGAGGCAAGGCGGGAGGGGGAGCAGCCTGGACTGGGGGAGCTGGGGAGCAGAGTGGGATAAAAGCCTCAGGATAAAGCCTGGGAGAAAATTAAATGAAGGTACCAGAAGTGGAGAAAATGAGAGAAGAGAAGAGAAAGCAAGCTCCCTAACCTCCCTTTTAGCTAAAGCCATCCAGAGCTGAGATTAGAGCCACGTTAGAAGAAAAAGCTGCCACTGCCAAATTTAATGGGCTTCAGATCGGAGATGTACCTGGACACTGCACTGTGCTCCTGGATCCAGTAATAAATAACGCGTCCAAAGATGCTGCACGTAGCTACAGAGCTGAGCACATGCTGCTTGGACAATGCTTACACAGTGTTTATTGCTTTCTGTTGCACGATCTGCAGTGAAACTTGAAAAATTCCAGGGACATTTGAAAACAGAGGAAAAGGTAGGATAAAAAATAATAGTATAGGAAAGAAATACAAATGATAAATTTGTATTGTATTTGTATTTGTTTGAAAAGAACAAGCGGCCATAGCTAATTATGGGAATGCAGAGGAATATTTTCTAGCTGGCTGTGGGGAGGGATCCAGAATTACATTGGAAGATGGATCGCTCACCCCCAAACACAGCACAGCGATGCCAGGTGAGATATTTGGCAACAAGCAAAAGAGCAGCTTCTGACAACTTAAAATCTTACAAGGAACAAGATATTTGAAACTCTCCCCTCCATGTTTGCTAAGAAATGAACTTGTGCTCTGTTCTGGTCTAAACCTTGTCTGGTGTTGGCACCCAGAGCGAAGGGGGCCAAGACAGTTGGATTCAAACACCGAGTTTTTACAGAGCCTACATCCTTGTGCAAGCAGGGACCGGCTTCCTGGGAGATGTCTGGGGAGCCTGAAAGGGTCATGTCCTGCTCATTTGCAGCAGTTTATCCAGAGGGCTGGCTTTGGGGGAAGCTTCCCATCGGCAAGAGTAAAGAAGCGCTGTGCCCAAACGAAGGGAGAGCACATTAATTCTTATCTCCAGGTAAACCTCTGTGGCATCTCAAACCTTTTAGCAGTGTACAATGTTTATTTGAGGCATTAGCAGAGTGTCATAAACGAGCACTAACAGTGTTATGTATCAGTACCATAACTGAGATAACTTTTTGAACATGAATAATAAAAAAAAAGTTAATTGAATTCACTTAGATGATAGATTTTAATTCTTAGAAAAGTGACTTTCAAATGTCTATTTGCTAGTCAAAGGACTGAAAATAAAGCCTAATTGCTTCAATTAATTGCAATATATAAGATCTAAATATTAATAAATTTCAAGTGTGTTCTGATCTGAAAAGTAAACTTCTAGCATATTAAATTCCTAAGAGAGCATTAAAGCTTTCAGGCTTCTTTGCAGTAGGTTACATTATAACCTACCTACCTTATACCAGTAGGTTATATGATAACCTACCAGTGAGTTATATTAGAACCAATAGGTTATACTATAGCCTACTGTAAATAAAAAAAAAAATAAAAAAAAAAAAGATTTTGTAGCACAATGACAAATATTTGCAAATACAGTTTTTACATCCTTACATAATAGATAACTAGTATCTACTCTAGCTTGTACGTTCACAAAATTCCTTCTGCCATCTACAAAAGCCAAGTAACCTTGCCCCATCTATGTTTAAAAAACACTTAATACCTCCATTGCATTTCTGTTCAGTGACACCAGTAAGAGCTGGAGGAGCACAGGCTACAGATCCAGCACAGAACGGGAACACTGTACTTTTCCGTTGAGTTCAATGAGCGACTAGTTAGAAAGACAGAAACAACACAGCAGCTGTCAGTCATTGCAATAGTCTCATCTTCTTTTTTCCTTTATATTCTCCAGCTAGATGCAATGACCCACCTGCCTGACCCCACTCCAGAATTCTGCTCTCGCACTTCTTCTAAATCTGCTACACCCAATCCCAAAGATTTCTAAAACACACACAGCAGAAGTGCATTCAACTGCGATACAGGCTAATATTAAGAGGACCCCTGTTCAAGAACCTTGCCGCATTCACGCAGCAACGGATCTAAGCCTATTGCACATTTTTTCCTTACATGCAAGCTGCCATCTTGTAAGAAAGGAGGAATAAACATATGGATATGAAATATGTTGGAATAATCACTTTCTGCACTGATACTTGTCTGTCTGTGTAGACACCAGAGAACACAGAATATCTAGCTTTCTCCATGTTGTGTTATTTCACACCGCCTCCCATTTCACACGGAAAAGGCATTTGACTTTGTCTAATACAAGCTCATTTTCTCATAGATCTACCACCAAGAAGAATCCAACTGTCTGAAGCACTCATATTTATTTCAGCAAAAATATCACAAATTTAAGGTATGAAATGTTAAAAGAGCATCAACATTACAATGACTAATGAAGATAAAGGTCACGTAACTTGCTTGAGTGTACAGTTCAAAATTTTTTCAAGGGAATAAGAAAAAACTGGGTCTAGCATGTGGCAGCTAAAAAGCTGTTGACTACTTAACGTGTTTAAACATTACGCTGTTCAGAGATAAAATTATATAAATTTAGAAAATGTACTGACAGAACTTTATTAGAAACCACAAAAACATAGGATAACTAAGCACAACACTTAAGAAACTCATTTTGCTTTTCTAAAGAAGACATGGATCCAAATAAACACAAGAGAACAAAGCACAGATTTCTACCCTAGGTGATTCAAGTATTCAGAAAGAAAGAATCTGGGGGGAGGGAGGGAAATAAGTGAGAAGCAAAGACATTACTCTGTCTCTTCTATATGATTAATAAGCAAATTATATATCATCACTGCTCCTCCAACATTTCAGAAGCATATCTGGTCTTTTTGGGAATCTATCTTAGTATGCCAAGTAGCTGCCAAGACTTCCACACTCTCCATGCAGATGATTAAACTGGTCAAAATATTGTTATGTGAAAAATGAGTAAGTCAGAGGAAAATGAATCTCTGGATTTAGAGTTGTCTGAAAAACCTTAGAAGGAATTTGGCAGCGTGGAACACGCTTAGGGTGAGACGGAGCAGAGGAGAAGACAGGCACAAGGTCTCAAAACACAGTCCTGCACCATAGCACTCAGAGGTTTGTGGCTTGAACCTGTTCTGTCTTCTTCCTGTTTATTTTGTCTCCGTTGAATAAATGTGGATATGAAGCAACAAAACAACAAGTCTTTTATGAAAATCTACCTCTGCAGCTGAGTGAGCCAACGAGCTACCACCAAGAGTTTGCATTTGCACTTGCTGTGCACCTTGTCTGGAAGGAGAAGGTAATGAATTTTAGTCACCGTTCCTCTCACGCCACATGGTACAAGCGTGGTACATCCATTTCGTTGCTCACCTCCCCTTTCCTCGCATGAAAAATGGATAAGATCTGCTGCCATCCCAAGGACCTTGCTTTAATTAATTACCTCTTCTCGCAGCAGAATTATTATTGAAGTACATGTCCTCCACACTAATGAGTATCCAGGAAAAATATGCAACTAAATGGCTAGATATAGACAACTTAATGATGTCAGGTGTTTTAACAAAAAAAAAAAAAAAAAAAAAAAAGTTTGGAGACATACTTTGGCCTGGGTGTGTTTTCATTAATTAGAGCAAAGTGTTGTGAAAGCCATGGAGGGGTGCAGCAGGAATTCGGTTCTCAACCTGGCACTCCTCATGGCAGAGAGATGGCCAGAGCCAATGTTTGCAGCTCTGCTGATCAAAAAGCAAAGGTAATTTCAACTAATAACTTCAATATTCATGGGCAATACTTTTCAGGTATTTCTGTTTTTTTTTGAAGTGTCCTCCTTCTCAAACCAATTAATCCCCTTTCTCAAGAGCCGAGCCAGGCTTTGTCATTTATACGTAACGTGGAAATAGATGCCAAAAATTCACCTGTTTCCCTTTCGTATATAGAAGACTGTTCCCCAGGACTGCTCTGTCTTTACAAGGATTTAAAAGCAAGAAATCTTGCAGAATGCAGAGTTACCGGAAACACATTTTGATCTGTAAATACTATCCTTAAAAACAAAACCCTCCAAACCTACATTTATGGGCTGATTTTCATGATGACAGTTTCGCTACATTTGTTGAATTGTAAACCATATAAAGCTCAGCAATAAAACGTCTGCAATCTGTAGCGGTAATGGGAGGCATGTCTCATAAACAAGATAAGTTGTTTCTTGCCAATATTGTTACACTTCATAAATACGAACTCAAGTCTGTTTTGCGTTTCCTACATCAGTAGCAGACTTTTATTTTAATTAAACACAACATATAAAATACTCATTTAAAAAACAAACATCATTGTTTTAAAGACATTATACTAAGTTAAATCACAGTACTTTTGCCATAAAGTTCTTGCACAAAAGAACAAGTTTGAATTCTGAGTGGATTGAGACAGCCCAAGTGTCCATCAAAAACCTACAGTAGGAAGATGGTAGCTGCCCTATGAATAAATAAACTATTTATATTTCCTGATAATGTAAGTGCTTATATGAACTCATTCCAATTCCCAAAGACGACTCATTTCAGCCACAGTTGTAATTAAGAAACTATATCACATGGCAGCAAGGAAGATGCTCCCTGTCCCATTTTACGCAGCAGAACTACTAAGTGTTTCACTTCACATTGACATAATTTATAGTCTCATTTCATTAGACTAATGCCGGATATCTTTGATAGCCACCTTTGACAGTGTCTATCTCAAAAGTACTTCAGTTTTTGAAACCTACCCTTTTGAGCATAGATTGACCAGAATCCTGGAATCTAATCACAATATGTATCAGCTAGAGCCCCATTCAATAAAAATATTATTTCTAGTTTAGTAATACAAATCCAGCTTCTGGATTCAGCATGGAATCCAAACACATTTTGGCTGACATGAGCCTCAGAGATGGAATAAGCTAGAGAGAAATTACATTTTTAAATTATCAGTAAAGAGGGTCTTTAGGAATTGAGAAGAAACCAGCCAAAAACATCTGAATACTGATTTGTGCCATAGAACCAGCAACCCATAACCATGATCTGGGAGGCAGCAGCTATCTACAAAGATTTCTGCATGGCCACCATGCAAAAATTGTAAATCCACGCTCAGTTGTAAATCTACCAAAACAGTCAGCACTAGCCATTTACTGTGCCACAGGAATAGGCAAACGTTTATTTCAGAAAATCCTTAGAGGATAGAAGTAGCATGGTCACATCACCTACTGTGCCTTTAAATAAGAGCTTTAAAATAACTGAAATTACTCAATTATGGTTACACGTTACACCACTGCCTTGTTTATTACTAAAGCTATTTAAACAGATTTCAGAAAGTAGACTTGGGCTGTCAACATCTGTACTGAATTCATAATCTTCCCAGGTCAGTGCCTGAAACAACTCTGCAAAACTGATTGGTAGCGAGAGCTTGTTCCAGACTGGCCAATGCTTTACGTTGATTTAATTCCATCCTACTGCTCCAGGAGGAGACTGGAAGGAAAAGAGTAGGCAAGAAGCAGTATTAATGTATTGCTAAAATTCCGGTCTTCCATGGAATTTCAGAAAAGTAGAAATGAAAATATGAAATCATAGGAAAAATTAAAGTCTTCAGACGTGCCCGTATCTTGGGTCACTGAAAAACCAGATGTGCTTTGAACACGTATTTTACAGAAAGGAAGTCCTCAATCAGTCCCAGATTCAAGATGAGGAAAAGATGCAATAAAATCTCTGTGCTGTCAGATTAGACAACCCGGCACCTTGTGCAGTTCCGGAGTCCTCTAGCTTTGGTGCAAGATATGTGAGCTATTTATTTATTGATGGTAAAACAAACATAACAGTCAACAGACTGAATGAGGAGCACATTCTCAATGGATATCTTCAGTGACTTTCTTCCTCAGGCAATCCTCCTCTAGGATTTGCTATATGTCAAGCCTTAAACCCATCTTTTTCACAAGAAAAAGATGAAAAGATTAAAAAGATAGGTTTAAGGCTTGAAATATGTCATTTTCACAAGAAAAAGATGAATAAGAAACCCTGACCATCACCTTTACTCTGCATCTGATAGCTGACAAGTTGCATTCATTTCACACAGCCATATGTGCAAAAAGAGCAAAAAACATCCTCTCCTTTACATGCTCATCTACAGCATGATTCATCTCAGCTCATTTTTTCAGTTCATAATTTCTAAAGTTTTAATAACTGTTTCTAATAAGCACGATTATAGTTTTTCATTTTTTTAAAAAAACCTTTCCTTTCAGATTGCCTATTTTCTACAAATGGACTGTTTTTACCAAAAGTAGAACTGACAATTACTGTTTGGCAACAGGCTCGATGCTTTTAGTTCACATAGACTTCCCCTAACCTCTGAATTTGGCAAGGCAACTACTTTCATTCCAAATGGCTATTAGTATCTCTACTGATTGATTATGGACAGAAATGGTGCAAGAGTGAAGTCATTTGAGCAGGTTTCGGGTTTTAAAACATTGTAGCATTCTCACATTAAAGAGTCAGATATAAAAGACAAATTACTTGGGAATATTTCTATTCCTAGTTGATTTACATTAAAATAAACAGGAGATAATTTATATAAATTAATTGCAGCAATAAACAACTGGCACTAATAAGACCAACTATTGTACAGGATGGAGATGAGGAGAAGGGATTAATTGTACTTCCAGATTGAGAAGCAATCTATGAAGTAGGATTCCTGCCTGTCTCCTATAGTTAAGCTTAGCAAGAAGCAACTTCAACCCTGGCACAAACATTCCAAACCCCTCAGGAGAGATGTGAATAAGTTGGATAAGTATTTTGTGAACTAATTTTGCCACCGCTTCCTGTAAGCTTGAGTTATCAAGACAGGATGTTTTAATCATACAGTCATTTATTTCTATAAAAAGTGTAGAATTTAAAATTACAGAATTAGACATGTACTCTATATATCAATGAACTGGTCAGTAATTGCCCTTCACATGGGTTCTCAGAGTAGCTCTGTTTCCGATCAGCATTTTCCTCTAATGAAAAACACTTAATATTTTCAGATTTTGAGACAACAGAGCTAGAAAAGCTGTCAATTCAGTCCCTTCCATAGTCTATGAGCTGTAAAATCACCAGATGGATTCTCTTTGCTTACCCTAAAACCTGAACGAGATTTCTTCAAAATAAATCACGGGCTGTGCCAGCTCTGAAAGGACGGAGGCACATCAATTAATTTTGCACTTCAGTGGGCTATAACCAAACTTGTGTTTGCTCTCTCCTCCTTTTGAATACATCCAAAGTTGGTGTCGGTAGAAGGGAGAGACGACAGACAACCCCGCTGGCTGGTAGGCCGCGGGAGCAGGGAATTAAAGGGCAGAAAATCTGTTCTTCTCATAGGACCATGCATCCATCAGCAAGGCAATATTAAACTCGTATTTGGCTGAGAAACACAAGATTTCAGGCCCGGTAGCTCCAAAGAGGTACTTACATGTCGCAAAGCAAAGTGGCTGAGTCCAGACATGTAATAATTCTGCACATTTTCTTCATCTCCCAGAGCTTTAGAGAGTCACCATCTTCTCTAATAAAAGTCTAAACAAAAGCTGGGCTTCTTAAAGCAAGGATTTGGCTTGGCTTTGGAGGACATTTTGTAGAGTTAAAGTCTGTCCCCTTAAGCAAATACGATCTCCCCAGTTTCTCATTCTCAGATGTCTAGCCTTTTCCACGCTAACCAGAAAAGTCTGTTTCTTGATTGAATATCATACTCTTTACAAGCCGTAAATATTTGCATCATGTGAAAGAAGTGACTCACCAAAGATATGTAATTACAGAGTAATCTGAGAGGATTATTACTTATATTGCCACATGTAGTTCAGATGTAGGTCTCCTCCACAGCACAGACTGTGGCCATCACCACCTTAATTCACGTCTTCAGTGAAGCAAGAAGTTAAGATCCCTTACTGTTCTCACTGCAGAGTTTGATGTTTTCTTTCTGCAGCCTAAAATAAAACACATCCGGAAGCTACCGCAAGGATGTGTGCAAGAACTGGACCACACACTGCCCAATAAGACCGAACAGAAGCAGCTGAAAGCAGACCATGAAAAATTTCTTGATATTTTTGCAACACAAAGGGTGCAGGGAGGCCACATTACAGATAAGGCACATTATACCAATCTCAGTATTAAGAAAACGGAGTAATGTCTTAGCAGAAAGACTGTAGGGTGGTTGTAGGGCGGCTGTCCCTACAGCAAATGCTGGTATAACCCACGGCGATGTCAACACCTTTGCTAAAGGAGTTTGGCAGAGACAACAGTGAAGTGTTAGAGAGCCTTCAGTTTTCCCTATTGAGTCCAACAGTATGCTTATGCTGATATAATCAAATTGGAATAAATTACCCTCTTTCTAGTGACTGTTATTTATCTTGAGTGGCTGTGAACTATGTTTTCACCGATCTGAATGAGCTGCTATTCTAAGTAACAACTAAATTAACTTTGGTATTTCGATTAGCATGGCGAGAGCCTTGAGCTGTTTATTTTATAATCATTCAAATAACATTTTTACTCAACAGCTTTACCACAACGTTTTCATAAGCTAGAACTTGCCCAGCATTTAGCAAATTGAGAATACCGTAGCAATATCAATACCAATCCAAGAACACAATCAGTAGCTAGAAATGCAATGTCACCTCATTTAATAGATGGAAATGCAAGCAGTGCATTGAAAAACTTCTGTACAGCCCCATAGAAAGTTATTAGCCAAACATATATAACAATTATTTCTGTAAAAGTCAAAGGTATGTTTAACAGGGAATATATAAACCATCTACATTAAATTAAGGATGTTCGTAATTACTGTGATGACTCAACAGAATGTTTCAGCAGGTGTGGAAGCAAAGTCACACCTACTGAATAGGAGCAGGAATACGAAATTGCCTTTTTATCATCATACTAGTTAGGCAAACAGCCGCTTAGAAAAACACAAACTAAAAGTTTCTGCCAAGTTAAATACTTTCTCACATATTAACTATTATTAAAAGTGCTTAAGCAAACCCCCAGGTATCTTTATTTTTCTCAAATGCATACGATATCCCTCAAACATACTGTATGATCCTAATAAAGGGTTACGTACCTTCTGTGACAAGTACAGTAAAGCACGGAGCCTACAACAGGATGTATCTGGGTGTAGGATTTTGTGTACATAGTTGGGAAAGGATGAAGCGTGTCTCATGATTGCTTCACTCCGCAGTCAGGAGCGATGAAAACCTCTCACAGGGTTCTGCTAGAGTCCCTGGAGCCAGTAATTCTCAACATCATAGACGTGGGATCAAGGAGCACCACTGATATTTTTTAGCTGGACCAAAGTCCAGCTCAGCAACATTCTCCAAAGTTAAAAAATTTACTTCCATCTATTCTAAATATATGTAGAGCTAAATATAGTAAACCTCAACTTGAAAAATCACGGCTAAAGCTAACATACACTCAGTCTCAGTCTGCGCACCAGCTGTGGATAAAAATGTGCTGAAAAGTAGAACATTTTGTCTCTTTTCATTTATCAAACATTCAGTTGCAAACACACAGTCATCTGTTTAAGAAGAGCTGAGAATCTGTTAAAATTATTCATTTGATGGTTTTTTGAATTTAAATCATAATTTTCTCTGGAATTTAAATTCTCAGGTAACTTTTTTATGAAGAATGCTTTCAATCAAAAAACTTTGGTTACTGGAAGTCTTTTTTTAAAATGTACTTATACATTTTGGCAACAATCTTTCATTTATTTGTTCAAATAAGGAATTAATTAATATAAGCAATGTCATTTTGCTAGACAGTTGTAAAACACATATCTGCATCACGCCTGCAGATTAATGAATCAACCTAACTGCTAGTATAAACTCAAATATTATTTTATTTCCTTTTCTTTATATGTTATCACATATGACTGGCCAAAAATCATAGGCAGTGTGGATTGCTAATATGTTGTCAACTTTGACATTTCCATCTTTAGCAAGGAAGGATTTACATGTTTAAACGATTAATTAAGTCCTTAAATGAATCTGCATCATCAGGAATAAGGCAACACGAGACCCAGGTGGACTCCAGATGAAAGGTTTTAAGCATACCCAGGACTTTATTTCCTTTTCAAACCTGTAAAAATAATACAGGATGACTCAGGAGTCCATTGAACTGGTGATTTTTTTTCTAAACAAAAAAAAAAAATTTCACTATCTAGAACACAGTTGTCTGTATCTGAGCTAATTCTGCATGCTCTCTTTAAGGCCATTAGAAAGAAACATGTTTACTTCTCCACATTACACTCCTATTCCCTAGCTAGCTGGAGCCCCTATCCTAATCCTCCTCCTGATCACTCTTTGTCTCCTTCTTTCTTAGAAATTGCTTTAACATTTCATTCACCTCTTCTTTTGTCATGGTACAAACATGTTTTTAGCCCCTGTCACCTTAAAAGGACCTGGTGCTGCCCATGCTCCTCCCATTGCCCTTTCTTCTTTTTTCTCCTTTTTTTCTGAGTTCCCTGGAACTGCTTTACCATCTCTCCCCAGCGTCCCTTCCCCCTAACTCTGTTCCTGATTGCCTCCCTCCACTTCTCTCCCCAAGGACTTCTTGAGCTCTGCTAAAGAACCACCTTCCAAGGACAGGAACATTGCAGATCTCTCTTAGCTTCCAAAGTTCCATCATCTTTTTTGTCCTCTCCACTTTCTATAGGGCAGGATGGGCCTCCAAGACATCCCTACATTACATTTTCCATAAGAAGCTTTGACATATCTTCACATTTGAGGACACCATCCCACTCAACTACCTCCTCCTCATCCTCTCTCAAATGCTTCCTAAAAACTCGTGGCGTTCCTGGTGACAGGAAGAGAGTTCATCAAAGTGCTGGCACTGAATTGCTCTGCGAGTGAACCTCCTACGCCCTGGGATAAAAATAAACAACAACAGTCAGAAATATTGCTAAGAAACCATATGCTTCAAATTTTTGGCTATCACCAAAGGAATGGGAATCATTGGTACTCTGGGTCCCTAAGAACCAAACCACACATAAAGTAAAAATAATAATAATAAATCCTTCCGATAAGTTTGAGGTATAGACAACCTAATGAAGTGTATTGGCTCTCTTTTTTAATTTTTAGCAACCTATTTTAGATTGCTAAAGTGTCTGTTATGTTATTTTCCTCCCAACTCAGAGCCCCAGACAGCTGGAGGTGTTTAAAGAAAAAAGCAATATGCATTTTTTCCATAATATGTAGAATTCCTATTCTTATATTAGTTTTTATTCTTAGAAGCTCGAGCTGAAATTTGAGTTCCACTGCAATGCTCCCACTAATTGCCTTGAATAATTCAAATTTTACCACTCTCAAGGGCACAACTGGAGCCAGACTGTTATAAGCCATATTTGTTACTCTGGAGCCAACAAAATAAGTACGCTTTATGCTGTAGAGCACGCTGAGCTTAAGTTACATTATTTCGTTTGTTTCAAATTTAGACAAGTGAAAAAAAAAAAAAATCACAATGCATTGGCTTGTCAAAGGAGCCTATCAATAAACACAGAATAAGCCAGACTGTACTTTTAAAGCAGCAGGAATATATCAAAATCACAGCGTAACCCTGAAAATTGTACTTTGCTGAAAAAAATAAGAAAAGGCCTAAACTGTGGGATCTCTCTATTTTTGGCTCAAGAGAGAAATTCTGAAGGTGCTCGTGATTTGAAATGGGTCCTGAAGAGAAGGAAGGAAGGAAATTAGAATTTTTTTTTTTAACTTACAAAATTGTCTTGCCTGTGTAATAACACTGAGCATGACTGTCACTCTCAAGACATATTAGCTCATTTAGGTAATTAGTGTGAGCAGCATGTTTCCCTGCTTATTCCATTCAATTATAGGGTGCTCACTTTGTCATTACTGGAGTATCTTAATGTGACTTGTAATTAGTGTAATTACAATCCAATGTTAATTATATCTGCCACTTAGACATAATTTTATATAGTAATGGTCTTATTCTCAATAACCTTATTATGTTGTTTATTCAAACAGGAATTTAGCCTTCTTTCATGCGTCAAATATGGAGATCACAAAAAGTACTGCCTGTCATTTTTGTAGTTATGACTAGGGGATCTTTGCATCGCAAAATCATATTTGGGGCAATCAATGAATGGTGAAAACCAAATTATAGAGACTGATTATTAGAGACATGCTGAACTAACAAAAATAATTTGCACAGGAGGCCCATTAAGACATACTCTGGTTCACGACTGCCACAGAGAGAGAGGTTTTTTAACTCTGTAAGTTAACCAGAGAACAAGAAACTGCCATATATAAAAGATACGTGGTGGTGGTGGATATTCTTCTAGTGGTGGCATTACCGTTTCTCTTATTAGCAGGATAATAAATCAGCAAGATTTGATGGGCCAAATAATGCCCTGGGAAAAGACATTTTTTTAGCCTGGGGCTCATGCATCTTACAAAGTTTTTTGGGTGTTTTTTGGTTTTCTTTTTCACAGGCTTCCTTTCTCTGACCAACAGCATTTTTTGGGGTACAGCTACAGCATGGGTTCAGTTCAGACAAAGAGTGGGATTTTGCACAGTCTTCCCTGCTTCCCGAGCTTTGCTTCACCTTCTGGGGATGGACTTCTTCTGGATGAAGTAAAACTGAAAGACGTGTCCCAGGAAAACACCCAATGCCCTGGTAAAGGGTGCTGTCCCATGGCACCAGATCACGAGTCAAAATAAAAAGCCACCAAATGCAGCCAGCAGGTTCTCAGCAGCATCTTGGCCTACAGATCCACTGGGCCCCACCACTTGCTGCTACAGCCATAACCTCGTTAGATAGTAAAGTCAGCATTGTTTTGTAAAATCAAGTTTTCTGAGAATTAGCCCCAGACTACTATCTGTCTCTAACATAGATGGTTACATATATTAAGATTAATAAAAACTAAAGCAGCCAGTCAAAACAATGCACACATTTCTCCCTCCAGAGAGGCCTGAAAGTCCAAGTAACACATGACAAATATTAGTCATGTTATTTAACACACTGTGTTGAAGAGCAGCATAAGAGCCAGCAGAGTGGAGAATGGAATTTGGCGGCTCTCTGGAAGATGGAAATGGAGATCTCCCCTAATCCATGTCTTTTACTGAGAGTCTGAAAGGGGTTTCAAGCTTTGAGCTCGCTCTTTGGAGGCTAATGAATCATTCAGATTTCCATGGCTCGGGGTGATGTCCCAAGACAGGTGGCAGCTTTCATTAAGCTTAAGAAAATCAAGAAGTTTCAAATGAAAGCAGAGATTCAGTGAAAATAAAAGTAAAACAGGGGCACATATAGCATACAATGGTGTTATCACTAACCCAGCTGGATAACCAGGAAACATTCTCCAGCACTGAAGTGGGGCTTACGGAATGAAATCCTGTGTTGTGAGTTAAGCCTTCTCCTTTGCTCTCTGCTATGGAGAAGGCCTTTCTCCCAGGTCCACGCGGTTCTCCACGCTGCCGATCTCTGCCTGCTACCAGACGTGCAACACAAATTCAAAGGTTTCTTCTTGTTCGTCTTCCCAGCTATCGCTTTTTGGAAAACATGTGCACAGGCACGTTCCCGCACGAGCTACTGGAAGCGAAAGCTGCTTCTGCCTTAGGCCCAAAAGCTCTCTCATTTTTCTCAGGATCACGCACAGCTTCTGAACTATTTTAGCAGTCTCACATGCGAGACATCGCCTTATCCCCTTTATGTTTCTTCCACATAAAATATAACTATTATTACTAGTAAATCTCTTGCATTAAGTCGGTATGGAATCTGCTTACATTTTCTTTATAACTGTCACGCATCCTACTCTCATTCTATTGAAGAAAAAAGTCAAATCTATGATATTTATTGGCATTGTAAAAATGTTCCAAATAAAAATACCTTTTTTTGTTGTTGCTTCAGTGGTTGTAAAGAATACACCTGGATTATCACAATTCTATAATTTTAACGTTATTTTAACAAAATAGTTTCGATTATCTGTGACTAGGAACTTCATCTACGAAAGTATCTCAAACACAGCAAATAACTTAGTGCACAAATTGCTTAGGTGGTTTACTTAGCACTGTGCAATCAAATACCACTTGGTTATACAATAACTATAATCTGTCCTTCACACAACATAAACAGTGATTTCTCACTGGCTGCCAATTAAATCATGTTTCTGCCAATAACATTCAGTAAATTGACAGGCCTACCTGTTTCACTTTTTTTTTTTTTTTAACTCAAAGTCCATCTCCTAATAGCAGGCAGCGAATTTACATGAATTTACAGTTCTCCAGTGATTAAAGTCACTCAGCCCTCAGCCCTGCACATTATAGCATCGCACGAGGACTGCTGTAATCGCCTCAAAAAGCATTGCCTGTTGCATTTTATTGCTTAAATACAGTCAAGCAGGGGCATCCCCTGACTCTGTATTCAAACCAAGGTTGCTAATTAACTATTAGCCAGCAGCTGTCCTAACAAAGTTGTTCCACTTCGGAAATGATTTGCCTGTACCTGAAGGAACATAGGAGGAGAAGCAGGTCCACTCTGTAAGAAATGACTGTTGTCTTCTACCACCTTGCCGTCCTGCTAAAACAGTGCAAAGTCACATGTGATGAGAAGTTAGGTCCCTGCCTTTTAGTATTTTTTACAAACGAAGCACTGTTACTGGCCACCATCATAGGTACACTACGCTTGAAAATAAATTCAAGACAATTGAACAAAGAGAAGTATGCACTAGCTCTTCATACATAGCACAGACCAGGAGCTGGTTACACCTCCAGGAACCATTTCCTACCTGAATTCAATTGTTTCCCTTGGAGAGGTCAGGAGTGACCGCGTACAAGCCCATAGCAGTAGTCACGTCGCCTGCTCAGGAGGGATTTCCCCAGGCAATATCCAGGATGGGTTTCTGTCTTCCATACAACCACCCAAACAGTAGGGTTTGCCCACCCTGGAGTCACAGGAATCAGGCTGGAGGGGGTGGCCAAAGATGACAGGGTCCATCCACCTGGTCCAAGGAGGGATCAAGGTCCACCATGGTGCTTATCAGAACGGTTTCCTCAGATACTGTCCTGAGACTTCCAGGGAAGAACTTTTCACAGTCTCTGTAGGGAATTTATTCTGGTACTTAACTATCTTAATATTAGATAATAGTTCCTTCATTTTTTTAACCAACTCTTCCCTGCTGTATTTTTTTACATCATCACTCTTCTTATCACAAGGGGTATGGAGAACAGATTGCATCTTTTCTCCTCAGAACAGCCTTTTCCAGGTTTCAAGACTGTACTACCATCATTGGGTATCCCGAAGCTAGAGGAGAAAACAGTTGCAAAGACTAGATCTGGGAAATAAGCTCAGCCTCTTCATTCCTAGGCTCTTCCCAATCATTCCTGCAGGTTTCCCTCTTAGTACAATTCCATAGGGACAAGATTCCAAGTTGCAATGCCACGGTCCTTATTCCAGCAAAGATTGCATCAATCTGTCTCCTCAGCATCGCAATAGCTCCAGAGCCAGTCACATCCCCGATCCCACAGCGAAGGATGAAAAACTAGCGATGGAGTATCACCAGCAGGACATCTATGAAGGCATCCAGCAGACATACTGGGAGCTACCAGGGAGCTCACAGACTATCAGTACAACATTACCTAGTGCACAACCGCAACTCTGAAGCTGGGCTATGATGAAGACAAATGACAGCTACGCTCCATCAGTGGTCAGACACCCTATCAAGCAGCCTGCATCTAAGCGCAGAATTCCTGTCTTCTCGTACAGCTTCACAGTAACCATAATGTCAAGTTGGAAACAAGTGATGAATTATGTCAATTACTGTATTGCAGACATACAAGTCACACTAATGCACAGCAAATACAGCACTCCTATAATTACAGTTACAGACATCTACATTTGTTTTTCTTAGCAATTAAAATGTTCTATTGTACTTAATACTGTTATCTGTATTCTTTAGTTAAGTGCAATTTAATTCGCTTTCTTAAGAAAGCTGGGTATAATTTAAAATGAAAAATCTATTTCTTTCGCTAATATTCTTTTTTGTAATGCAATTGCTTTCCATGACTGCAGATCTAGAACACAGTAACTTCTCCCGAGTTTGTTCACAAAGATTCTAGAAGGCAATGCTGGTCTAAAGCCCAAGAAAATATTTATTTGTGATTGATTCTGGAAAATTTCCTAGTTTCTAAAGCACTTAATGCAATAAAGGAGGTATGTAAAGCATTTGCAAGGCAAAGGAGCTTTCACAAGGAAAGCAGGGGTTGCACTATGGTACTCCCTTGAGAGCACTGTTCATAGCTGATGTGCTGCAATTAATTGAAGCACAGCTGAAGGAACCCCTCTCAAGCCCTCTAAGATTAAAAATTCCCCTAAAAAAAAGGGAAATGTTTTAGGATGTTCCATAGTTGAGAAAAAAATCGCAGTGCTGATGGAAGCAGCTCAGTCCCACATCCACCTGCACAGGGAACCAGAGACCCTTCTTACTCATTATTTCGTTAATGCAGCTCACAGCCACACATGGGAAGGTCTGCAAATATAAATTGGGTCTGTCATTAATGTTATTGTTATTTGACTTGTCACAGCATAGAAAGAATTTCTTCCCCACGGGAAATTATTATATTCCTTCTCTGCATACGGTCCCCTCCTCAGCCACAACCCATCTGTAACCAGCTCACCCAGAATGATCAAGGATGGAAAAAGTTACAGGAAGGAAAAGTATTCCGGCACATGTTCAGGGATGAAATACTGCAGACTGTAGTACTGACTACCACACGTCCTACACAAACCAGGAAGATATCCAGACCAAGAGCTTCAAGCCACAGTTTGGCTGGCTTGCCTTTGTAGAGAAAAGAGTTTGTTTTAATTTTTTTTTTTTTTTTGTAAACAGCATGAGCGAACAGACTCTCAAAGAATGTCCTTGTGTTTGCCGTAAAGCGAATATTTCGAAACGTGCTCTCCCCGATGGCTTGCCAGCAGCAGATTTTCTCCATCTCATGGTGTCACAGAAAAGGGGATATTGTGAAAGCATTCACAAGAGATGACCTGTCTTAATCTCAGCTGTCATTTCCAATACTGTTGAAGTTTACGCAGCCTCTCTAGGAAAGATGGAGCAATGCTTAAACATCACCCACTCCTTTCCTGTAAATTCTTAGGCTGGTTTTATTCCTTATCTCAAGCTTGAGAATCTCAAACTGAATCTGAGATCCTGTTCTTCTTGTATGACTCATTAGCAGAGCACAGAAATAATAAGTCCAATATTCACTTAAAAGAGGTTACAGCCTGGTCCAGATTCACAAACTTTCAAGTTTTCTCAGTTCAAGAACTGGAATTTCCCCAGTCTACCTCTCATGCTCAGGCTTGATTTTGTCAGACTATGTAAATACTCTTCCAAACCAGATTTTTGCTTAATATGAAACACAACACTCTTCAAACCCAAATACCAGTACCAACATTATCTCATAGTGAACAGATTCAGACATTATGTCAGAAACCAGCTATCCTGCAGGGTTATCGACTTACAGGCAGGGAAAGAGTCACCTCAAGCATTCAAGGAGCAGCAGCAAGTTATGGAGAAGTTGCTCCTGACCCTCAGCTGTGAGCTTGAGACCCATGCTGCATGATCTTCCCCTCCACCAGTGGTGCTTGTATGGCCCCGGATAGCGGATCCTGCCCCGGTCTGCACTTTTTTCTCAGATTCAAGGAAACCTAAACCTTGCAAAACAATAATAAGCATCACAAAGCCTCGTGGTATAGAAACAGAAACAAAAAAACTGAGGGAGGGAGGTGGTGCCATTAATTCAGAATGAACCCTCTTCCTCCCACAGAAGGTATTGCAAAAACCACACAGTTAATGAATTAAGTCTGCAGTTGTACTGGGGTTAAATCAAGCAACTTTGGGTCACTACTGTGAACATTCCATGCTATTTTAATGACAAAAAGGTAAACTTTCAAATAGAAAATTTGCAAAGGGCCTTAGGATATGTAAAGCCCATTAACTAATAGGTTCAGGTACCTAAAAATCTTCAAAAGGTTGCTCTCAACATCCACTTTTAGCCACACAAGTGGAATGGGAATTTACTCCATTACCAAACCTTTTGCTCTGCAGGTTGAGAAGCCAGTTTTCATACAGGTGTTGTAGTTGCACATGGTTAACAGGCCTTAATAATCTGAAAACACAGAAGAGGGACAACGATATCCTGCATATATGATAGGTGTCAGCCTAGTGTAATTTGAGGAGTCTAAAGGGCTGCATTATGCTGTCCTTTATGTCACATTTATGACGTGTCAACCAGCCTCGCAGGGCTTGGTATTTCATTAAAACCTTACCGTGTCCCCAGGGGACTGCAGCCCAAAGTCCACTGCCTACATCAACGGCCTTAACATCACGTGTTCAGGACGCACGGCTCACAAGGACGGACCCTTTCCAAACACCATGAGCGTCTTACTCTTTCGGTTTTGTTTTTATACCGAGATTTTCCTCGTCTCCTGTGCTCCAAGCAAGTCATCTCCATTTCTCCACGACAACTCCCCAGTTCTTCAGAGAGCACATGAGGCCAACACTACGACAGACAAGGAAGAAAGCAGCACTCTTCCTGAATGATGAATTTAAATCAACATAGTTGAAGCCCTCTAGCAACCAAGACCTCAGCTGCAGGCTCTCCTCTGCTCCACCGCTTCCCAACTCACCCTCACGTGAGAGTCCCTCCTGCCACAAGTGAATGCAACACCTTCGACTCAACTAGCTGTGAACCAATTTGCGCAGCTGGCGAATTTGCCCCACTTGCTGTTAGTAAAGCCTAAACAAGAAAGGCACAGACACAGAATTCACTTCGTTGTTTTTGTTGTTCTTTTTTCTCCTAGCAAACAAACTGCTGCCAGAACACCATATTGCCGTGATTCTCTAACCTAGGGGTTCACCCAGCCAGCTGACACATACTAAAATTACAACTTGTATTCTCAGCACCAGGGATTTAACATGTGCTAGTTCACCTCTGTTAAAAACTCTCCCGTTTGTCCTTGTGGGTGCAGAAAGGCACATTTTCCCCCAATGTGCTGTTGTGGTATGAGGGCAAGAGCCCTCCTGGTCTGCAGCCCATCCACCTGAACCACCCACATGAACCCCTGTCCCAAGAGGAAGGGATAATATAATTACTATATATACAGTTATGTATAATTAATAATACAAAGAAAGCTTTCTCCTCTGAAAAGCAACAGTTAGATATCCAAGCTCTCTGTCATAATATACTTTGTAAAGCACTTTGCAATACGTACAATCCCAATTTTCCAGCAGACACCCAGACAAATTATCATCTTGTATTCCTCTCTGCTTTGATAATAATTTGCTTCCAGTTCTGCAGTGGTGATCAGGGTTAGTGTAATGAGGGTCAGGAAATAGTAACATCCTAATTAAACTGGGGCATATAGGAAGTAAACCATAGATCAGCTACTTAGCTGGAGCTCAGTGGGCAGTACGTGCTGAAAATAAATGAATTCTTAAAAAATAGTAATAAATTAAAGACCAGAGCAGAAACAGAAAGGGGACTGCTTTGACCTGGATCGTATTTGCCCAAGTTCTTTTGCAAAATCTTTTCCAAGACTGTATGCTGTTAATTAGGACAGACGAGTTCCTAAATGCCACAGAAAACAGTATATTCATCCCCAAACTTAAAGACGTACTTTCTTGTTTGGAGGACTAAAAAGATAATACATGAGTTGCACTCCTCTTTATGAAATCAAGCTACTTGAAATTTACTATAATCCTTGGGCATTTTTTTTTTTTTACACTGAGGGTGGTGGAACACTGTCCCAGATTTCCCAGAGAGGTGGTGGATGCCCCATCCCTGGAAACATTCCAGGCCAGGTTGGATGGGGCTGTGAGCAACCTGATCCGGTTGGAGATGTCCCTGCTCCTGGCAGGGGGTTGGACTGGGTGGGCTTTGAATGTCCTTTCCCAGCCAAGCCATTCTATGATTTATGGATCAAGAAACAACTGACATGAGCAGTGAATACAGAAGATAAAAAAAAACCTACAACCAGAAGCAGCAGCATCAGCAAAACTGTACTTTTCACTAAGTTCACCTGTAGCACTTAGAGAAAAATACCCTTACTGTATAAATTATGCCTCACCAGCGCAGGGAAGTCTCCGCACTGCAGTTACATATACAGAGCCCCCAGAGCAGAAGCAGCACATGCTTATGGAAGGACTTTTTCCGCTGGCTTAGTAACATCAGCTTTTAGGAACGTAAGTGAAGCAGACAGGAGTTCCTTGGTCAGTGTAGCTGCATTCACATCTCTGACATTTGCACAGTGATATCATCTAGAGGCATGAATTTTTCACAATGGGAGCAAACGTAGCTATGCCAGCAAAATGTTGCAACGAGGCCACGTTTCAGTCTTCTCACACCACAAAGGAAAACGCTGCACGTCTATCAATGGGAGAGAGAGGAACAAACTCAAAGCGCCAAAATGTTCCAGGAGAATCACTCCCTTATATTTTGGGATCTCCAGCTGCCTGCCTGGCAGGAGAAAAATCTTAAGATCATTTCCACAGGAAAGTTATCACGCAAGCCCCAGATCCAGAACTATAAATGTGTTTGTGCGGCACTTTTGGCAAACATATGTGTACCTTCAGATCAGGACTTTATCAATGCCACATTCAGGCTTTTCCCATATCGCCTCCAGTTATTATACTTCTTGTTTTATTGAATATAAATTTTCTTAGGTGGCTTACATCAAAAATTGTGCTGAAATAACTGTCAATAGTGTCAGTATGAATAACACCAAATATCAAGAGGAAGATCGTGTATCTTCACAGTCATTCAAGGAAAATAGATATGTTTAAAATCAAATTGAAATAATTATTTTCTTCCTCCACAGAAAGATTGTTTTGGGGACCTGAAGAACATTAAGGGTTTTTCCAGCTCGACTCAATAACCCCCATTTGACAGAGACCTACACAAGGACTGCTGTGCCTATGCCATCTCACAGCCATAAGTGGTTTCTCTTCACCCTTACCTAAGCTTTCTGTCTTACCAATGAACAAAATCAGTTAATTTTTTTAAGCTACTTGAACATTAAAAAGAGCTAAGTGCATTTAAACAAACACAAGAAGATATGACATAACTCAAAGTCCAGAAGACCTCTGCAATGAGACTCCAAAAGCCAAATGTATCACTGCTCTACATGACAGAGACTGGAGATGATATCCTGAAAAAAAAAAAAAAAAAAAAAAAAAAAAAAAAAAAAAAAAAGGCAAAAGCGGTGCTGGAAAGCACATTTGGGAAACTCAGGAAGCAGGAGCTTGTGCAGAGCATCAGAGTCCGTGATGCTGCTCTGCAAAATATTCACAACCAAAAAGGATGTTTTCTCTCTCACACTGTGAGACAATACAGGCTAGTTTTGTCATAACTGGGCCATTATGAGCTTTTAATGGTAAGTTAGGCGCTTAAGGAGACAGATCAACATTACATTTGCAAGAACACTTTTAGACATCTAAATATTTTCTTTAAATCTGGCTCTGATTACCACGAGTATCCTGGACTCTCCTTATAATCCCTGACCTTCAGCGCTAGCCACTTTCTCAGAGGGGGAAAAAACAAGCAGCCTTTCCCTCATTACTTTCCTGCAATCCTTGAGAGAGTTAAAAAATATTAAATAATCCTAAAATCAGAAGAAATCCTTTCACCTGTGACAAACCAGTTGCTAATATCCTTTCAATTTTCAGAATCATCAGAATCAGAAGCATTCTAAACAAAAAGGGTGATGAGCTTAGTAGCACAGCTCGATCCCAGTCTGAGGGTAAGAGCTGACAACATATTTATACCCCACGCAGGCAGAGATTACTGGATGGAAGTTGTCATACAGAAAAAGCTAGACACCATGTCATTCAGGACACCCGCCAGCTATTTCTCATGATACAACATGGTCTTCTGGGAACATTAGGGAGAACACCAGTGACTACAGAATATTTCAATTGCAATTTACCCTCCAGTCCCAGTAAAATTAAAAAAAAAAATAAAAATTAAAAAAAAAAAAAAGAGACTGTTTTAAAGGGACAAACCAGTGAGTGGTGCACTTCAAAAATCTGGAAGAGCTGATACGAACAGCAGTCTGTTTTTAAATGACATTTTCCAACTTTTGTGGCCTGTACTTGAAAACTTCGAACAGAAATTTCCATTTTCAGAAACTGATGCTTCTCTGGTCTCTGCCCTGCCATTTCAGCACTTCAATTTCAGAGCCCAGACACAATTTAAAAGTTTTTTGAAAAATAGCAAGATCAGGATGGAAAAAAAACTCAACAACAACAACAAAACACTCTACATCAAAATACTTTATAAATATTAATGATACTTTCCAAGAGCCTAAAACATGAGCTTTCATTTTGGAGAGTTTATGCCTGCTTTGTTGGTGTGGGTTTTTTTTTTGTTTTTTTTTGTTTTGGTTTTTTGTTTTGTTTTTTTTTTGTACAAGCCAGTTTGCCCATTCCTCGTACAATTTCATAGTTTTCAGCCCAAAGCCACCTTCTTGCCCATGTGTGCCACATGTGGGTCTGTGCCAGCCCACTCATGTGCGCGGTCTAAGAAGGGGGATGAGAAATGACGGTGCGGTGGTGAGGGGTAAAGGGAGTGCTTCTTTTGACTACCAGTCAAGATTTAAAGTGTTTGCTCCAGAAAAAAAGCATCTCTGAGAGGTGTAAAGTAGTAATTCACTGGGAAGAGTGAGTACTACTCTTCAGAGAAGTATTAGCACAAGGTGATGATGGGAAACGAGAGCTAAAAATGAAGGAAAGGTCTTTCCTTCTTTACCCCAGCAAAGATCATGCTGAGGGCCATGACATAGCTATGCTGAGGATACAGCCCCAAAGATATGGATCATCCACTAAAGGGTGATGTCAGGACAAGGACAACTGGGATAAGCACAATTAGCCATGGAGAAGTTCAGATACAAAACAAACACAGCATTGTGTATTAGAGGGGTAAAAGGCTGGAGCAACTAGAAGGTTTTAGGTTGACTAATTTTAAGATAGGTTTTGATAAACCTAGAAAATGGATAAGAACAGGTGGTTGCAATGACATCTCAAGACCTTCTTCATTTATATTTCCAAGATAAGTTCAATATTAACCCAAAGAAAAATACTGCTTTTGTTCTCCTCCCTTCTGTTCCTGTTTGCTTCCATTAACTGCCACATTTCTCATTAACTCATATCTTAGTTTAAAATCAGTGTTGCTGGGGAAGGGTCATCGACTTATCTATTTATGTTTTACAGTACCCATCTATAGGGGGTCCTATAAATAATTAAAACACAGCAATAGCCATAATGGCTTTTTAAGAGCACAAATGAAGACATATTCAGAGTCTTAGACCATGCACCCAGTCTTAGGTATCAGACTGCTTCAGGTCTGTAGAAGTGCTGTTAAAGGAAAATGGGAGATAAGAATTCTCAAGCAGGAGAATGATGCTATGAGACAAACCATTTCAGACTCTATAGGAAGTGTGACAGACTGTAGGAAGATAAAAATGGGACAGAAATTTGAAAATAAAAGAAAAAAAACACTTTCCTAATTGTCCCTACCACCTACACAGATGAATAACACTATTTCGCCAAACTACTTACGTATCAGATCATCTGATACACTTCTCAAGACACGGTGGGTAAATATTTCTGTTCATATGGCAGATTCACAAGTGTGCTGATGAACTACCTTGCTAGGTTTTTGTTGCTGTTGTCATTGTTTTAATCCATTTACAACACAGCTACTTCTGTAGTTACATATTTGTTTACCCATTCTGTCAATGCCTTATAGGCCAATTGCTTAAACTGGAAGGGAAATCACTGGTGTGAGTGGTGTATTTTCTCATCACGTTATTGGGTTGTAAACGATCAACAAGCCAAGTTGAGTTAAAAATCAGTCATTTTTCAAGTCACCTTTTTTAGAAAGCAGCGTGTATTGCATACCTTTACACTTTACAAACCAAGAGATTTTAATAATTTATTTCCCAGTGGAGTTCTATGACCCCAGAGATAACAAATTTAGCTGCCTAATTATTAGCGCACTTAAGTATAGGAAAAGATTATTTTTCTAATATTCCAGTGCTAAGATTTAACTCACTCAATGTGACAAACCTCCACTTAAAAGCATGAACTGAGGTTGCTGAAGCACTTCATAGCAGTCATAACACGGCACAGTAACAGCAATAATCGTGCTCTTTCTTAATTGTATCCATCAGACTTCTAGCCCAACACACTACTGTTCACAATAGCAGCACTGCACTGCTTTGGGCTATTAATGGCAAATTCTACAACAGTGTATTTTGGGAGGCTTGTAACTTTTTCTAAAGTACCATGTTGTCAAAACTCATTGTTAAATGTTTATCTCGTAAATAACAAAGGGTCTGAGAATTTTTTAAAAATCACTTTGTCGTCACCAAGATAGCCTGGGTGACATTTAACAGTTATGGTTATAATCCTTCCTGTGTCAAAAATTATAGCTAACGTTAAATAAGAAAGCATACGGTTTTACAAGCTCCCAAGTACCCTGCCTTTAAAAGTCCCCACATGTCTCAGCAAGATGAGTAATTGTCCATCAGCGTATGGTTCATTAGGGACCAGAAATCAATTGAGTGGGAGGGTTCATCATAGCAGGTTATACAAACCTTGGCTGCACTGGATTCCTGATGAATAGAGCAATTGGGAAAGAGAAACTTTTATCTGATGGCTCCAAGGTAGTTAGGCTACTGACAACTATGTACTACAAGGCTAATTGGGCCAGTAAGGAACAGAGGTAGAGGACAGGGTCCAAGCAGAGAATCAAATGCTCCTTTGGAGCTCTGGGGCCAACAGAAAGCTTCTCTGGGAGGATAACCTACTGTATAAATGAAAGGCTCACAAAAATAAACCAAGTAGAGAAATGCTCCTTAGACAAAAAAAAAAATATATATATATATATATGGTTTATAGTTGTGGTTAAAAGCTTGCTGCTGTAAATAGCTGCTGTGCATGTTACAGGCTAGTTTCAGCTTGGATTTTATCACCTATAAGAATTAAAGTCATTTTGGCTGAATCCTTTCTCTCCAAGGTTGATGCATTCTCTCACATTCTCCTTCTGTGATTTCACTATTTTGGAAAGGTAACAAATTATCCAAGCAGTACAATTTCTTTCCTTTTTCAGGAATCACATCTCCTTCCCATTACCTCCTTATAAGCAGGATTTTAGTGTAGTTATTCAAAGGCAGGGGATGTGACAAAAGTTCAGCATCCATTTTACTGCTCTATTACGTACAAAAGGAGTCATGAAACAGGCAAATATTATAAAAAGGCAACAATTAAGAAAGACGTTTTGGGGATAGCAGTGATCTTCAGCAACAGATGAGCTCTCTTGCCCGTGCTGAAAATACTTGATTTATACCCTTTCAGCAGAATGAATAGGGTGAACTAAAGTGTCTACATCTGCTCAAGACTGCATGGCTTTAATCACTGCTAGCCTTAGTGGTCTGCATATGCTTGCAGAAATTCTTACAATGAGATGAATAAATACATGAAAGCGTTTGCCCGCATGACGGCACAAACAGAGTTTCTGAATAATGATGGATGAACCTCAAAGGAGATCATAGGTTCCATTTAGCTGAGCGTTCGCGCATTAGAGTAAGAGCTCTAACTACATAAACCACTTAAGCCTGCAAAAGTGGACTGCAAACTGATGCGAGAACTACATCTCTGCTGCTCCTGTCTGAGCTTATGTTCAAATAACAGTGCGCCAACTTTTCTCTTGGTGTCACAAGTCCAGCTATATCAAAATTTTAAGAACTACCTCCAAACACACAAACCAACAAACAAAACCTAATTAGAGAGGCTGGAAACTCAGGTCAGTTGTTTATTGCATTGATCTACCTGTCATTTACAGCTTTAGCTACACAGAATGACAGATATTTCTAGTGCAACTCATACTGTGTGCATGAGGAGACTTTCAGGGAACATGGTTTTCCACCACTGCGTTGCCATCACTATGGAGCAATGAGCCTGTTGTCTTCACACCCCATCACCATATAACCCTGATTTCTGTGTTACTACAGCCATGGAATAAGCAGAAAGGGCAAGTATAAAACTCATGGAAGTCTATCAGAACATCAAGTATAAAAATCTTATAAGGTTGTTTCTGTGGAGCTCCCAGGTGAGCTCCAAAGCGGTTATTTGTAACTCTTCCAAAGGAAATTGTAACGAGTGTCATTTACTATTTTGAGATAGCGAGTATTCTGCTTCCATATGGGCCACAGCCAGGAACTTTTTTTATGATTGCCCCTTTTCTCTGAACTAATACTCCAAGCATGAAGCATCTATGCACATACTTCTCTTTCTATGAAAAATATTACTTGATTTACTCATATGAAAGATATTACTACATCCTTATTTGTAGGGCTAAGTTGATAGATTGCATCCCAGAATACTGGAATACTTACAAACCCTCCCCATGATTTCAGCAAGCTCTGGATCTGGCTTTATATGGGCTGTATCTTTATTACCCAAGCATGTACAAGAGTAAGTAGACTTCTAAGACCTTGTGTAGACAGCTGCGATGACAAACAAATGAATCACATACACTGTCCTTTAAGTAATTGCACAGATTTTCCTTTTCTCATTCTTAAGGAAAAAAAAAAAAATCTAATACCACTAGAAATGCTACCTCTAATTTGCTTTTTTTCCTCTACGGAGAAAGAATTTCTGTTTTGGGTAAATCTTCTTTGAAGTGACTCTCTCTGTAAATACATAAAGTGAGGGGCTGGAATGCTCACTTCAGCACAGCCCAAATCTAGAGCTAGACAAAGACATTCCTGGTATTTAATTTTTTTTTTTCCCCCCAAGTTGTTGTTTTGAAACTTCCATTTTTATGTGAAGCTTCATGACATCCTGAGTCAAAGCAATAAATGCAGCACATTTTCTGGGTCATAACACTCCCATTCCCTTCAAGAAATCATGCCAAATAGCTATGTCTGTATTCACTCAAAATAATACTTCCTCTAAAAATGCATGACATCTTATATGATTTACATCATGTTATGTTGCGGATTAGGTTAATGACTTCTTGTGCTTCTGTGAACCATTCAGAGTACCACGGAACAGAATATTATTTTATATAAAGTATAAATAGAGAATATGACTGCAGTGGTGGGTTATTTAACACATGTATTTCCACTGATATTGCAAGAATCTAGAATGAGGGGTGGGACCAATGTTAATGAGCTCCTTCTTCCTGTGTAAAAAAAAAAAAGTATTATACCACTCTTCAGGGCTAACTGGTCTATTTATAGATGAGAATTAAATATTTTTCTAGCTTTGTTCTGGAGGTTTTATTTGGAGCGTATGCACACATTAAATACTGAAGTGCTTCATTTCAAACATAATGGCAACTGTAAAAGTAACAATTAAGAGAAGTTTTTGGTCATCTATTGCAGCCCTCTTTGGATGAAATCCAGGATAAGGATAACATTTGGTTAACTAAAAGATTAGTAAACAGCCAGATCACAGCAGTGTCAAAGACCTCCTCAAAATAACTCAATTTGATCAAATAAAATAATGAGTATTTCCTAAAGGAAACAATTTCAAATTTATACAACAACTTTCTCTGCAGGACAGGGTGTATTTAGGCAATATTACAGCTTCCTAGACTAGAGAAAAGTTTTGGAGTCTTTAGGTCAGTAATGGATGGCAAGTAGGCGGCACCCCAATGACCAGTTGCATTCTGAAGGTAAAATAAGGCTAGTAAGGAAAGGAACAGAAAATAAGAACAAATATCATTCATGACATTTTTTAAGTCTACGGTCTGCCCATATCTTGAATACTGCAGTCCCAGTATTCTGATCACTATCACCTTGAAAAGTATGTAATACACAGAGAAACAGAACAAAAAAAAAGGTCAATGAGGATAATCAGAGTTTAGATTCGCTGGTCAAAAAAGAAAGGAAAAAAAAAAAAAACAAAACAAATAAGCCAGCATTAGAAAGATTTGAGAAGAGTATGATAAAATCATACTGAAGAGTGTATGGTTCACTGAGTTATCAAAAAATCACAACCACAATACTATCAATAAACCAAGAAGTTGGCAACCATCAGACTAGCAGGTACTAAGTTGCAAGCTAACAAAATTAAGCACTTAAAACACACAGTGCATAACTGAGCTGTAGAATTCATCAGGAAGATGTGGAGGCCAAAACACAAGTTTTAAATGGTATTAGATGAATTACTGGAGCATTTATCCAATAAACAGCAACGGTTAGGTAAACACAATGCAACGATACGGTGATATTCATATCACCTCTGCTTCAAGAGCTGTCTCATTCACAGATTGAGGATCAGCAAGGATATGCCAAGGGGATTGCCTCTCTCTCTGGCCAGTTCCTATACTTTTCTGTAACAACCTGCCATAGTCCACTCTTGGAGACAGGCTATTGATCAACTTTCAGGTTGGTCTTTGTAGAGTCATGTCTTACATAGAAGTAAAACAATATACTCACTTGTACACGTAATACAATCATAAAATTGACATAATTTCTGTGATTTGGTCTATTATGCCACTTTAAAAATATTCTTGTAGGAATACGGGGGGGGGGGGGAAGCCATTTCTGAGCCAAAATCACCCTTTAACATAGAATGCATCATACTTCTATGGAGATTCTGTGGAACAGGACATGCATTATAAAGGATTATTCTTCTTCTATTAGGTGGAGGGTGCTACTTAATCTTTGGAAATTAATAAAGACTGTTGTAATGCTTTTCTGCATCCTTTTGCCACAGTTGATCATAATTCGCCACAGGAATAATCCACTGAGAGGAATCAGGGACAATCCAGTCCGTGGTCACTCCAAACAACGATTGGAGGATTTATCCAAGATAGTCCTCAGAAAAACACAGCTTATTGGGATCAATCCAGAGGTAGCTCAGTGAAATGTAATGGCCTGCAGTATACAGGAGGTCAGGCTAGATGATCTAATCATTCCTTTTGGCTTTAAACTTTATGAATCATGCTTGAGGTGGAACTGGTAATGGGAGTAATCTAATGGGAGTGGACATTGAAGCAACATCCCTGGTGCTTAGGGGAGCAGAGAAACGTCGCAACATTTGGCCTGAGGAAGAAGAAATCAATTAAGAAAGCCTCTCATAAGAGGGAGAAACTGCCAAAAAAGGATTAAAGTAAGAGGTGTAGGCCTTGGTGACTTGGCATGAAAAAGGCTGAGGCCTGAGTTAGCCTAAGTGAACAGAGAAATGAACATGGCCAAAGTCATGCTTGATCTCAAGTCTTTCAGGCAAAAGCAATTTATCCTATTCTGTGCATCCCTTTACCCCCTTCACCCCTGAATGAACCCACTGGCTCCAGCAACTGCAACTGCTAAATGATATACTTTTGGGATTTCTGATGTGGAAGTTGAAGTTACTGGTTCCCCCGTGTTTCTGTGCCTCCTCTCAGAGTGGCTCTGGCCTTGGAAAGGGTTTCTGCGCATGGGGCAATTGCTTTTGTAGTACTGTCATCTCCTCCATACCATTGACACAGCCCATGTTCTTCTGAAAGACAGCTTCAAAACATTGCTTAGCTTGTTGTTTACCCTGCCCAACAATGGTAGTCTGTCAATTAATCTGGAGGTCTTCCAGCCGCATGATGAAAAGGAGCATTTGTATTAAAACCAGAAAAAAATATGCCTGGCTTCCTAATACAAGCACCAATGACACAGCGAAAACTGCTATTTGAACTTGAAGGGAGGAAGAAAATGGGTAGCTATTAGATACAAAAACTTGTAGCTCATGGGTAGCTTTGTGTTTGCTGAGACTTAACGTTTTAAAAACCACAGTATAGTTTGCTGCTTTGCATTTGTAAGTTTTATTTCTAAGAACTGTACATTATTTATAGATATAGCCTGATTTACATGTGGTTCCTTTACAATTGACAGCCTGCGTATCCAGCCATTTACATGGCACCGCTACGTTAGAACTTAACTCCTGTAACTATCCGTTTGAATAAGAAAATTAACATCAATCTGATCAAATACACAAGGCCCTTTGCATGAAAATCAATCCTCTGCAGAAGACAGATTTTGAAGATTTAAGTGGAGTCTAAGTACTGCTTAGTCCGTGTGCATGTACAAGAGTAAATACCACCCACAGGGAAAAATATGCCATGGAAAAATTCATAAATAACTTTGAATAACAAAGACATTTGAAAATGTCATGATCTTCTTCACATATTTCATAAAGAGAAAATGTAGTATAAATTCAAGGAAAACATTAATAATTACAAGTTATTTGCTCAGCTCTACCGATCAGCAGCAGCCTAAAACGTACTGGCAGATGTCTAGGCAAAATAAAGATAAACACAGTTGCGTTCAAACCACTTTTTAAAATTCTAGGGTGAGATTTACAGGCTTTTTGAATCTTGTGACTTTTCACTGTTTGTTTACTAGTTTAAAAATTCTAAAAGAGAAAAAAAAATTGTTTGCTCTGTGAATGTGAGCCTTAACATCTTTCTTTTCAGTTTGCAGGCCTATTCAGATCAAAATATAATGTTTGAGACATATTCCTTCTGCTGAACATACCACTGTCAGAATAACTTTGCACACAGTTTATAGTTGCTGTATGTAAAGTGTGCTTTGTACCAGAGATAAAAAGTTACACTGCTTTTATTGATAGAGTGCTGTGAAACAATTTGCTTTTATTTAAAAAGAAAAAAAAAAAGAAAATTAAGATCCATAAGGCTCTGACCTACACAACCAATTGTTGGTTGCCTATAATGTAGGAGATAGCTCAACTATGAAGATATGGTTCATGAATTAGTAGGGTGTGACTAAATATAAGTGTTTTCATTTAACAGATCATTATACTACTCCTTTTTTTTTTTCCCATATACTAACCAGAAAATTCCATATCCAGCTCAGCTTTATATATTTAGACATTTATGTTGTTGCAGAAGGAAGATATTGCATGTAAAAACAGAAACGATATTGGTATCAGCAAAATCACCACATATGCTAAATCCACATAGTTGTCTAAGGAATACTACAAAGAAACACTTCTCCATCTCTCTATTCCAATGGAAACCTTTTTAAAGCTGTTTGTTTTGGATTGCTAAATTTCTGATTTCTCACCTTTTGGTTTTTTTCCTTTGAACTTGGATTATTTTCGAGATAGTTCCTGGAAAGTCAGCATGCTGAATGTACTTTGCACCCAATATTTTACTTGTAAAGTAATCCTCTGAAAGGAAATAGGATTTTTTTGTTTGTTTGTTTTTAATTTTAGATTAGGTTAATTTGTTATGATTTTTTATTTTAAAAGTGCAGTTTTTAAGAAAAGGTTTGTCATAATCAAATTCAAAACACTGTCCAGGAAGTAGCAGGGTGTGACACCACATACCAATGACACATTGGGGCAATGATGAATATTATAACCTATAAAGTATCACATTTTGTTTGTTGCAAACACAAACTTGCCAAAGACAGCGTGTTCTAGCTAGAGCTGTGAAAAATATTGCTAATCTTTGTTTCCAAAAATCTGCATGCAGCCATGACAATTTTTATGAATATTTGCAAATCAAAACCAGGGTAAAACTTCAAAAATCTTTTCTTTTTTTTGTATTTTTTGCAAATTGTATTCTAAATGTTTAACTTTTTATGAAACAGGTGAAAAGTTATTATATGTTGGTGAGATTTTTAAAATAAGATCTTTTTTTCCTAGCTCAAGAGAGGCAGAGAGAAGAGATGAATGGCAGTGACATCTGAAAATATACAACTCCTTTATATTAAGAGAGTTTGGTCATATAAACCTTCTGTCTTGTTGCTTTGAGACCCTTTAATAATGTTTGATACCACTAAAGTTTATTGTTTTTATTCATGAAAGCAAAGAAAAAAGAAAAATAAGAATTTTAAATAATAGGCCGATCATAAACCTGAGCTCAATGAGTGATGGAGTATTTTCCTCTCAGGAATTACAGTATACAGTAGTTGCAAGGGTTTGTTTGAATGTAACCCTAAGTTTA
>WHYT01017454.1:194636-205607 GCA_009806455.1 Tetrax tetrax | reverse complement strand
GTGTTTAAAAAAAAAAAAAAAAAAAGTGACTTCATCCCTGCTTTTATAGGCCCAGTAGATTCAAAGGAATAGCCCCTGGAAATAGTAACTGCTGTGATATGCTTATGGCTCCATTTACAGACTTTCTTATAGGTTCATAAACGGAGACTAAGAGGAGGAGGGAAAGGAATAAAATTTAATAACTGAATAAAAATGTAAATAAAGATTTGCCTAAAATTACTTGTCCAAGAAATAATTCTCCCTCCCCCTTAAGCTAATACTTTGATAAGCTCTGAACAGTGATCCTGATTTGGAGCGTGACCTTTGAAAATGCTCTCCAGCTTGATTAAAGATGTATTAAATTTGTTTAAATAAACCTCGTTGTAATGGCACATCATTTGTAAGAAGCTATTAGGGGGCTGGAAACTGTGCTGCTGTATTTGCATGAAAATGTGCCCTGCTCAAATTGAGGATCTCTCCTGAATTAACCGCAAAGGAAAAGTGACACTTTCATAATTTTTTTTGACAAAAGGGAAAAAAAAACCCCACAACTTACAAAACTTTATGCTAAGCTCTGTGTGAAAGGAGGTAACTGCATATCAAAACAGGGCTATGTACACAACACATTATTTCCCTAATCACACTCCTTTCTTTTTTTGTCAAGGTTTACTTGACTTAAATTTCTTCATTTTTGCCCACTTTCCCTCTTTTTTTCCCCAAAGTCTTTGGAAATAAAAGAAAAAAAAAAAAGACAGTAAGAAAATATTTTCCACTGTGTTTTCTTCAGCTGACTGAGAGAAAAATAATCCTATGTTAACAGAAGGTGAAAAAAACAGTAATAAAAAACCTTAAAAGAGACTGGTTGACACTGATCATATTTAAAAAATATCTTTCTCCTTTTGGTATGGTTTCAGGCAGTCAGATTTTGCAACAGTTCAGGAAAAGGAATCTTTCCTGGTGCTGGATATCACGGAATTTATGTGATTAGGCAAAAAGGTGGATGAATAGGTAGACAGATCCCATTCCTGCTTGAAGCATATAGATTGCCAAATGTACTTTAATTTCTTCCAATAGCTCCCAACTGAGTGAGTAACTGCTACGCTAACGAAAAAGTCTCTCTCCCCTAAATCAAATTTTAAATTAAAACCTTTCCCATTTCCCAGCTAAAGCCAGGACTCTAGGATACATATGCGTACGTGGGGGCCTAGGATCTTTCTTTGTGCTCCCTGTTCCTCACCACCTATATCACATGTCAGCCCTCCGCAGCCATCCTGGTACTTGCATCCTTCGTTGCATTTTCAATAACAGCGGCGCAAAGCATCGTGCGTTCATCAGCGTCATGAGTGCTCAAGGGAGCTGGTGTCGACTCCTCCAGCTCCCACCCCAAACCCACACTGCAGAGCACCAGGACTTCTTCGGAAGCGATGTGTTACGGACTTTCATTTTCCTCCTACTTGTTGCTGCTGTTTAATCTTGTTCTCAAACTCTCCCCCAAAACCACAAGGGAAAAAAACGTGCAAAGTCATGAGGCGCTCGGTAAATCATGAGAGTCAGCAGTGCTGCGTGATGCAAGAGGCCACCGGTATGGGCAGTCTGCAGAGCAGGGAACGGCTGCCCTTCGATTGTAGAAAAACATTCAAAGAATGAGATTTGGAGCGATTATAATTTTTTTTTTTCTTTTGTAGCCATTCCTCCCTTTCTTTTCCCTAGCGACTAGTAAAATCTACAAACAATGAAAACTTGAGCTTCGCAAAATCTACTAGCGGATTATTCATTGTTACTGAATATCACGCACAGACACCCACATGCACCAACAATTTTGCACGGTCGCAGCCACAGTGCGTGTGCAAGGTGAGCTGGGACACCATTAACTTAGATTCTGTTCAACAGGAACTCATGAAATCGGCACAAATCCTTTAGTGTTTGAAAAAAAAAAAAAAAAATGGTTTACCAAACTAATGTTGAACCAGAACTAAAGAAGGATTAATTAAGAACAAAATCTACCAACCCAGATTATAGGAACAGTCAAATAGCCTAGTTACTCTGATAGTGAAAGATACCAAATATCTTTAAGAAAGGTCTAAAAAATTCCCCTTTACTGGATAATATTAAAAGAATGCATTCAGAAATATCTCACTAGATAGTTTAGGCTCTGAAAAGATTACCTGCTGGCAGAGTTTCTCAGGCCAGGTCTAGGCTGTGTGATTATTTTTCCTTCTGACCGACTATTTTTCTAAAACAAAGTAAGAAGAATCACCTGTGTTTGTACTTATGTCTACTTCCGCCACATTCCTGTGTATTTACTATCTGCACTCAGATGTCGTGACCTTATAAGTCTGACTGCATACCAGAGTTGTGCTAATCACCCGTCTCTGGACTCTTCAAACCTCTGTTATACACAATTCTGGTAATCACGGGTGGATCCACAAACAGATAGACGCACGCAAATACCATTGCAAGTAGCAAATGCCAACTCTTAAATTATTTTGCATGGTAAATCTTCGGGTAATATTTTTGCAGTTTTCCATCCTACATTTCCTTATACCATGCATTGGCTAATGGCTTGCTAAGAATCAGCTAGAGTCAGTCGTACTCCTTTTACGAAACCGTATCACAGTATAGCCAGGAACACGAGAGCAAGCCACAAGCCTTGCTTTCCAGATGATTCACAGTCTGTTTTCTAATTGAACATTAGGACAGTGCAATATACATGGATGTTTCAGGAGGCAAGATTCAAATCATGCCCCTGTCTGATGGCTAGAGAGATGCAGAGTGCAGTCAGTCTCCTGCTTCTCCCAGGAGTCCTCCACTCACAGTTGCACAGAGATCCAGCTTGACCAAACCCTTTGGGAGTTTTTTCCTAGATCTAGATATCACAGCAATTCCTGGGAAAGGGAATGGAGATGGAAAACATCCTCAGGAAGGGGGAAGAAATCTTTCCTCATATCTCCAGTCTTGGTGGAGCTCTCCAGAACTCCAGCCACAATGTTCTCGTGCAAGAGATGGGGAAGAGAGCCACCACCAGGCAGCTGCCTGCCCAAGAACTGCCACCTCCTCCGCTGTTCAGGTGGACTTGTCCACAAAGGGTGAGGATGTGGGAGGTGGGCTGACACCCAAGCCCCGGGAAACGCAGGACAGGCCAGGGCAGAGCAAAGTGGTAGGGATATTGAGGAAGAACAGAAAATGTGAAGGTCCACAGAGCAGAGCCTTCAGGCATCACGGCTTTCAATCTACACCCCCGCAGCCAGCCTAAACCCTTAGACAGATGAGTAATCTGTTATTTTGGGGACTAATCATCCTATCTCAATAGGAGTATGGAGATTCATATAAAAACTGGCCTCCTTGGCCAGAGGAGCTCAGTTTTCTCAAAGTCTGTACCACCTTCCCTATTAAAGAACCGCATTTTCTTCTTCTGATGTGTTCTCTCATCTCTTTTTGGTTTTAATTTACCATTCTAAATTGAGATACTAGAGCAGGTGGAAGCAACCCAGCTCCAGGCTAATTGGTTCATCGTGCACGTTACGATAATTTTCATTCTGGATTTCGATTAGGTCAGTATGGAGACTGCCTTGGTCAGAGTCTGTAATGATCTGCTTATTAACTCTGTTGCAAGGTCCTTGACTGTACTCATGTTATTAGAGATTGCAGCTGCCTTCAGTTCTGTTAACCATGTAGTTTTATTGGACTGTCTAATGTCCTGTGCTGGACTATCTAAGTGCTTGGTTTCTGTCTTATCTGGCGCCAGGATTTTGTTTGTTCCTTTAACATAACTCCAGCCCACATTGAAATTGTGTGTGTTATTCTGCTGGGTTTTATTCCAGTTCCACCAGTATCCATTAAATACCACGTTTCCTGCCACAACATATAATCTATTTACAATTTTTCCATCAAATTCTGGCATGGTAATCTTCTAGTTTTTAAACGGTTTGAAATTTAGGCTCAGAAAACTTTTATTAGGGCTTGGCTAAATCAAAAAAAAAAGAATCGGTCACTAGTGATTACCAGAACATAGAAATATGATTGTGACAAGGAGCAATATCCCTTATTTGTGTTGCAACAACAGATACCTTGCCATTGGGATATTTTAGCAAATCTGGGATCATTTGGGACACTAGCCTTTCTACATCTGAGCACACTACTAGCACTTTCAGTATTTCCTCATCCAAACAACGTTTCCAGAAAAAGACATTTTCTTGCCTAACTGGCACAGAGACTCTTTTTAATGCTTTTATTACAATCAGATTTGATTACTGTAACACAACTTTCTGCTCCTCTTCCTCTTGTTAGTCTTAGTTCCTTTCAATGGTTCAGCAAAACTTCTGCCACTGCCTAAAACTGCTGACAATAAAAATCCTGTTTTCTATTATATGCATTATTCTTTGCACTGCTTCCCTGTAAGCCTTAAATGGTCTGATTTTTAAGAATGAAACTCTTTACTGGGTACATGGACAGGATCTTCTCATGTGGGTGGGAATGTCCCAGAGATGCTGGGTAAGTTCAGGGAGGGTGCAGCATGTCTGTGTGTGTGTAAGGGGGAAAATGTAGCTTCAGTGTGTTTATCAGGTGAACGAGGTTGGAATTTCCCTAAGAAAAAATGCTTTTGCTACAGAATTGCATTTCCCTAAGGAAAGCAGTCCTAAGGTGTGAAATTTCCATAAGGTTTCTGTGTCAGAATTTCAGTTCAAAATCTATTGGTCTTCTGACATATCCCTGATTTTCTTACTATTCCCATCCCCATCAGTTCCTCTCCTGCTGAGATTTTGGGAGGTATTAGTTCTCTTAATGTTTTCAATAAAGTCATTTTGATTGGACAATTGAAAAGATCAGCACTGGCCTAACTCAACTCCAACAGATGACTGTGGTTAAATTCCCAGCAAATTCATGTGGAATTTAATTAGACACATATGAATGAGCATGTACAAAAAATTATCTAAGTGCTGTGAGCAAAGCTTTCATTTTCATAGAGAACTATGTCTTAAACTAAACTTAGCTTACAGAAGTTTGCCATGTAGCATTCTGGACATCTCTCTGATTCTGGGCAGCTCTCCTGACCTGTTTAGCTGTGACAAGCCTTTGCTCAGCTGCCAATTTAAATGAAAATGCTGGTTCAGTTCATTTATCCAAATTACTCTGTGAGCTTCACTACAAGTTTTGGTTACCGCAGTTCTCACTGACTTTTTCAGCTGAACATTCTTTGGTGGCAGGGGCTTTTTTTTTTTTTTTTTTTTTTTTTTTTTTTTTTTTTTTTTTTTTTTTTTTTTTGTGAAGCAACAGATCGTTGTCTCTCCTTCTTAGTGAGGTTCCCATAAAAATAATAGAAGGCATCCTTCACTGAATATAGAGATTGAAGGTTAAATGACAATATTTGGATTGATACTGCCAGACCTAAAGTAGACAGAACTAGGCACATTTTATTGGAATCTTTGGATAAATGACCATCTCTGCCTCACCTTTTAGCCCATTGTTGTTATTATGAGCTTTGGCTTTTGGTTTTTCCCCTCTGCCCCTCCCTTCCTTCCCCTAGCAATCCTGATGTCCCCAGACTCAACACTTGGTCACTTACTGTAGGCTCATTTCATTTCTCCTTAAGGACAACCTTTCTTTCAGCCTTTACATATATTTAAGGGAGAGGGTACCTTGCTGAATATACGTGTCTCCTTTTTTTTTTTCAAGCTATGGGTTGCCTAAAATCATATTTCTTCCTATATTCAAAGGCAGTGATTCTTCATTTAGCAAACCTGACATACTAACTACAGTTGTCCAACTAATAGTTAAGGAACAAATTATAAAGCATCCCAACTGCAGTTGCCCTGTTGAACTTTTCCTTGTCCAGCTTATATGGCTTTTAATTAAATAATGCCCCATTGCACACCATTAAACAATTATCAGAAAGACTTTATTGTGATAAATATCTCCTCCTAAAGTGGAGGATAAAATCTAGTCCCTGACCAACACAAAACCCGTTGGTGCATGCCTCTAGCATTGGTATTCACTGCCTGGTTTATATGTTTACATCTATCTAATACCTCAAAGATTCCTAAAGCAACCATCACAGTGGTATCAAAGGATCCATAATTTGCAAAATAAACTTCATATGCCATAAAACTATATGAATCATGTCGTCTGCAACAAATTTACTGGGAATCTGTAGTCCAGAGCTACTAAAAATTTACCTACTTCACACCTCACTTGTTTTTTGGTCATTTATTTTTACTCGCGTTTGACTGAGGTTTCACGACTTCATTTTCTTCTTAAGTGTCTGCTTCATCACACCATGTATGGAAGAGGGAAAACACCAGCTCAAAGTTTTTCCTTAAAGTGATTTTAGGTAATTAAGGAGGAGCGAGAGGAGAAAATTAAGCAAAGTCAAGTTTTATCCAGTTGTATAAGAAACTTCTGCTTCAAGCCTGAATCAGAGGTTTAAATCCCAAAACAATAATTTCCATAATGCTCCAAGTTTAAAACAATCCAAATAATTAAACTATACTATATGCCTTTAGGTTTAAAGGAAAAAGTATAAGGGGTTATAGCTTACTAATTACCCGTAAACTTTTATCAAAGGGTATCAGAAAAGTGCTCCTACACAAAGGAAAAAAAGAGTGGTTAACAAGACTAATCATAAGTGTGCTGATGATAGTTCCTTGACCAATTTTTCTAACACCTGTAAAATTCTCCAATAGCTTATCTTATTTCTCATGCTCCTTGTTTAAAAAAAGTTTACGTGTAAGCTTCACTGTTTGCACTGATAGTTATCACAAATTTCCATGGGATAATCACAGAATGAAGCACTGTGTAACTGGTCTGCAATGCCAAATTGTCTGTAATAAGGTAATGCTGACATTGGTTAATTATGGGCTATATTTGATCCCTATGTAACACATTAGTTGCTTCAATTTAAGTTAGTAATAGCTCAGACTGATTTTAGATATGGAAGATTTCAGTTCCAACAACAATAAATCATAATGAGGGATGGTGGATTTAATTCTTTCAAAGCTTACAACAGGGCAAGTATTTCAACTTTGCACAAAGTCAGAAATCAAGGGATAGGTCTTTTCGGGCGGTGTGGGTGGTGCTTTGTTTATTACAGATGCACTTCCCTTGGTTGATGCAATGTATGCTGCAGAGAAAAGTAATTTCATCACTTTTTGTGTGTGTGTCTATTGTGCTTAAGGAATGCAGAAGACAGTTCCTAGCTGTCCCAGAGCAGGCAGCAAGAGCTCCCACTCGTAGACCCATCTGGTTGAGTACAACAAGGCATGCAACAGGATGAAATAGAAGTGTGAAAGTGTGCTGCACTGCTAAGCATTTTGTAGGGTAAACTCTGTGCGATAAGTAAAACTACATTTCCAGGCAGCAGAAGACACAATGACCTTAAAAAAAAATAAAAATAAAAAAATAAAATTAAAAAAAAAGATACAGGCCAAGCAGTCAGTATGATCTAAATGTTCAGATAAACTCTAGAACTTGAGAAGTGAAATCCTGCTCCAGTTGAAAGCAATGGGAAAAAATGACTGGGAAAAATAATCAGATCTACATCTTCCTTAGCACATCATCATCTTTGGGTCCTTTTTTTATAAAACAAAACAAAACACCGCAACAAAACAAACCACTTGTATTTTGTTACTATTAACACGTGCCTCCTTTCTTTCCTTGCATGACAAGGTGTCATTATCCAGAGTCTCATTTTCTCTTATTTGATGGAAGAGCTTTGGCAACTTTTCCGGCAGTTTCCCAGAGCAAGGGCCATGAGAAGACCTGCCGCACCACCCCTCCAGAGTCCAGCTGGAGTTTATTCACCTCTCCACGGGATGTATTAATCACTGGGTCCAAGACCTTTAAAACTCTCACATTAATTTTTTTTGGTCAATTTTTGAAATCTGACTCTATTTATTAAGTCAGAGTTGATGCTGGCTGAAGCTGGGATCAGAAGATGACTTTCCAGACCAGAAAGTAGCCCTCAAGTCTTTAAATAAATCATTACAAAAATCACCCTAGACTCAAAAGCAGCCAATACAATGCCACAAAGCAGAGGAGGAGTCATGCCTTGCTGTGAGCTGCAGCCTTAGCTGGTACAGGACAGGGTAGTGTTGGGCATGAGGGTAGAAACACCGCTCATCCCCCTACGTTTCACCAAGGTGATAGTGCTGGGGGTTACCAGACAGGAATACAAAACAATTAGCAAACCGACAAAAGGTATATTCAGCGTTTTGATGCAAAATATAACGACACCTGTGCAACAAGAGCTGTCATATGATGTTTTACCTCATGTCACGATGATGTCACAAAACATACTGTAGCCTTTCAGATGATGTGCTACATCTTCTTACACCATTAGGTCACAAATGATTTAAACAACCATTGTTCATTTTGAATTAACATAACTGTTTGCAAAGACAAGTGAAAATAAAAACAGGAGTGTAGTAAGAATAACATTAGTCATGGCCATATTATGGCTATCAAAAAAATTATGGTAAGCAATACGTGACACCTGAGTAGTGACTTCAGGAGAAGTTACAGGTTAGCATTTGAGTTGTGGCAGACTACCAAGAAACACCTGGCAGGCATGTTATCTTTTTAAAGAGTCAAAGAGTCAAAACTTCAAAGGTGTAACATAGCAAATAAAACACAGGTGCCCTACAACCACCACTGAAAGGCAAGCGATGCTGAGCACACCTCACTGCCAGGCAGCTGGAGCAATACCAAGCATGTTGCTGTCATTCCCAGAAGTGTTCTCTTTGGAGAACACCTCCAGGAATGTATATTAAATGACTGGAAATGCTAATTTGCTGGCACAATTTTGCTCAAGAAATCTCCTGCCAGTGGGGAAAAACAAAAAACAAAAACCAAGATCATAGACTTATGCGTGTTCCTTTTCATTTAAACCCCAAATACGGTTTGTTTGGGTTTTGAGCTTTTTAAATTTTATTTTGTGGACCAAAAGTGTCATTCCAGGCTTCTCAAAGTCATCACTTATACGAGCCACCCTACACACATGAAAGTACTTCATGTGGTCATTACCTTCCTTGGTGTGCATTTGAGACTTTGCTAAAACAAATTGCAACTGGTCTGCAAAACGTACACAGAAAGTTTTTTTCTTCTTTCTTCCTCATGCTGAAATAGCTAAGACTAATAATAATCTAGTTTCATTTGCAGAATGTATATCCTTGGGCTGATCATATGATTCATACTGATTGCAAAACAGAGATTAAAAAAAAAAAAAAAAAAGTATTTTAGTTGCCTGGGTTATGAAAAATCAAGAAGTTACTTAACATCTGCAGCCAGAATTAAATATCTTAGGTACACAGTGTATCGGGGGAGAACAACAGCTCCTTAACCTGCCTGACCCTCTCTACCAAAAGTTTGAGCTGAGTTTGCCATCGGAAGATTTACAGTGGCACTAAGCAAGGGGGAATTTCTCACAGCACTTGTGCAGAGAAGATGCAGCCAGTGAATCAAAGTCCCATGGTCCGGCGACTGATTGGCACATGTTTGGGCTGATCTTCAGTCCTTGTTTAGTGGCTTTGAGCCCAAAACAGATATTCACGCTCTTTATAATGAGGAGGTTGGAAACTAGTGCTTTGTTATGGAAAGACAATTACATCAGAAAAAGCCCAGATTAAGTTATGCCTCTGAGTTACAGGTGCTCACCAGAAAGGAAAGATGATTTTCTGCTCTGGCACGATGTGATGGGCATCACTGATGAAGAGCAGTAACACACAAAGAGGTCAGCACGCCAAGGGCAGCCCCTCATGACCCTCGTCCCAGCCATCACCCAGGCAGAGCCTCTCTAGTGCCGGGCATGCCTCATGCAGCCTCTAGAAACCAAAAATAAACCCAAAAATCTTTTCCAGAAGACCACACTCCAAAAATCTCCTCTTCTCATTTTTCCACCAGTTTTCCTAAAGCTGAATAAAACCGACAACAACGTCTTTCACAACACAACACTCAGCCTGCACCATTCACTTTCTTATGTAAAGACGGTGGTTTTGGACGCTGCGCTTGCTCTCTACTTTGTTATTTTGGGATTTTTTTTTTTCCCCATCAGCTGTTGTGTAATGATCAGTAATAAGCCCAAAAGGCCTAATTGTCCAGTCTGCTTTCACTGGCAAATTAATTAGTTCTGCTGACCTTCTAAAAACCAGAAGTATAGGAAAGTAAACATTTTCATTTCAGGTACTACAGACTCTTCTCAGTAACTCCAGTTGCTGCAAAGTTAAATAACAAACCAAGCTGACAAAACTATTAAGTGGTTCTTGCGAGGTGAAAAATGGATTTCACAATTAAGAATCAATTTGATGCAATCCCACACTTCAATAAAGCAAAAATCCTTTATTTTCTAATAATTATTCATTGAGCATCTCCTGCATTGACCACACTCTTAATGCTGTCCACTATGCTTAACCATTAATTCAAAAGAAATTTCTCTCACCGACAAGGGGTTGGTGTCGGTTTTAATGACATGAGTCTTGTTTCTGCAGTGTGTTGTCCAGCTTTTGAGCTGCTGATGGTTTGGTAATAAAAAAGTCAAGGTTACAAATCCCAGGATGCCCTCATTTTAACTAATTATCTGATACTAAAGCGTTAGTAGGAACAGTCTTTTCAGCTGCATTTAACAAATAAAAAAGTGTTTAATTTTAAGTATCGCAGAGAGAGAAAAATTAGTAAAAAGCTTTTGCTTGTAACACCAGCATCAGCTGCAGTGGGGCTGTCCAGGACAGAGATTTCACAATTGCCCTTTACTTCATAGAATCACAGAATGGTTGGGGTTGGAAGGGACCTTCAAAGGTCATCTAGTGCAACCCTCCTGCAAGGAGCAGGGACGTCTCCTGCCCTGGTGAGACCCCACCTGGAGTACTGTGTCCAGTTCTGGAGTCCCCAGCATAAGAAGGACATGGACCAGTTGGAGAGGGTCCAGAGGAGGGCCACGAAGATGATCAGAGGGCTGGAGCACCTCTCCTACGAGGACAGGCTGAGAGAGTTGGGGCTGTTCAG
>WHYT01017454.1:118958-174906 GCA_009806455.1 Tetrax tetrax | reverse complement strand
TGATGCAATAATTTTTTGACAGTTCCTGTAAGTTCAAAGGCTTGAATATGACCAGACTTTTATTAACATTTGTCCATAAATGTAACAGTACTAGGAGTATCCTGGAAAACAGACTTTTTTAAAAATGTAGTTCTGATTATCCCATAAATTCTCAGCTAAATACTGCCAAACTAAATTGTATCAGTTTCTCTCATCAAAACTTGTCATTTGCCTTCCTTTCCTGTTTTTTTACTGAGACCGTGAAATTAGGAGTGTTTATTCAGAATCACACTCAAAAAGGCAAGGGCTGAGAAAAGAAAAACTCCCTTTATTTATCAACTTCTTTAACATCAGATAGGAGAGGTTCCCAGAATCCACTGTGAGATAAAAATCATTAAGTTATGTTTCATGTAAAGTCCTATCTGGCCTTTGAAGTTTTAGATTGGTGGGAAAAGACAAAAGTGTGTCTGAAGCTTTTCCATAAACTGTGAGAAGGCTCATTTTTGGGAGACCAAGAAACCTACATTTTTAAGACATGATCCAAGCTATACCCACACATGTACATATGCATATGTATGTATATCATCAGTTATTCTGGTGATTTTGGACCAGCATCACATAAATAAAATTTAAATGCATTAAAGTCAATATTTTTCTTTTTTACTTCTCAGTCTTTCCCGTCAATTACACTGTAATAACGAGGAATTTAGGGGTTTGTTATTACAACTCTATAACTTCAATTACCTTCATTCCAAAGACATTTTCAAGCCAAAAAGAATTAAATAAAAAGAAGAAATTTCTTACAAGGTGCCTAAGTTGGTCCCTGTCCTGGAGCAGGTCCTCATACTCCTGGCCCCTTTAAAGTTAATTCTCTCTGCTGCCAAGGGTCCAGTTTTTAATCCAGTGAGAACTGAAAATACCCAAGATTGAGAAACACAAGCACAAGTTCAGCTTCAGATGGAGTCGGTGATATTTTGATGTCTACCTGTGCACTAGTTACATCTATGTCCACTGTGTTGAAAGGAAAGAGAGTAAATAAGAGTTTATGCAGAGCAGAAACTCTTCTTACATGTAGAAATTATCTGTATGGTGGTCTTTCTTCAAGAAATTACACAAGCTATAAGTAACTAGGAAAAATAAAAACAGGCAAAAAAAAAAAAAAAATGCCCAATGCAGATATCTGGTTTGGGTCAATCTGAAAAGCTTTCTCAACTCAATTTATTGCATTGACTATATCTCACTGCCATGGTAAGGTCCTCTACATCTAAATTGCATGAAGTGTCCTGTTCTGGAGCAGAATTCAGCTACTAGCTACTAGAAAATCCCAACTACAACATTTAGATTTAAAGAAAAAAAAAAAAATCTTTATAAACTTAGAGAACGGAGGTTTTCAGTTGGAAAGAAGTACAAGAAATATTGCATTTAAATTGTTTCAGTATTATTTTAAATCAACACTCCTAACTATCTAAGGGTTACTGAATTTCTTCCCATAGCTTGTGGACTGAAAGCTACTTTCATTAATTTCTATAACTCTTCAACAAGACCCTAAGATCAGCATTTTCTAAACTGATAACAGGGACTCAGACTCTTAACTACACCAAAGTAAAGGTCAGACAGGTTTAAAATGTACTAGGCACCTGCCACAATCTGTGATGAGGTCTGGTATGTGTGAGTACTTCCATAGGAAGGCCCCATCTGGTCTTCAAGTTTCTCCTGACTAATACTACTGTCTCTTTTCCAGAGGAAAAGGTTCTCAGGTCCATGAGCAGAAGGAAGGCTCCTCCATCTCAATTTCATAGAAAATGTGAGCCCACAAGCTTAATACTTGTTTATCAAAGGTTATTTAAGGTCTTCCTCATGTTCCTGCTCTTCACTGTTGGGAGATGCTCACAGTCTGTCCCTGATTTCTAAGCTTTTGTTTAAGATGATGTATTTTCACCTATCTCCACACTTTCCAGCTCATTATGTTTTCAGGTCTGTTCTGTCTCAAAGAGTTTGAGACATCTGAACCCCTTGGGAAATATATTCTACATGTTTGAAGCTCTCCAGGTGTTAATTTTATCTCAGATAAAAAACACAGGCTGAGAAAACACTGAAGATGATCTAGATTTTTGTCAATTCTTTAATATACCTAGCCACAACAGCCAAGGATTGCTTTTACCTACAGAATTCAAAGGAGTTAAACTCAGGTAATTGAAAACTGCAAATCAAGTTGTTCTACCTCTTCTCTCCTCCTTCAGCATCAATTTTAATATGATAAAGTGAACAAAAGCCTAATTTTCAAGAGTGTTAAACAAACTGTATTGACATTTAAGAATATTTCAGTTACCACTATGACATCTAAGTAAGTAGCGAGATTTGCAGACGTACTTAGAGCAACAGGAGCAGCAGAAGGCTGAGAACATTTGGAAAGCTATCCCTGAAATTCATAAAAATTAGCAAGACTAATTATAAGCAACTTTACCAAGCTTGACGCTTAAACATTTCAATTAACATAAGGGGTGAGCAAGGATTTGGAATTTCTTAAGAGTACCCCAAAAAATTAACTGCTCATCTGAAATTCCTCCACTTATTCCAGCTCCTAAGTAATTTTCAGCTCATGCAGTTAGAAGTCTGGCTTTTACGGAGGTTACGGACATTTCCACCACGGTGCTCAAGATTACTGTCTTTTCACTGATCAAAATGCTTTACATGAAAGCTAGCGCTCTGCTTCCACGTGGCTCAGTCCAAAGTGTGACTATGTAGCTGTGAAGATGACGTCCAAAGTGGACTGCAGCAAGCAGCACTTGTAAAGAATCAATGAGACTTTGATGCTGCGGATACTTGCACAATTTTGAGAACTGTAAACATTATCCAGATACTCTGCATGGTCATTGACTGGTTGGAGAGGGTCCAGAGGAGGTCCACAAAGATGATCAGGTGGCTGGAGCACCTCTCCTGTGAGGACAGGCTGAGAGAGTTGGGGCTGTTCAGCCTGGAGAAGAGGAGGCTCCGGGGAGACCTTACAGCAGCCTTCCAGTACCTCACAGGGGCCTACAGGAATGATGGGGAGAGGCTCTTCGATAGGGCCTGTTGTGACAGGACTAGGGCTAACAGTTTCAAAATAGAGGGAGGTAGATTTAGATTAGATAGTAGGAAAAAAAAAAAAATTTTACAATGAGGGCGGTAGAGCACTGGCCGAGGTTGCCCAGAGAAGTGGTGGGTACCCCATCCCTGGAAACATTCAAGGCCAGGTTGGATGGGGCTCTGAGCAACCTGATCTATTCGGGGATGTCCCCGCTCCTTGCAGAAGGGTTGGACTAGATGACCTTTGAAGGCCCCTTCCAACCCTACCCATTCTATGATTCTGTATTTCCCATAAGTATACAGGGGTCTTACACCACCTTTGTACATGTGTATTTCCATATGCAACAGTAATCCATTTAATTTTCACCAGATACATAACGAAAAGGCTGATTTCCTGCAATTTTCCTTGCTTATTTCTGTTCCTTCTTTGGTTTCATGTTTAAAAACTTGCCACTGTAGTCCAATTTATGAAGAGATTTGCCTGAAAGTAAGAGCTCAAATATATTACTCAGCTTTAATGACTGTGCACCTGAAAACCTACAACCTTCAATAACTGGAAATTAGATGAATGAACTGAATTAAAAAAAAAAAAAAAAGAAAAAGAAAAAAAACCACACACAAGAAAACTCAATGATGAATAAATGGCAATGGACTCGGAATTCAGTACATGAGTTTGACCTGAACATCCTGAGGGAGAATCATTTTGTTAAGAATGAGTACGGCATGTTTGGGAAACGGTGTATTGTCAATATAATCTTTATAATTACAGTCATATGATCAGTACATCTGGAAAATAACAGTCAAGTGATTAGTCTGAACTTTGTCTGGATCAGGCAATTTTTACACGGCTCTGTCAAATGTCAGACCTCCTTCTCCCTCACCAATTTCAGAAATGTTGCACCATGATTTCAAGCAGTGAATCATCCTTCCCTGTGCCAACCATCTGTTTCGTCTGCCCCCTCAGTGTCTGAAATTAGATGACGGAGGGCAGGGCAGGCTTTCTAGAGTGGCCATTAACGTTAGTGGAGGAGGGGCTCTGGCGACAGATTTTCCATCTGAAATCACGGACTGTTAAAACTGGCAAGAACTAGAGAGGAGTGAGTAGAAAAAATAAATGCGAGGAAGAAGAATTAATGAAGGAACAGAGAAAAAAAAATATAGGAAAGTAAGGGACTGTAAAAGTAGAGGGAATCTGAGAAAGAAAAAGAGACATTCAGAAAAGAGGAAAGTAGAAAAAACCCCTCAAATTCCCCTGCAGCTTTTTTCATTAGGTTGTTTGTTTCTTCTTTCAAGTGAAGAACAGTGATTGGGAAAAAAAATAAATAAATTTTAAAAAAAATTAACAAAGGTGCAGTGCTGCCTAAAAATTTCAGCAGCCCCAGTAGAGGCAACAGGAGGACCAGAGGAAAAAATGATAAGCAATATTAAAGGAGTAAGATGACTCTCAAGAGCTACACGTTATCTCCAGAACTGGCTACTTCCAGAAGGGAATCTGCAGAAGAGCAGGGATTAAGAAGAATACTGGACCCTGGAAAGGTTGTGCATATGCAGATACGCTGGGGATTAGCTATGACTGATTTGGAACGAGGTCTTGGTACTAAAGCAGTTAGGTAGAAGTGACCACATACTTCTGTGGGGCTTAAATTTCACCTTTACATGGAATTTGCTGAATAAATACTGGGGTTTCTTAAGAGTCAAGATTCTGAAAGCTCTACTGGAGTCAAAATTATTTCTTGGATGATAAATAACAAAGATATGATGGAGAAAGCTGTGTTATCTTCCACTTAATGCACACATGAAGGAGTCTTGCAGACACTTCATTTCACTGGCCATGGCTTACAAATTTGATTTTTGCCTTGACATATTTCTGAAAACCCGTACAACAACAGATTTAGACTTGGTTTCAATAGTCCTTTCCCCATCCCAGGAATATTTGCATGAGAAGAGAAGACAATGACGTTATGGTCATGTCCCCAATCTTTTTGCAATAATATAATCTAAAATTTACAGAAAAAAAAAAAAAAAAAAAACCACGAAGCCTCACAATATATTGGAAATAATGATATATAAAAAAAAAAAACCAAACCAAAGCACAAAGCAAACATACAAACCTCATCTTTGCTCTCTCTCTTTTTTTTAAAACTCAGATCAAATGTCGTCATACATTATCCTGTGTGTATTGTAATACTTAGCACAACACGGAGGCATTAACTACATCACCTATGTCTGGTCTACCTCTCATCAATGCAAGCATACAATGTCCCTTAGTGTGAAGAAGGAGTTATGAATTGCATATCAATGAACAGAGTTAGATCAACAAATTGGTCCTCTGCTTCAGTAATGAGAGAAAAAATATTGCTGAAGAAGTGTATTGTGCTTTTTTATAGTTATCAAAACTACAGCATGAACCTTAGTTTGTAAAAGTAAAAGCCTTTCTCCATGTACTAGCTTTCTGAAGTAGATTATTTGGGAAATCCTACTTACCACTCTCCAGAAATTTCTAATTAGCTGCTGTAAACCTAACTTACGTCGACTGCTTGATCTGTGGTTGGATTATTTGATATTCACAAAATATATGATTGAAGTGCTTATTATTGTAAGGAAGTAGTCATTGAATTGTAATGCTTGGGGAGCATAGGAGTACGGTTTTGCTAAATTTGACCAAATATAAGTCAGTGACTGTCAGAACTCTAAGAGTTTAGCATTGCATACAGGTCAGTGACCTTTCTGTAATATTGCTGCTGCTGAGCAATGTATAAGTTTATAAACTGTGTCTAATAGCATCATCAAAACATTTGTTAATATGTGTATTTTGTCAGTCACAAAATATAACATCCAATTTGCATAAAATTCATAGCTTTCTAGGGTGGCTGTTACCAAGAAAACTTTTAAAAATATTTATTTCCACTGCAGGTTTTTATTTTTTGTGATGTTCTTTGTATACTGTATTTTTTTAAAAAAAAAAAAAAGCTTAAGTAAAAAGAAGAAATCCACCAACTTATCCAGGATAAATGGAACAAGGAGTTTTGTTCATTTTTAAGGAGGCTAGATAGCAGTTAAATGCTATAAAAATTGTTTATTTAAAATAATATAACTTTTTATTTGCATTCAATCTTAGAGTATCAATACAGCATCAGTTTTCAGGTGGATTATTTATTCCTGTGAGTAAATTTTGGTAAGTAGCTCCAATTCTGAAAAAAAAGATATAAAAATATTGTATTTTATGTGACAGACAGAAGTTAAAGGCTTTCAAACGGTAATGGACCAAATTTTTAAGCGATTGTCAAGTTGTGCTCTGATTTTGCATCCTCGATTTTGCACCTGCAGTCAAGCACAAAATTGTGGGCACAGTCAGTTGTAAGAGCGCCTAGCTGTTTGATTGTACCAGCAAATTAAATAGTAACTGTTGATGCCTGGCTGCTATCTGCTGCACCCATCGTGAAATTCAAAGGCAAAATTAGATTGCTTTTAAAAGAAAATGGCGTTCATATCTGAAGAAAGTTACTGGTCATGTCCTGCATTTAACGACACATTCACACGTGAGGTTGGCTGAAAGTGGAAGGCAGCCTCCTTTGTGAGCCTAACCTACGCTAAGATCATTTTTGCAAAATAAACTTCATTTTGATTTGCAGTTATAATGCACGCTTTCTTCTGCATAGGATTCATACTCCTGGATGATTTTCAGCAGAACTTCTCTGTTGTGATCACACCGTCCTTTCTGCCCTCAGGGTTCTCAGCAAAGGTGAGTAAATACAAATGTCTCTTTGGTGTCTCTCTTCTGGGAGAGACAAAGCAGTAAATCTGTTTAATTTGCGGTTTTAAAACTGATGGACATCTGACCATCGCTATGGATCACTCGTCTGTATCTGTATATCCAATGCTAAACACTATTTTCTTGTCATTCCCCCAGGGATGTGCAGTTCACAAACAGGATAAAGTTTGCCCATTAGTTCAGCTTCACGTTGCACTGTAGAGCCACCTCTTTGTCACCATTTTTACTTTATGACAATTTTCAGGGGAAGCCATTACTACTCACAGCAGTAGGTTTGACAGAGAAAAATACTACTTTCATAATTAGCGTGTGGTGACTTTCTTGCTCTTACAGAGGAGCAAAAGTCTCATTTTTATCCTATTGCCGTTATCCCCTAACAGATATTCTTAGCAGTCAGAAGCAGCAACAGGCTACCATTAACAGGAAAGGGGGCCTGTTTGAAGCCTCTGTGTCATCTCCAGCTGTTTGGCTGCTTGCCGTTTTGGGGACATTTAAATTCTTACTTTCATTTGGAGATGGACATTCATGGCCCTCTGCTGCCAGGACACTTAAACCTCTTCACTATGGCGTCTGTACTGTTTCCTTTCTTCAGGCCTCTCTATTGCTCTTCAACTCTCTCTTTTCTCCTCATCCAAAAGGAAGTTGTACTCAAAATTCTTGCAACTTCATGGGCTGACAGTTTGGCAACAGCTGTCCCTTGCATGCATTCATAATATTCCTCTAATTTTGTTGGTCATTTCCAGCATTTTGTAAATCTTTACAAATGAGATAATGGCCTTACCTGTTTGCTCAGCCCTCTTCCACTGATGCCACTACAGTTCTTTAGGGCCAGCTCATAACCCTTGACTGGGGCACAAGGAAAAAGATAACTTCATTTCTATGGAGGAAGGAAGAGAAAAAAAAATACCAAAGGGACAGGTGGAAGATTATTTGGGTCTGTAGGACCATCAGGAGGTTTTAGTGCTATGGGAAGACATGCTATCTTAGGAGAGAGTAATCACTTATACCTAAAATTTCATTAAGATGGCCTTTAGATTTTAACGTACAACCAGTCAGAGTTCACCCAGCTCTCATTTGGCTTCAACTGAATATCATGTATCATTTGATTCTTATTAATAAGAAAATATATTTCCCTTTCTACTCAGAAAGATCAAATAGCATATTAAAGTTATTGCAGATTCTTTTTATTATTATTATTTTGTGAGTAAGACTGATGAGTTTGCTCTATTTCTAATATTAGTCAGAAGTCTTAGCAAGATGAGAAAGATGCAAACATTTCCCAGAGAATTAAAATTAGTCAAAAAAATAGTTAAATAACCTTAAAGCATTGTTTAATTCTTCTACAGGTTAAAAAAATAGAAAATTCTTTCCTTTCTTGTCTGCTTTTCAGTCTCTGATGGGTGAGACTACCCACATTTGTAGTTAGGCAGCTGGCTAAAAATCATCAATAAAAGCAAATGCTCTACGTACAAAGCACAGGAAAGCCTAAGTCTTCCTTTAATGCTTTACTAGCACTTCACTAATAGGCCCATGGGGTGCAGTCAGTCAATAATAACCCAATAAAATCAATAACGATAAACAAGAGTCAGTGTTCTAATAAAAATAGAATTTTTAAAATCCAAACCAGCTGTTTGAGTGTTATGTACAAACACAGGCCTGGTGCTAGGGTTCCCTCTGTTTCCAAGTATCGGCGTTCGGCTGCCAGTCCTGCACACAGCTTCCTTGGAGGAAGCTGAAGTGATGGACAACACACTATCACAGTTTATTGCTGAGGTGAACACACATTTATTGCTTGCTTTCTTCTGTGATTTGATAGATACTCTTGAAGTTTGATTTATTTTTACATATTTACTTCATGGGTTTTATTTGACACACAAACGGGGGAGATTTTTCTTCCAGTATTTTCTAAGCAGAATAGAAGATTATATAAAGACTTTGGTCTGTGAAACACCTCCTTTCAGTGAGATTGGGCCCTTTCCTATGTAACTACCCAGGGAATAAATTCGTCGTTTCTATCCCCAAAAGACTGGCTACATGCTATGGAAAGTTATTTGGAGAGTGCATGTAAGTTCTGGGAAGATGAGGAGTAGGACTGAAGAATCAGAAGTAATATCTTGGCTTTCCTACAGTTAAGAAAGATCTACTTTTATTGGACGACTTAGGTTCCATAACATCGCTGCTGTTATTAAACTCCAACAACATTTGAAAATTGAGGTATTTGGAATTGGAGAAAAATAGCTACATGTATCTCAAAAATGAGCAATAAGTTACTCTATACTCCCTAGAAGAAGAGAACTAATTCTTTCCAACCTTGTCCATGAACTATGGCCATGCTACGTGAAGGTCTGAGACCAAAGGCTCAATCCACCTTTTCAGGAAAAAAAAATTAAAAAAAAATATTTCATGTAGTTTTTAAGACTATTCAAATATATTAGGAAGATTAATTAGAGCTTGCTGAATTTAGAACCAAGTTTAACTTTATTTCCATTTCTTTTGATTTGTAGAGTTTTACTCCATTTTATAAGGGGCAGAATTGAAGCACAAGTTTGTGGACTCACCCTATCCCATCTGTAACACACAGCCTTTGAGTACTTTGATCTTCCCACTAAAGGGACTTCAGTTTCAAAAAAGAAATGTGAGAACAGAAGCAGTTCTGTCTAGTACAGATACCACAGATTAGAAAAAAAACTACTGCTAGATAACTGTAGCCTGAAGATGGAGGACATCAGAGAACAGGAAAAAAACCACACACACACAAAAAAAAAAAAAAAAAAAAAAAAAAAAAAAAAAAAAAACACACCACAAAAAAAACCCCACCAAACTTGAACAATGTCAATGGCCCTCATGGACACCGAGCAACATTCACATTCTCCTCTACAAAGAGGAGAAGAAGGGAATGAAAGACAGGGGAGGGCTATAAGGAAAGGAATAGCTATGTAAACAGGTTGCACACATCCATCTTTGCCTCCAAATAGTTTTAAGACAATTTTTGCGTTTAACTTGTTTCGATGAGTGGTCTGGCCAGCCTGCAGTTAAAGTCTGACCAAGTACTGTTACACAGAGGTCCTACCAAAAAGGCGCATGCAGATCTGGGCACCAGAACGTCACTCACCCTCTCATCAAAACTAAATCTGAAAGCTAATAAGGATGGATTTAGCTCAAGTGCAGTCATATAGGTGAAAAAGAAAGTCACCCAGGCTACAGCTTCTGAGAAAAGTCTCTAGTCAACAGTAATTTTCAACAATTACACCATAGCTGGATATCCTGATGTAGATTAACAGAGAGAAAATTCTCCATAAGACAGACTTGGCTCTCATTTGCCAAAATTCCACCCCTCTAATGGCATGAAGGATGCTTCCTATCTTTTTCCTGTCTGCCGTTAGACATATTTTCTTTACTGTGTGATGAAATTTATCTTCTAATATACAGCTTCTTCTGAACGCTCTCTGACAAACCCCATCAAAAAGTGTTATGTTATGCTCCAATCATATGTAGAGTAATGGTTTACTCATTTTCTGCATGAAAAGATGGGCACAGTACTTTGCAGAAACCATCAAACCTCTCATTCTGTGTGCTCTTTCTGCGGTGCTCCTTTTGCCAACATCATTAATTGCACATGCCTCTGTCGCATATACTAAGAAACACAGGCCTGGCCAAAAGCAGTTCCTGGCACCATTGCCATTCTCATATATGCATTTCAGCTTAACAATATTATCAACACATGGTTTTGAATCTTGCTCAAAAAAAAAAAAGTTTTACCATCTCCGTTACTAGCGAAGAAGGGAAAAGTTTCTCCAATTCAAGGTATTATTTAAGAGAGTGGAGAACATCTTATTAGAAACAATTGAGAGTCCACAGTTTCTCTTTTCAGTTGGAGTAGAGTGGCACAAGGTTTCTAATATCCTTCAAGATGACCATTATTTTACCACAGAGACAAAAGATCACGCTTTCTGTACATTTTTATGAGAGAGAGGTGTGGACATCCAATCGGATGGAAAAGCATAGTTACGTGCTTGTGAAATGAATTACACTGACGTCTGTTATAAATCTTTAACATAGCTCATGAGATCAATTAAGATGTTCAAGCAGCTACAAAAAGGATGATTGAGGCAAATGGTAACATCAGGATGACCATATGGTAAGGGAACGCTAGAACTGCGTGGACATAAAACGCGAGCGATAGGAGTGCCACCACTAACCGTGCACAAAACAGCGAGCCGGTAAGCGGCAAGATATTGAGAAAAATACCAGAAGGAGAAAAGAACAGCATGAGAATTGATGCACATGCAGAATCCAATAACATGAGACTTAAAGAAGGGCAAGATGCTTTATTCCTACAAGTCACGGGTGCAAGGTTTCGGCATGCTGCAGAGCTGATGTTTCCAACCCCAGTCGGTGCTGGTGGAGAGGGCGTGGCCCAGTCCCAGCACACCACAGGGAAAACATAGCTGAAAGTTTTAAATGATTATACTTAATATGAGATTATAGCTATAAACAGCAGTGATTTTATCTTTCTCCTAACCTGCAGGGATGGAACAAATTAATTGACTGGCCCTTTTTAAGATCTCAGAGAGCTTCTCTTGAGAATGCCCATTGGGCTGCGTTACTGCTAGCCATCACCTCTGCAGGAAACAACGGCCTGTGGACAACTTGCTTCACATGCAGTTGTGTTATTATAACGCGATAACAGCACCATTAAGTCATATCACTGCTGTACTAAGGTTAAGAGACTTTCATTTCCTAAGGTTGTTCAAGCTGCTGAACTGCAATAGACAATTTAGCCTAACCTTTCACAGCAGTCCTAAATCCATACTTACTAATGAACGCAGCAGCGCATGGGGAAAAACACATCCTCAACACCTGACTATGAATGGCGAGTGTGGAATCCACCTTTTTCAGAGCCCTGTTCCTTCTCTGAGACGATTTTAAATAGAATACTAGAGGGCTGACTTAAGAATATATAAAATAATGCAACTGACGATGAAATTAAGTTCTGACAGTTTATTTCCCTCCCATACTTCGTCTAAAAACTTACCTTGAATAATAATAAAAATGGTCCTATCACAACATTTTGTAAGATGCTTCACCCTCTTTATGTCAGAAAATGTAACAAGAAATAAATTATTTATGTTAGATCATATTTAACCTCATCCTTAACAATAATTGTCCTTAGGTGCCAAAAATTCAAGAGTATTCAGTGGGTTTTGTGTTTATCTTTCAAGCATGCATTTTTAGATTTGATTCTTTCTTCTTACTGAGCCAATACTGTGTATTGGAGTGCAGAAATAAACAGTTCTTTTCCCTGTTAAAAAAACACAAGAAACATTTTCATAGAAAAATTAACAAATTTACAGGATAATGTTACTGTCCAACCAATACATAGTACTTTTTTAAAAAGAGGGTAAAAATAAGTAAGTGGGTTTGCTTCTAGTCCTGGCTTACGCAGTGACTAGAGGCAAAACTGGTGAAAGATGAGGTAGTCAAGGTGAAGGAGAGTATTATGACATGTTAGAAAGTAGCTTCTATAGAAGAACGGCTAGAAAGATTTTCTTTGATTAGAAGTTATGCTTTCTCACTTTCTATTCATGTTCTGTTTCCATCAGGGAGAAATGGAAAGATTTTGCATGGTTTTTGAGTAAGTTGAGGACCTGTGAGGACCTGCTAGAGGTTCAGCAAAAGACCCAAATAATTCTCATTTGAGATGTCAAGAAATTGGGGAAGGTGAACTTTTTGCACAAATATTTTGTGTCACAACTTGAGAGGTGGACATAGAGTAACTGAATATGCTGCAACCATAGGCCAGATACATCTTAGTGCTCAGAGGCTAAAACCCAAGTCTGTCCATTCTCTTATGAATAAATACCCAATTAAGGGATCAGAACCACTCGATTTGGACCTCTTATCACAAAGAAACCAGTTAGTTTTTGCTACCCCTACGACTTGAGCAGAGGGCCCTGATGGCAGCTTTCCTGCACTTTTTGATAGAGAAAGAAAATGAATTTCTGCCTCTAGCGGAGGGAGAAGCAAGTAAGTGGGGGAAATAGCATCCCTTGAATGATTGCCAAGAATTCCCACAAAAAATAAACACAGTCTGGTGGTTATGTTCTTAACAGCTGTGTTAATGGGGTTAAAGAAACCTTAAAGAAACTCTGTCTTTTTTTAAATCAGTTCTGTTCTTAAAAACCTGATACAGTACAAGTTTTGCCTTTAAACCCAGCATGGTTTGTGACTGAGAAGAGTGCCACCTCAGCAAGCCTCAATATCTTCTCACAAAGAGTGCGGGGACAAGTGAAGACCAGCTTTGGGGTATAGCACACATATATAGCACCTCATCATACTATGTATCCCTATATAGCTTAACTTCAGTGATTTAGATATTTAGACAGAGATTTCTCTTAAGCATAATTAAAATTGGTTCTATTAAAAACTCTGAACAAAAAAAACCCAACGACAAACACAGAAACAAAATAATGGAGATCAAAAAAAAAGTATTTTCACACTTAGTTTTAGTTTCTTTTCTGCAAAGGACTCACAGGATGAAGTTTAGGATAAAGAATCACCACCTCTGATCCTGTCCCCAGTCCTCTCTCAAAACAGGCAATTGTCCCAGTCCAATGACAATATAAATGTTTTTCTTGAAATAAAGTGTGTCAAGGAAATACTATGGAAGGCACAGAGGCAAATGAAAAATGACACCGAGGATTGAAAACTGTACATACTTCCCCATGATTACAACATTAGCTTTTGCTTTCTGAACTTATTTATTGGTATTTCAGTAGCACTTAGGTTCCTGTGGCGTAAACTCTGTATCCATTGTGATAACATGTTATTATTGCGTACAATGGATTTCTGAAGAGGAGAAAAAGCAGCATTTACCCAGCAAAATTGTCTCCTCAGCATTGTTAACAATAGTCCAGAGTTTTACTATACCCTCACCTTCACCATCTTGGGTACTTGCTTTGGGTCTTGTGAGATCCATAGTCAAAGGGGATGCACAGGACCCAACAAGAAAGTTCATTACTCATTGGCTTAAACTTAGTAAATATAACTCAGAGGACTCAAAGCAGGTACCGATACTTCCCAGAAACAGCAAGGACACAGGTTTCGTTTGCAGACTGCAAACCTTTTCACCCAGCTCACTGTTCTTTACAAGGGCCTAACGCCTCTCCATGGCCTTGTTCTCTAACACCATCTCCACCTCCCATTTATAAATAAATAAATAAATAAGTAAGTGTGGAAATACACAACTAATGGTCCCTGTGGCTCTTTCGTTCGGTCAGCCTCCCTACCTGACATCTCCTGCCCAGGCGTGGGGCAGCATTTCCACCGCCTCCGGCGTGAGGCCAGAACGAGGGAGGTGGCCCCGGAGACAGGGACATGAAGGGACAGTCACAAATGTTACGCAACATTGTTTTATCCCCTGCCCCTTGCCAGCTCACACCAGCCTGGCTGCTAAATCTGCTGTCTCCTTTGGAAAGAGGGACTGCCCTCAGATTACTCCTGTGTTAGCACAGAGTTTGTAAAATAGCCATTGCCCAAATCACACGCACATTTCCAGATCAAGGGCAGCACTACAGCCTCAACAAAAAGGCCCAGAAAATGTTTTCCAAGCTATAATCAATCTTCCAAAGGAATACAATATTCCACAGTATTTAGGACAGAAAAAAAAAATAGCAGCAAGAATAGCAACAGAAGTGGGGGTCTCCCTCTTCTTTGAGAAGAGTGAATCATTTCAATCTCCCTGCAAATGTCAGACGCCTGATTCTCCGTGTCATCTGTGGCTCTGAAACGGTTTCAAGCGAGACCTGCTGTCGCCGGAGGGGGGGGTTAGAGAAGCCATCGCAGGAGGGATGGCAGCGCACGGTGCTTGGCTAAGGAGGGCGGCCCAAGACGCCTTCGTGTCTCGCCACAATCGGCCGGCTGCCGCAGCTGCACAGCAAAGCCAGGCCTGTGCCCTGAGCTGGGGCCGTGTAAAAATCAGAATAAATCTTCTTCCCCGTTGGACCATAGGAAAGCTTCAGACACATCCCTTAACTTCTGCTCCATGCGCATTAGATGCCCTCAGGGATGTATTGTTGCAGCTGTGCTGATCCTACCTTGGAGCCTGCTTTTTTCTTGCTGCCCTGAAACTGCCTGAAAGCAACTTCTTGTAACTATTTAATTAGAGGTGACTGCCATTGCAGCGCGTGGGCTTGGGCAATAGTAATTTTTATTCTTCCACCTGGCACACTACATTGCTGTCATCTCCAGCACGGAGCTCCATCCAACGCAGCAGAAGGGCCGATGAGGCTGCAGGAGACCCCCAAATCGACCCCGTCCCAACCTCTGCAGCAAGCATGGGGCACACAGAAGGGATCAGGTCCCTCTACATTTGCTCTGCTCAACTTCCTGCAAATATTTCAGCTAAAGCCATAGGCTAGAGGTGGGCAATATCTCAGCTTACCCTGCTTTGCTCAGAAAAAAAAAAAAACATGCAGACTTTGCAGAAGTGTTACATTTTGTGAACTTCTCTTTAAATAAATGCACATGAACAGAAAATTACATTCTACAAAGCAAGAAACTCTTTGGCTTTAGAGTTTGAAAATAATCCATCCTCTTTAAGTAATTTCTCATATTGAATGTTTTATTTCAGTTTGAACACTAAATCCTACACCAAACTATTTTTTTTTCTGTTCTAGTCTTGGTTGAAAATTATAAACAAGAGTGACTATTAAATCTTTTGGGGGAAAAATTTGGAACTGCTTGTGAACCTAAGTGCCAGCTCTAAGAACAGACCTTCCAGAGTCTCTTCTATCCCCCAGACTTTGGCCACAGTGACTGATCACTGCTTTCCTAACACATAGGTATAGATACAGGGCCATACACAACCTGATGCGAGAGAAACCTGGAGAGGGAAATGAGTAGGACACCTATGCAGGGGCAGTAAATGCTCTTCTAAATACTTCAAGATTTGAAGATGAGTTTATTTTGCATGTGGATAGTGAAGGTGCTGTAGTAAAGTTGATGTGAAGAGTGAAAGGGAGATGGAGATCCCAACAGTGGGCAGGGCAGGAGACAGTTTAGTCAAGACAGAAGGCAGTCTTGAGTGTTCAAAGAGTTGTACTTTGGCCCCTTCTTCTCATACCAGATGGATTTTCTGGCTGAGACTCATCTGTAATTTTCCTCATAGCTACTTTACAAAGGGAACAGAGCAAAGAAACCACTTGGATCTGGTTTCCCCAGAACAAGAGAGAGAATATCCTCAGTGCTGTTTTGGATCTAATAAGTCACAGGAGGCACCTTACTCCTCACCTCTCAGTTCATGCATTCGTTGCGTTTCTCTGATCACAATCCAGTTTTCGCACTTTCTGCTTGACACCAAATTCTACAAAAGAGCTTGATTGGGTTGAAAATGGGAGCTCAGGAAAGCTTTCGAAACTCATCCGAGTCTCTTAAATACGTACACTAGGAAATCCATGTGTTCAAGGTCCTCACAACCAGAATATCAGTTTGCCCTGAAGTTGGAAACAAACCGACAACCAACAAACATCATCAAACTGGGGATGCTGGCAAGAGACTCTACATTCTAATTTTTCATCTGGCCTTGTCTTTGTGATATTCTGGCCCAGACCCAAACATGCCAAAATGCTTTGGTGTTCTAATCCACATTAAAGCCCTCACATATAGCTCTATTCCACACTTCCCAAATCCTCTTTTCTCCTGAGCAGACAAAAAAAAAAAACCCTCATTTTCATACATTCCAGAAATGCTTTATATTTGATCCTAAAAGCAATGATTACTCCACTGTCATTTTTTTTTGTGTCAACACTGTCACATATCAATGAAGAGTCAGGTGAAAGATAAAGGATTTCTCACCTGATTGCTAAGTAGAAGGCAAATGAGCTACAAGAGTGTGACACAAATTACTTCCAGCAAACATATTTTCCCATCTTTTTGCAATAAAGTATAACACATCAAAATTCCCCCATTTTCTGGGTCTTTAAGGACAAATTTCAATTTGATGGGTTTTCGGGTATAAACAAAGACCTGACTTCAATGTGTACGTCATCCTAGATCTCTGAACTTTACAAGCACAAAAATAATTCAACCACAAAAGTGACATATAAGGAGCACTGAGGACCTGACTTAAACCTGCAAAAGGAAATTGGTTCAGAGTTAAACCTGAAAATGTGGACTGACAGAGACACTGTGTGACCTCGCATGCCTGTGTGGCGAGCACCGGTTGGGCATTGAGCTCTGCCTGGTAGAGCTCCTTCACCCACCCAGAGCTTTCTTGTTACACCAGATAGAAGTTTGTATAGGGGTTGCTTGTGCAGAACAGTCTCCTAAAACCAGGTCCAAGGCAATCAGACAAAACTAGAGTGAGAGTTATTAATAAAAAATCCATGTGTTTCACAAAAACAGCCATAGGATAATTTCTCAACCAAGTTTTAGCTAAAATATTTTAATAGGCTACTTATAAACCCATGAAACCAGTAATTTACTCTTGCTACCCATTTGCTTGTGCGTATAGAAGAGACTCACATTTTCAAAGGTGTTACTCTAGTACTGTACATTCCATTCTTTTCCTCCAAAGACTTCCAGAATCCCAGTTTACATAAGTTTTAACACCACACATAAGAAAAAGATGTAGTCAGAAGACTTCATCTCTTACATTGTTTTTGGAAACTCCTGGAAAATTGTCATACTACTGAAAGGAATATTAAAAAAAAAGTGATTCCTAAAAATTAAAGACACCCCCTACACACACAGACACTTCCTGATTCATTCCCTACCACAGTAGACTTTAAAGAGAAGATATGACTGTAAAAAAAACCAGATCTTCTCTTGTGAAGCCATCTTAAAAACACACAAAAATGCTATTTATAACTCCTTCATGCCTTATCTTTTACTGGTGCTTACAACCGTCTCCCCTTCAAACACTAGGTCTGTTATTTAGTGACAAGTTTACTAAAAATACAGAGGTAGAAAATTAGTTTGTACTTTAAATCTATTATGCCATTGAGGCAGGGAAAGGAGAAATAAGGGAGTTTGGAAAGACACTCTCAAGCCAAAGAGGTATTCATCTGTAATACAAACCATGCAAACACATCATCTCCAGGAGATGTATAAAGCATAAAAGCAGTTTAATGATACACACAGCTTTTTACAAGACCAAGATTGTACGAGGCCATTTTAATTTCCACCCCACCACAGAGGTTACAGACAATGAGGTCAAAACAATTCCTGAAACCCTTGGAAATAACCTCCAAAATTTGCATACATCTCTTCCACCCCTCTTCCTGCTCCTGTGCAGCTGGGGCAACCTCACGATCCATGAATCCCACTGTCTGTCCCTTCTCAGAGGGGGTCACCACGCACTCACCCATGGTCCCAGCAAGGCAGGGCAGGAACTAGCATGGGGGCTTATCACAGCATTTCATCTTCAAAGGTGCGCAAGTAATCTCCAAGATTTGCTCTTTAGGCACACAAAATACTATGTTTTGCACCACTTTCAGGATCAAGTCCTTCCAAGATTTAAAAAAAAAAAAAAAAAAAAAAAAGCAGGGGATGTTCAGTCAAGCTTCTGAGAATTTTTATCCTTGATCAACTGCTTTCCATTTAGAGAGGAGATACATTGATAAATTTAATCTTATTTGGGGAAAAAAGAGCAGGTGTGACATTGATCCCTCTCATCACTGTCAACCAGAGCAACTCCCCTACCCCAGCTCCCACCCAGCTGCCAAACCCATACAAATGAGATCAGAATCAACTATGGAGTTAATGTTGAAGAAATATATATATTAAACTCATCCAAACATCCATCTGTGCCCAGGCCGAGCTTCTGCTCCTGCACTAGCCACAGGTCTGAGCAACTGGGAGTCTCAGGAGATCCGAGGTCTCTGCCATAAGGTCGCACAGCCAGGCCCCACGCTTATGAATGAAATTGCTGGTTTTTTTCCACATGTGAGATCAGATACCATGGATAAGTGCCACTTTTTTCTTTTTTTTTCCCCTCCCCAAACCCTTAGGAGAATGAGTACTCTGCATTTCTTCAATTCAATGCTGATACATCTGATTTCCCTCCAGGACAGACCAAACATTGTATAACATTGAACAGGCTGAGCGCGCAGCTAAAATACTTGCAATGAAAAGTTTTCATTCTCAGCTTATTTCCTAGTTTACAAAAGCTCTTATCAAAAAAGCCCGCTAAATTGGAATTAGTTAGTGATCCAGGTCTCAAAAGCCCAGGGACTGGAAGTGAAGATTTCTTAATTATACCAGCAGGGGCTTGATTTCTATTCTTAGTGCAGCTGGGTAACATTGTTAGGTTCTTGCAGAACACTGTTTTTCATTGGCAAGGATAGCCCCTGGTTCACTTTGACAAAAATATGGAGCTCTTTAAATAGAAACATCCTTACGTACGTGTGTAACGGAGCATGTACACTTCAGCCATGCACGCAATCAACTCTTCAGAACAGCCCAGGTTCCCTTAGAGTTCAATAGCTTCTTATTTGGGAATCTAATCACCAGTCTGAGTTTTAACTGATCTAAACTTTTAAAAGTTTTTAATTTTTTTTTCCTCCCAATGGGTCTTTTTAAGACCTTAGTTTCCCCTTTATTCCTGAAGGAACGAGCTGCAAATTCACCTACAGAAAGACTAGAGACCAGTCTTGTTGAAAGCTTTTGGGATCATGACGATGAGCGATATCACAAGAACCCCCAGTGTTAAAAACTTTCACTCACAACGACTGAATTTCTGTACAAATCGTTTCCCTCCTGTATTACAAGGATGCATCCAACATAGAGAATAAGAACCAAAACCAGCCTTGCACTTTATGTAGAACAAAAAAAATTTACCCCAAGGAAGAAGTCACTAGAGGTTAAATACGTAGCTCTAAAATCATTGAAATACTCTAGTAAAACAACACACTGAATAAAATATGGTGCAAAATATAACAACACAAGACCATAGCTGCAGTTTAAGTGCGTTGGAGGTAAGGGGTGGGGGAAGGAGGCGCATTAGTTTTTCTTAAGGCTCCTGGACAAAATCCAAAGAATTGGGTTCAATCCCCAAGTAGGTCACATTTTTTCTCATTAAAATATTTGACTCATACTGGCAATGTTCTCTGAAGAAAAATGAACTCTGGACTCGGAACAAGATAGAGCTGTAGTTGTTGAAGCAACTATCATATAATTTGATGGTTGCTAGTCGTCTTCGCAAAAGGAGGCTCATGGTCATCCTTGGTATCTCTCTCTTTTGCCCCCCAACACACAAACACACTGAGAAAACTACAACAGGGCAAGTTAACTTCACATGAAGGCAACTGGTGGTTACGTGCAATGCTATTTTTAAAAAAGGCATAGAAATTTTGCATCTTTGCATTCCTGTCTATTCAAGCTGTTTTATCAAAACTCAAACTTTCTTGCTGGGAAACTGTTCTCTCTTTGGTACCTTTTCTGCCAAAATCCAACTGTAACAACAAAAGTTTATAAACAATGAAAATTCCAGCTGCTTGACATCAGCGATGTGAAGCTTTCACTTCACACTGATACAAATATTTACCCTGAGCTCTGGCAAAGCTTTCCTTGCCCATGTCGCCCTTAATCATACATTTTTCCTTGATTGAGTTATGCTTTCCAGTACGTGATTTGCTCTGGTTTACTTTTTAACACATCCCAGAGGCTTCGTCAAAATCAGCCCTGTGCAGGCCATGTCATTTGGTAGCTGCCAAACATGCTATTCAGAAGGACCTTGGCAAATAGCAAAACAGTGTCTTTTTCTAACTGCTCTAATAAATGCATTTGTTCTTTTCTGACCACCATTTATTTTTTAGATCCCACATATCCATAAAGCAATGAGCCAAGAAAGTAAGCAGAAACACACTCATTTTCCCTTTAATCTACTCCCTTGAGGCGATACGCTGATTTCTCTTGCAGACACCTTATAGCTAAGAAGCTGCAAACTATCAATGACTCACTTTTTATTATTATTTAGGAGACAGAAAGGGTTATTATCAGAGGGAGTAATAATAAAGAATCACTTGGTTCCTGTTTTAATACTTGCAAAACTATATATACAGGAGTCAAAACAAACATAGCTCTACCTGAACAAATAGAAACACCACAGACTATTTTTACAGTTATAATTAAATACATTCTTCCAAAAGAAAAAAAAATTGACAGATTTATTGGTTACATTCCTATAAAGCCAAGTGCAACACAGAGGGGAAAAAAAAAAAATTATCTACAATACCTAATGTGGACAGAAACTCGTTTCAACCTGTTCTTGAGAGTGGACTCAAATCTTAACCAATATAAGATTTTTCTTCCATTTAGATGCCTCTCTACATACCACTTTTCACTGGGAGAGGAAGAAGGAAACCAACAAAGAAGAGATATTGAAGAATTTTGGGCCCTGGGTGGAAATAACTTTGCAAGGAAGTTGGTTCTTACAAGACATCACCCAGCTTCTGGTTTATCTTTGTGTGCAGGGATGATAGACTGGTCTCAGTGAAGCGAGATGGGAATTCTGCTACCAGCTTGAATATTAATGGGATTTCATTCAGAACATGTATTTACATGGCATACTTGGCTGTAAATGTGATTAAACGCAGACTTGGGACAAATTTCTTGTCATATATCTTTTCTCAATGTCCGTTTCATAGTTACTCTTCTTTCCCAAGACTTAGTCTAACACAATACCTGCAAGAAGAGAGTTGCCTTTTTTAAAAATAATTATTTTTATTTGGAAAAATAAACTTTTTTTTTTAGTTAATTAAAAAATAAATCTTAAACTCAAACCTCTGCTTAGTATTCTACTACAGGATCTGAAGGTGAATCTGCCATTTACAGTGCTGATCCATAGCACAAGTCAGATGTGTGAATCCGCTCCCAACTCTTCCTTAAGGCAAATCTGTCATCCTTGTGCAGAGATGGAGAAACCATACCTGAAGTAGCTCTAAAACACTATCACATGTATCTCGCAGTCTGTTAAAGTAAATCAGCACTATTTACAGACTGCAAACAGAGAAGAGACACCTGAAGTCTGCAGCAATTAAAAGAGAAGGACAAGGATGAAAACATCTCACACACCTGACAAATTACTCAGAAGTCCCAAATTTATTTCCTGTTTCAATAAAATTTTGGCACACATATTAGGGTCATAGATGAGTTGTTTCAAACCCGAATACTTTAGTTCTGAATTTCAAGGACAATTCTTTTTTTTTTTTCCTTTTTTTTTTTTCTGTCTAAAGTTTACTTACTACTGGTGTTTCACACCAAAAGCAAGAAAATTTAGAAAAATAAATCACTCTAGTTCAGGTCAAAACTAAGCAATAGATTCATAAATCTTCATGGAATCTTTATTTAAAGTTTTAATATTTCAAGAAAACATAAGTCCTATGAGAATTAAAGTGTTGGGGGTTTAAACAAGAAAATTCATGTAGTTCATGGAAGACAAAGTTATGTTGAAATTTATATTTGTGAGTCTTGTGATCCTAGCATCAGCTACAGGTTACCACCAAGGCTTCTGGGAGAAGTGGCAAAAGGGAAAGCAATCTGGGATGACTTTTGTCTGGCAAATTGTTAAGCAAGTGACAGATTCACACTCCAAGCTGGTCACACACGATTTAAGTACAGCATCTGCAGTTAATTTTCACCTCTGACTAAAAGAGGAGAACCACCAGGGTGGTCCCTTCGCCAGTCCCACCATGGCAGCAATAGGGAAGACTGATATTTGTGACAAAAAAAAAAAAATCAAATTAGAAAAGTCAACCTGGAGAATTTAGAGTACAGATTAGACTCAGTCTCTTGCATTTTTCTACAATGTCCTGGCTGAACCTGACATTTACTTTACCAAGCTTCAGTCTCTAAACAGAAAATCTTTTTAAGTTGCTAGGTACATGCTGGGTGTTTTGAAATACTCTAGTAAAACCACATTTTACTGTCAAAGTAATTCAGGAGACTAAGTTTCATGTACCTCTATTCATAATATATATATATTTTTAAAAAATTTATCCGAGAATCAAGTTAGGGACTTTTTAACATTTATATTAAGGCAATATGACAGGAATCCAATAATCATACATATTGTGGTTACTGTCAGCTTTACAGATATGTGTTTTCATCACTTGAGTTTGGGTTCATTTAGAAATAAAAATATCATGACCTGCTACTAGGGTGCTAGAATTCCCCCAAAGCAACTGGAAAAAAATGAATCAGAAACTTTAAATTTAAAGAACCTAGGCATCAAAAAAGAACAAAAATATCAACCCAAAACACAGCAATACAACCCACTGGCTAGTCTCACAGACAAAAGCAATGGAGTTTCCTTTACCTAGCAAGATATCTGTGTCTCAGCTGGGCATTGGTAAAAACCTCAATAGCCAACAGATAGAACAAGCTGCCTTTAGGAAGTAATTTAATCGCAATGAGGACATGTAGATAGAGCTCAATTCAGCTGTCCAAACCAAATGATCTGTGGGTCCTCCAAATTACATGACACAGGACTTGTACGGAGCACACAACCACCAGCAGTTGCAGCAGGAACCTGGACAAGATCTTCACATTGGATAGGTACTCATGGCAAACTCGGCCCCAAAATGCGTTATATTAGCACACCTTAGAAGCTAGTATTCTTCTCTGTTTACCATAATAGTACCCTAGATGACTTTCACCTATAGGCATCCACAGTACAGACAGGTAAAGTCAGGGAGATGAAACCTAACCCATGTGCCTCCCAGACAAAACGCATAACACGTCACAGCACGCTGACCTGCAAAGCAGAGTTTCACATGATCTTATAGACAATGAACTCATATGATTAACAAGCTAACAGGAAAATATGCAAGAATTACAGCTTTCTACAGATGAAAATGGAAGTTCAAATGTATCACCAGTAATCCAAGGACAGATTTACCATACTCAGTTGCAAAGTACCCTTATTCCCAGAATTCATCCCATCACCATTCACTGATCAGAAGGAAAAAAAAAAAAAAAAAAAAAAAAAAAAAAAAAAAAAAAAAAAAACAACCCACCAAACCAACCCCACCACCCTTTCCATGAATCCTTGCAAACCACTGAGCTGAACATTCTTCTCATTATTGTGCATGAAATTGCACTAAACTTTGAGGTACAACTACCTGCCAGAGGACCGACCACAGTGGCACAACTAAGTACATGCAGGACTATGCTCTTCCATGTCATTTCAGGCTAATTACATAAAATTGTGTTCTGTAGTCATGACTGAAAGTTCTTTGAAGACCCAGTACCTCTTTTGAAATAGCTTTGAAAACAGATAAATACCTCTGTCTAGAATAATTTTTCCAAAAGTACAAAATTCATCAAAAGATCTTTTTATTTTATTTTTACTTCCTATCTAAATCAGGCAATTCTCTGTAGCACAGAAGATACCAATCTTTTCCTTCTTATGTTTTCACACATGACGTATGGAGTGCTATGGTTTTGTAGAAGAATAATAGGAATTGACAAATAGGAAAATAAGATAAGGAAAAAAAATAAAAATCAGAAAAATTTTCTGTCGACTTTGTACATTAAGTCTCTTACACATTAAACTTCTCCAGAACTGCTCTCTAAAGCCACTTGATTATTTCTTTATACACCAACACAGATCACACTCAAAATCCTGCGACAGATATTCCATTATTTAAAAAACAGAGATCCCCTCTAGTCTTTCCATCCTTGAAGGATTTTAACTTCGCCATCGTATGTTAGCAATTTTTTTTTCCTTCTCCTCTTGATAGACCATCACAGAATCAGAGTCCAAATATGCAAACTCAAGGATATGTCTCATATTAAAGTCCAACCAAACATTCAACAGAAAAGAACAAGAAAAAAAAAAAAATCCTCTAGAATATTTGAATACCTTAGCATTCTCAAAGACCATGAAAATGCCTAGCAGTATCTTTTATAGAATTCCTGCATTTAATATGTTGGCTATCTGGGGTCTTACTGCTATGGTAGGAGTTTAAGAAATTGCCATGTAGTATTTTAATATTCTTTTGAATTGAGTTACTGCACTGCTCAGACTATATCTTTTTCATTCATGAATCATTTTCCTCTGCTGTCTGGTTCCAATCTTATGTAAGCTGATGCTAATATTTTCTTATCTATATTCAAATATTTATTTATATACATTCAGCAAGTATGAATCTGATCAAGTGTCATTAAAGCACTGTATTTGTTGCACTCGTGTAAAGCAGCACACATTCTGAAACATCAGAGCATGTAAGCAGTGTGTTTATTGGTTTCCAATTAGCTTTATATCACATTTGTGCAGCTGAAAGTTATTCTTCCAATAGCTAAGCTTTGTAAAAAAATCAAGCTCATTATACACATCATATATGTTATGTAAGAAATAATGATAATAACAAGACTACCTTGTCACGTCTAGGTCACTACCTTTAAGTCAAGGTTCTTGAGAGTTTATTTGTTATATAAAGGTTCTTGTGAATATCTATATCAACAAACATGAGATGTACAAATGACTCATAATTATAGCACTTTCAATTTTTTTGCTATGTCACAGCAAGACACCCAACATCTGCAAGAAACTGACTTTCTGAAGTTAATGGCTAAGGGTTTTCTGAAAAATAAGCTGCTCTCCAAAACTCCAAAATTAGCACCCAGACATTGAGACTCACAAAATTATTTAAAATATCATTGTTTTCTACATGAAGTGGATAAATTGTTCTACATACAAAGTGAAGTGGAGGTAGAGTCCTGACTGGTAAATGCTACCTGCACTAAACTATATTTCATATAATTAAAGAACTCCATAATGACTATTTCTCAGTTACAGAAGACTTTGAAAAAGCTTTGCTTATAGAACAAATTTCAAGATTGTTTCAAATAAGTTAATATCAACACTATAGTATAAACTTTTGAAAACGCTAAACTGGGAATGTTGAGGCATCATCGGTTACAGCAGTATTCATAGGATACACAGGATACCTTCACAAAATACATGAGAGATGGCACTAATAAAAGATACAGCTAATCTCACTTTACGGCGACTCAGAGAAATGCACAGTGCTGTACTACTGTACTGTTAGGTAATCTACCGCCTCCTTAAATAAATCTAAATATTAGGGCTAGGAGGGATCAACCTGAGAAAAATGCTAAAATATAACCGCTAAAGTTAATACTTACTTAATGCTTGCATTTCTACAAGACTTAAAATGAAAAGGCTTTCCAACTATTATAAGATGTTCGGTCTTAATCTACATTTCAATAAGATATTTAAAGGCAATGCTGAAACTGTCAAGGACCCTTTCTTAAGCCTGAGAGAGGCCTACAAAGGAATGCTGACAGTTTCGTTTTCTGTGACACGGAAGCATTATTTTATCAAGAAAGTGTTATTATATTGGTATTCATTTTAGTTCTCCTCTTTGCGGACTCTTCAAAACCCCCAGATGTATTTGCTAGCGCAAATGCTATAGTACCACTTGTGTTGTCAGGAGCCCTTACGATAAAGGTAGATGAAGAGATTAGCATAAACGTACATTCTTCTGTCGCATTTTATACAGAAAGGCCAAAAATGAAACTAGAATAAAAATTCTCACTGATATGCCCACATACTGTAAATGTACTCTAAAATGGGTCATTCAACCTGTTGTTTTCCCTTAATGGCCAAAAAACTACAGAAGATTTTTTAGAAGAGACCTTCATTGTTACAATTTACATATCTGTATTAACATCCTTCTTTATGCTAAATACATTTTTTGTAGTTTTACTTTTTAAATCTTTGTTGTAGATATTTTTAAAACAGCATACCAAGCACCTTGTTAAATTAACTCTTTCATTTATAACATGACTCCAGTTAAAAAAAAAAAAAGGGCTTTTATTCCTGTGTGAATGTATACATACAGACCATAAACAGTTTCTAATTAGTCACATGTGGATTCAAACGTAGACTTATACGCCATAAACCAACACTGAAGTGTATAAGAAACTGTCAGTCAGATCAAAAGTCAATCCAAAATCATCCCATTTGCAGAGCTGAGATGCTGTCACAGTTAGTTAGCCATAAATGTTTAAAACAGCAACCAAACTTTTATTCTAATTGAGCATGAGTTGAAAGGCTACACACTTTGATGTCTTTGCTTTTATCATTTGTATATAGCTTAAAACAGCAGGGTTTTTTAAAATTTTTTTTTTCTTCTCTTCAAAATAGGAGACATTACTTCTTATTGAAAATATACAGGTAAGTCAAGCTGTATTTGTGGGGCCAATGTATGGTTTTCAATCATGCGTGTAATCACTTACAGCACTAGTCCCCAGAAGCGCAATTAGAGTAGTTTCTCATTACTATTTAACCTTTCCTTCCTGTCAATTGTTGACCAAATCATTAAAAAATGCATCTTCGGAATATTATCTGAAATGAGATCCTACATCTCTTAGGGAAACCGATCCCAAGGAATTCAACGGCATCGTCATTTTTCAACCCTTTAATTTTTCAGGAGGGGAGAGGGCAGCAGAGTCTGTTTGCAGGAAGCGCATTTGAGCAGATGCCTATAATCTGAAAACACGTTAACAGAAACTTGAGAGGCAGCAATGAAAAGTCCAGGCTTAATCTTATTATTGAACCACTCTGTTATGCAAGGGAAGTCCACCCAAAATGCCAGTTGGGTAGAGCAAATGAAGCAAAGGAGCCCCCCAGTGCAGTTCAAGGCAGATCGCAAACACTCAACGCAGGGTGCCTCAGACCATCCCTCCATTTTTTCAATGGGACAAAAATAATCTTGCAACAGAAAAGTTAGCACCAAAACATTCACATGTCTCAATTCTTTGACACTACGAAGAAAACAATCTTGTTACCTTAATGGACCAATCTTGTTACTGCATTCCCAAAATCCATCACCTGCCTGACAGTCTTTGCCTGCGCTGAGTGATCCAGGGGTTAAATTTCACACAGTAATTTAAGGTGCTCCAGGACAGCTGAGGCTGGACAATATCACTGCATGCACAGCTGGATTCACTTCTCTCCTGAGAGCACACCAGTCTCTATCAAAAGCTACTCCAATTGCCAGCACCAATGTGTGCATGAAAAGGAGGAGATGAAGAGGCAGAAGGAAACTTGTACTTCTCCATCACAATACAGGAACTTTTGTCCATCTCAGTCCTGAGGAACACAACAGGGACAGGACAGAGCCTGCAGACAGCCGGCCCCATCCTCCAAGTGGGTACCACAGCCTTAGCCTGGTTGTATCAGTTGGAGAAAACCCACACAGAGCACCACCCATGGCCAACTGGCTTTAATTTCTATAGAGTAACCAGGACAGGACCAGGACAGATGAGCTGCCTCCTCCCGTACTTTCTGCAGCACTCTCCAGTCTACTGTAACGTTACATGCACGGAGATGGCGTTGCAAATGCTGCCCCTGACGGCAGCCATCCTCCTCCAACTTCCACAGGATTCTCGCTCCCAAAAATACCTCGCCGTTCATGTGGTTGAGCATTGGTTTAAGGCCAAGCTCTTTCTCCTGGGACAGGAATTTAGCAGGAATTTATTGCAATTTGAAGAAAGCAGCTTCAGCATACTTCTATCTAAATGAAAGGAGAAATTCAAGAGGGAACCTCAAGGCACCTATTCCCTGGCCTGGAATTGCAACCTTCCATGTTTAGGCCTGCATACATTTTGTGCCAAAACTCACATGGGTGTATAAATAACCAAATCATTATCAGACCTAGGCTGTGCTGACAGAAAACAAAAATTTAGCCAACTTCACAAAAGGGACTAGGCAACTGGAGACATCAGGAGAGGAAGCGGTGCACAATCTGTCCTTAAGTCTTCAGAGAAGGCACTTGACAATGCAACAGCTTCTCTTGACAGATATTACCATAAAGTCTCGATGACCTGAAGGTCATAGCTGAGACTAAGAAATCATTATGTTAGGGACTGTATGAAAACAGGCTAAGACACAAATTCAAGTACCTAAAAAAACAGATGGGAAAGGATTATGAGAAAATTATGACTCTTATTTTCCAGATGAAGCACAGTGGAAAAGATGACTTATTTTGTTCTCACCTTTTTTTTCGTTAAGCAATAGCATAACCTCACTGCTTCCAACAAGAGATAAAGCAACCTTTGATGGTTTGTCCAAGGACACCCCAGAAATATGTGGCAAAGCCAGGAACTCTACACAGCCAGAGATCCATTCACAACACCATCCTAATTCCCACAAACTGTTAGCCAAGAGGTGATTAGAGAGAGTCTTCTCAAACATTTTTCACATTGAAGGAGTGCCCAGCATATTCCCTCGGGATAGACTGTGTCAGGGCTTCTCTTCTCCCTCCCTGCCTTGCTGGACAAGGTGCCAGATATGTTGGGCATATGGTGGCAGCAGGGAAGTTAGTCATTCGTACAACTTAGCTTTAGTTTGAAATTTTTAAAAAGCTGCAGGATCTATGGGAACAGGGTATCTAGCAGTGATTGCAGCTATTATTTTTCTCTTTTATAGTGCTACCTTTTAAACTATGCTTGAGATCTTTGTTGTTGTCTAGTACCCTGTGGCACTGGCCTGGCGTGATGAGACTTCGGCGAGATACAGCACATAAAAGCATACACTGCAAGTGCGACGAATCGCAATGACAAGGTTGGGTTGGAGGTAACTTGTGAATGATCTAGTGAATTGAAAATGCCTGCGTGCTCTGCCTAGTAGCAGCGAACAGAGAATATGGGCAGTGCCAGTTGCGTGCTACAGGCAGGAGCCTTGCTGAGAACACGGGAGAAACACACCATACCTTATTAACACGCCCAGCTTCTCAACGAGCTCTTTAGAAAACAAATATATAGCATCAGCAATCAACCATATTATTATTAATAATGCAGTTAAAATGTGTGGAGGAGGTGAATTTGGTATGAATCCAGCATTTGAATTATGTAGTATTAAAATGAAAATCTCTGCTTAGGTACCCAGAGAACACAGACGTTGCTATAAAAACCCAGTACACAGCATACAAAGGCATGCAACTAACTAAACCCAGCTCAAGTCATGAATAAAAACAATGCAATAATTCTTTGCACTCCAGAGCATCTTTCAAAAATCATTCTGCACGCATTCCCTGGTAAATACAACATCCTTGTAAGACAGATGAGGAACAGTATCCTGGTTTTTGGGATGGGAAACAGAGTCAAAAATAATCCCAACATCAGCAAAAGACTATTGATCAGAGCGTACTATGATCATGACGTATTGCCCTTACACGGCATTTTAGTGTAGCCTTTGAGATAGGTATCTCTTCAATTCCTCCCAAAAGAGGAACACCAAAGTCCTTTTCCTTTCCCTGGCCCATATGGTGATCCTGAGCTATCATAGACCCTTGTCCTTTATTTTAATTTTGTTTTGTCATCTCCTCTTATGGGTGTCATTTTCTGTATCTGCATAAACCTACAAGAGTAAGAGTATGTAGTATCTGTGATTAGACATCGCTGTTAAAAAAAAAACTTCTCATTGAGCTCAAGGCAACATAGTATGACAGACACAACACAATTTATGCTGTTATAGTTAATTCCCTGAAAGTACAGTCAAAAAAACAGGCTTAAAACAAAGCAGAGTCATGATGCTTCCGTGTTTGCCCCTCCGAATGTAAAAAAAAACTGTATCACTGAGTAAAGCAGAGCTTACATGGTATTACTGTTATAAGTTATGTATATAACTTATTTGGGTGTGGCATGTTCAGGACCTGATTTTTAACTTATCGCACCACTAATATTTGAGATATTTTTCAATAAACATCAAGGTATAAAAATGAGAAATCCATTTCCAGCCTAGAGTATCAACAGGGACATTCATTATACAAAAACAAACCCTACTCCACAACAATTCTTTTCTCTTGATAAGCCTTTCCTGGGGCACAAGTAAAGTACTGCAACTCCAGGGAAGGTCTGGTATTTAACAAGAGTCTACTGTAATGTATCTGTGCGTGTTATATTTTCCCGAAGTAGTTCAACACCTTTACATTCCCTCCAACCAACAACCAATAGGCCAATATCCTCCTTAAAACTTCAATACTATAGCTTTTCCTCTATTTAACCACTACTGTGGGATTTAAATGGCTTCCAGACATAATTTTAATAGTAACTCACTTTAGATTGAGGCCTCTACATGCTTTACCCCAAATCTTCCATTCTACTGCTGATAACCTCGTTCCAACGTAGGGTGTACCTTTGCATGTGAGAGTCGGTGTTTCATTAACTCTGTTCAGGTTTTTATGCAGAATTTATTAGATAAGTTTACCTGTTTTCAACATTCAATCTGTTGTTTAAAAGCTGTTTCAAATAATATTAATCTAAAATATGTAATCCGTAAGCGATAGCCAAATAATGGTTTAATTATTCCACAGAGTGCTTGCCCTTTAAAAACACTATTAATAGATACCTAACATTTATTTTTTTTTTCCCTTGACCTAAATAAAGTGAAATTATATATTCCATTATAAACTACAGAATAATAACCTCTGCTAGATAGTGATTTAAACAAAGAAAAAAAAAAAACACACCAAGAAAAACTTTGGAAATCTTTAGTTTGTTGAGGCACTGTAAGATAAGCAGCTGTATTCCCTCTCATGGCAGCACGGGGCCCTCATCTTTACATATATACCTCATTTTGGGGGGCACAAAAGATATAAGTCTGTGTTACACAGCTGTAAATGGAGATTTCAGCTAGATATTTGCCTTCCACATAGTTTGGCTAGAGGAGAGAGCATCAGGAACACTAAATGAAGACTGGAATTCAAATTCACTGTCACAAGTGGAAGATACTGTGGATGCTACAGAAGGTTTAGTCTTATTTTCCACACTAGATTTGAAAAGTGGGTAGTGGCAAGTGGAAGCAGCCAAAAGATATCTATCATCGCTGAATAACGAGTTTTGCACCAGCATAGTGCTGTACTTTTCTGTACAGGAGGGGATGCACCCTTGACCGGCTCTTGACCACCACGCATCGTGCTGTTTGACCTTGCTCAGGGTGCATAGTACACTTGACCAGGTCATCAGCTGAAAGAGAGACCTGCATTTCTGAATAAGGATGCTGCATCTCACTGTTTATTTCCAAAGTAAAATCTTTTTTGATAAGTGAATGGAACTGCACTGAAGGAAGAAAAGACCACAACAAAAAAAAAACAGACAAATCTTGTGAAAAACTTTTTCAACAGAAAGCTCCTACAACCTTCAAGGTCAGAAGATGCAATGGCAAGGACACGGTATCTATTCCTTCTGATTATCTGGGGGGTAGTTACTCACCTGGGATAAATAGACCATTTTTGAGGAAAGACCAGAAACATTTACATACAACAGAGTTCTAACCTCACATGCGCTTTCCCCTTTCTTTTATTAACATATTTCAAGTTGATCTGGAGAAGCCATTGAGCCATTGAATATTTGTCAAATCTAAAGCTTTATATATTTCTGGACTTAAAAATAATAATAATAATAAAAAAAAAATCAACACACCCATTGTAGGACAAACGCTTGTTCTCCTTTATTAAAAAATTCTGACTTAGAAATTGCTGTAAAATCAACAGTACTTTTTTTTCCACCTTTTTGTTATTACAAGCCAAGATATCTCATCCTTGTTGATTAATGTTGCTAACCAATGGCCACTGATATCTGATTACCATCGAGAATGTGCTTCCTCTATTAAAAAAAAAAAAAAATAAAAATTGGCTGATACTTTAACTGAAACATTATTCAGAAGTTATACTCCCATATCTTAAAATGTGAAGTATTCTGTCAGGCAGAAAGGAAGAGAAAAACATGTTTTTCCCCCGCTTTTGCTTTTCATACAGCTGATGAAAAGAAAAATGTTTCCAGTTTTGCTGTGCATTTTGCTGTAAATTTGTCACACATCTCTGATCATTTCTGCTAAATGTGGTTACTAGCTTCAGTGACAGTTTTGTTGGGAGGAAATCACAAGCCTTAAAAAAAAAAAAAGTGTGTGCACATTTTATTAGTTTCTTTTTGAAAATTGTTATCATTGCTGCAAATATGTCTCCATCGGAGAAGTGGAACACTAAGGAAACCATGGCAAGGAGGAGGATGTGAGGCATCTTATCACAGCAATGAGTGGGAGTGCATTTCCTTGTAGTTGCTGTAATAGTAGTGGTAATTCTTAACTAAAAGGCCATAACGATAACATCTAGAAAATGGCACAGTGCTCTCTGTAACATAACATGAATATGCCAGAGCGGGATGATAACCAGCTGCAAACAAAACAAATTAATTCATAAAAATTATACAGCCTCACTTAGTATTGCTTTAAAGATAAAGAGGTAAAGGAAGCTTCAAAACAGGATTCTTAAGCGGCTTTTTAGGTTGTTTTTTTTTTTTTAAGCATCTGAAGGAGGAATTTCTTTGCAAGGGGCAAGCTCCAAAACTGCCATTTCAAGTGTTTTGTTTTGTTTTCAAACTGTATTTGACTTAGGACAAAAGGAGGACAAGGAAAGCCTAAGTAGCGCTTTCAAGTAAAAAGGGACGACCGGGAGGGCAGAATTTTGGTTGAAGATTTCTGTTACATCCTGTACGACCAGTCTCCAGGCAGAACTGGGACGAATGAGCCAAAACGCTGAACTCTATCAATGCCATTCTGGCTTTTGAATGAATGTGACAGTGAGAGACTGTGGGAAGCAACTTAACACAAATGGAGAAATTTGCAAGTGAAGAACTATAATAATCGTCGCCCATAACAGTCAGATCAGGTTTCAAGGGGTTTTTTTGTTTGCTTTTTTTTTTGTTGTTGTTGTCCTGGGTTTGTTTTTGTTTTTTTTTTTTTCTTCCCCCACTCTTGCTGGGTACAGTTTAGCTGGCACATTTTGTTCAGGATACTTATGAGAATGACTAAAAATTTGCTGCTGATGATAAATAGGTTGGGTCACTTGGACTACAGCATGGACAAACAGCAGCAAGAGTCTCAGTGAACTCATATATCTAGAAAATAACTCAGGCAGGTATGGAAAATGTATCTTTTAATTATTTCCACATCCACAGTTGCTGCAAATCAGAAGTTTTCTGTTGAGTTAGGTATAGTGTAGCAATTCCCTAGCTGGGAATAGCAGCTCTTTCCCTCCCCAGGCGTGTACCTCTGTGCAACAGAACAGTTCGACCGCAGCCCTTTAGCATCCTTCTATCAATAGCAAAAGACATCGGGTTCAACCACCTCAACAGGGTACCATACAAAGTAGGGCAACTAGATGCAAATTTACCACTATTTATCCTGCACAAGGAGCCCAGGTGCATCTCTTACTATAATCTGTACCAGCTGACCTCACCTTCAGGGAGCTACCATAGAAAAACCTGAATTTTCTAAGTTCACATCCTAACCTACCTTTTCACAAGAAGTTTACAGTGCCAAACCTTTACGATTTTCAAGAGCACAGCCCCACAGCCCCTTTCCCAGCCAAAACTCAACAACAGAAATATTTAGCATAACACACAGTTTAAAGTACTCTGACTTATTCCCTTGGTTGCAACCAGCACTGGGACCAGCTGATCTCTTCTGCAATAGCCCCTGGCAGTGGTACAGCAGCACCAGCTTCCAATATAGGCAGAAAGCACATCACATTCAAGAAAACAGTAACTCCCTGACCCAAAAGTCGTCTCTCCTGTTGCCAAGCTGTACATCTTCCTACCGTGCTGCAGCTTCCCCACCTCTGGCACAGCACAGCCCTCGTTCTGTTTACAGTTGACAAAACGACACCTAGGCACGGCATATATTTCACTGCTGTGCTACTTCTATTGGGCAAAACTAAGGATAAATTAGGATTTTGCAATTTTTCTTTTTTTTCTCGGTAGCTACTTGAATTTAATGCCTTCTTCCATTAAACAATTAGTAGGAGTTAGTGGCAATACATTCAAACAAATTCCAGAGCCATTAGAAATTGCACAAATTCATGTCGATGCTCGATTCATTGTTACATATCACTTGTGTCTTATTTAGCAAAACCAGATTAGATGTACATTAACATACTCATCTATGTTGAAGCAGTCTACTGAGGGAAAATGAGAAGTGCAATCTAGAAGGACAGGCTTTCCCTCCCCCCCCCACCCCCAAGGACAAGCAACTCAAGTCTGATTTAAGGTCCCTTCCAACCCAAACCATTTTACGATTCTATGATTTTACTACAGAAACCCCTTTTCCTGGATTGTCGGCTTCATACCCAAAGCTTTATATTTCCTTTCTACCCTTGGCTGTACTTTTACATTCAGAGCTGCAGGAATAACTGCCATACCTCTATTTGCATTGGATTCAGTCAAAATGCCTTTGATATTTCAGTTTCTTAATTGACAAAACTTACTCTCACAATTAACACATGAACATTTACAGGGACACACCGTGGAGAAACCTGTAGAAAGCACTTGGGAGCAGCCACCCAGCTGCTGCAGGGCAGGCAATTCCGGGGGGTGGTGGTGCTGTTACAGAGCATGAACCAGAGACTAAAGCTGTTGATGTGAAAGAAAATTTCCTAGAAGCTTCTTCGACGCCACACAGAACACACTACAACTGCAAGAGTCACTCACTTGAGCAAAACCAAGCTTAGAAGCAAGAAGCAGCCCACAAGGACAGAGCAAGCAATAATTGTCTGCCTTCCATAGTTATTATGAATTTTCTCCATTTAAGACCATCTCCAGCTTCATTCCAATAAAACCTGGCTTCGCCAAATTTAAAGCTTTTGATCCGATCAACCACAACAAAGAAGATACCTGGGCAAACTCACCACAAAAGCTCTGACTGACTCAGGGCCACACCGCAGCCTCACATCTCTTCGTAATTAACACTGTAAAGGTTTAACCAAAATCCTCCAGAACAGGGCCAAACCACACACTGGACTCTACACAATGCACCAAAACCATCAGACAGCCAAAAGCTGCATTGCACTTACCTTGATGGACCGTGGAGCTGCAAGTAGCACTCGGAAGCAGGAGGAGGAGGTAGTGGTGATGGTGGTGATGATGGTGATGGTGATGATGATGGCCGCTCTCCAGGACCCTCTCACTCAGGCATTGTGTTGGAATGCGTTGACACACAGCAGAGCTCCAGAGCCATCCAGGAGCACCACATTCAGTGGTGCCTCCTTCCACAGTGCCCAGACTGGTTGTGGTGTGGGAGGAGACTGGCTGCTCAGCGGTGACCCCAGCACCAACCCAAGTGCTGCTCATCACCCATCACTCCCACAGGTGCACACCATTGCCCCACACCCACCCCCAGCCTGAGCCAGCCCACAAGCTTTTGCCTCTGGTGTACTTAATTTCAAGCTCCAGACTATACTAGTCATTTTTTAAATTCCATTAGCAGTCAGGTCTGCAACCAGCAAATGTCCTTCAGGTGTTTATAGAGCTTGAGAAGGCTGTAATTACCTTAGCTGTAACAACAAATCAAAGGTTTTTCATATTCTGCTGGGGTTTTTTCATTGTTTTTCCCTAACAATGACCCACTTAAAAGCAAAAATAATCCTTTTTAGACCACATAAACATGACCAATGCATTGCTAGCCTGATTCCTAGATGTATGAAGAGATGTGTATAGAATAAAGCTGTTGAAGTGACCCCTCTCCCTGCATAACACTGGAAAGATGTTTTTTTGCCATCCAAACCCAGCTTGGGGGCCCACACTGTCAAGCAGAGGCAATGGGTTTGAGGTGGGCCACAAGAGTGACCCACAGCTGAATCTTCAGGACCTCAGCCTCTTTGTTTAACCCCAGAGAGGGCTGGGAGGTGATACAAGCACTGTGTATGGACATGTTAAACCTATTTCTGGTAGCATGGAGGGGTAGAGCCTCCCCAGAAAAGGCAGTGGGTGGGAGTGATGGAAAGAAGCTTGAACTGAGACACAGATTTCTCTGGACACCTCTCTTGGGAGCACTCTCAGCTGCTAGTTCAGGTAACAAAGGAAAAAGAGAAGTTTTCCTGTAGGAAGGACCACAGCCAGTGGTCTCACACCCATTTCTTCCATTGAGGGCAATGAAAATTGTTTCCTTTATACAAATTCTGTTAGGTCCTCAAATCCTCTGGGTGTTTTCTTGCAGTGACTGATGATCTGCTTATTGGGTTTCCCCTGCTCTTTCCCAGAGAAACGAGCTTTCCATGATCCAGTTTTTAACTTCTATGTTAGAGAAAAATCTTTTTAAGGACATGTATTTTGGGAAAGCTAGGCTATTAAAAAAACTTTTAGAATACTAAAAACTCTTCTAACACACAGAGTTGTTTACTCAGGTGAAGCTTAGGAAAGTGTTCTCCTCTCAGATTGCCAGAATTGGTTGCTTTTCTAACCAGACTCCCATAACAAGCTCCTTTGAATTAATAATGCTGATTTTCATCGGTATCTCAAGTGCCCCTTATTATATCAGCCATTGCATTTCTAGCACCCTCATCATACACCAAGGATTACCCCTATTTGACCAGCTATCATAGCATGTACAAGCTCCATCTTCGTCTCTCCTGGTTCCACCTTTGGGTTGAGTTTTGAGAGCTCTCTGCTCCAACAGTAGTCTGCACATTCTCCCCCGGGACACATATGATTTCCAGAACTTAGGAAATTTTAACCTTTTCAAAAGTTAATTCCAAATGTTCTGTTTGCTTTTTTTTTGTGTGTGATTTCGGATGGTGTCAGCCTGGTATTTTCATGAGTCAGATCCTCATAATTACAAAACGCAATTAGCACTGTTCAGAGCATCCATAGCTTCATTTTATTTTTGTGCCTCAGATTAAAGACCTATTTCTCATATACTCTGTTTTTACGTGGAATGCTATATTCAAATCTCTGCAGGATAGTTTTGTGGTTGTTGTCCTACAAACCAACTGAAAACGGTCAAAAATACAGTGTTTCAGAACTTACCTTCATAAATAAAGTGCTTTGATTCACTTTCTTTTTCCCTATACTCATTTCCTCCTAACATGCAGTCTTTAGTAACTGCTCTGAATCACTCGCCTTGAAAAGGTTTTGCGATTTGACAACGCGTCTCCATCTGCCTTTGCCCACCAGAACCTGTTTTCTTTTTGTTCATCTCTCCCAAAACTTCCTGCTCCAAGAAGCAAAAGCACTTAAAAATACAATTGCTGTTATCATAAAGGCAATCCAGAACAAGCTTCTTTTTTTTTCCCTGTATAAATAGGACCTGATTTCCTTTTAGCAGAGTATGAGAAACCAGCAAATAGGTTTTAAACACTGTCTTCCAGCATTACTGACTCATGAATGCCAGTTGGATAAGTCCTATAGAAAAAAAAAAAAAAAAAGACAAAACCAAACGAGGTTTCAGAAACAAAGTTCAGGCATAAGCCATCGGAACGATGGTGGGGCTGGCCAAGTCCCGCCTGGTCCCAGCCTCCTTGTGGACCAGAACACTTCCAAGTGCCTGGGTCATCTTCCTCCTCCAGGAATGTGGCTGTAGCAGCAGTTACTCCATTCCTGCTTCACCTCTATTAGAGCAAGACCATTGAGAAACCAGCCTTGAAAATCCCCAAGGCTGTTTTAAACATTTGGTTTCCTTCTTAAATGCAGACAGTGTATGAGCATGAGCACTAACAGGTAGAAGCATACTGCTAAACCAGACTTTTAACTTGCAAAGTCAGATCTTTTCAAATTCTCAGTCAAACATTAGTTTTTAGCATATGTTTGAATGTTTAAGTGAAGATAGAGAAGAAATGTTAGTTTAAAATTACTCATAAATATCTACTAGCCTGCTCTACAAATGCTTGCTTTTTTATTATTGTTTTTTTAAAAGATTTTCTAAAATTTACTAGAAAAATAAAGTGGGAAATGAAACATGTGAAAAGGTAAATAGCAATGCACAGCTATAAAGATCTGCACTTTGAAAAAGCATCCCACTAGTCACCTATCTTATCAAAGATACAAGTATGGTACGAAGCAGATGGGTAATAAAAGGATACTACTTAACCCTTAGCTAATCTGTCCAAACTGGAGAGAAGATATTAAGACTCAGAGGTACTATTTAAATAAAGAAATATGCACCACGTGGTTCAAAGCATTGTATAAAATGTCATGTTAGAAATGCTAATATTCTAAAAAATAGAAATATCCCATCTCATATTCCTTTGGATTTACAGCTTTGCAGTATTATAATATGCTAAGTTAAACACACATGGCCACAGTCAGAGGTGACAAAATGGGTTGTGCAAATTACAAATTTGGGCAAGTTCATTCAAGGTCCTGTACCTCGTAGCAGAGAAGGGAAAGTACAGGGCCAGGAGCACATCACAATAGGGAGTAGCTGGATAGAAGAAATAGGAAATAAATAAAATTATGTAAATTATGCAAACGTGCCACGTCTTTTTAAGAGGCAGTGATTTGCATGATATCTATTTCTCAACACAAATAATTGTCAAGATCCTGGGTGTACTATATTCAAGGGGCTGGTGCTGGGTGAATAAACATCAGGGGTGATTATTTCGACTGAATCTAGAATGTAAGTGGTTTTTCAGGTAAACAAGACCAACGCCTGGAGCGAACTACCATAGCAATGTGGCCAGAAAGTGCATAGATAGGTGTTGTACAATGATACTCATTTAAAGACGGTTGAATATTTTTTTCAATTACTTTTTAAAAACTGTAACAGAAAATCTTGGTTTTCCTAGAATTGTGTTTGTAAATTAAAAGCACACATCTTGAATAATATTTTATTGTTTGGCCACAAACACTTTGAGTAATGAGGAACTATTTCCTGACCAGCTCCCCACTGTGTAGTAACTTGAACAATGGCTATTCCATGAAGAATCCAAGACGTTGGGAAGAAAACAAATCTTCCAAGAGCTCCCGTCAATCACTTACTGGTCGAGGTATAAGAAGCTGACTACTGAGGCTAGAATTTAATTCAATAAATTAACTGAGCAAATTATTTCATTCTTCTTACTGGTAAAAATTCAGAAAATTCAACACTTATCTGTATTGTACCTCTGTGCAAATACACCACCAAACCAAAACCAGCAGAATTTGCAGTGGATACTGCAAGCTACCGGTAAAATAACAGTGGTCGGGTTATATTTTACATAATTAACTGTGCTGCTTTTTATCATCCATAGTTTCCTGCCAATGCTGTAATATTTTATATATATATATATATATAAAATATACATATATGCATATATATACATATATATATTTTGTATGTGTATATAGACATAGAGCCATATATTATATACACACATATGTACATAATAATTTACACATCCCTAGATGTTTGCCTGAGGATTTTGTTTTCTTTGCCTGAAGTAAACATCACACAAGTACCTTAGAGTTCAACCACGATGTTTTTCATTTTCGGTGCCACTAAGCGTGTAGGTATGCCTGACCGCTAACCCGACATGTTCCTGTCGCTGGGGACAGCAGGTTCTTTCATCTTCTTAATGGACATTCCTCTACGAATGTCTGTGGCCTACCTGACTACAATCCTTTAAATTTTAATTCACTTTACATTTAGCCAAGTCATAAATACCATTTAGGTACCAATATTCTGCTTTATGCAATCCCTAAGGTGGTGCTTTTATTTTAATGAAGCCATTTGCAACTTAAGAGGAAAAAATATTCCATCTTTGATTGAATATATTTGTCAGTTTTATTCCCGACTGGCATTTTTATGTGAAAACTTGAATAAAACTAGGGGATAGCTGCTTACCAACTGGGATAAAAGTTTCAGTGTGTTTTTGCCTTCAAAATTAGCTGAATAAGTGGTCTTTGAAATTCATTTTGAAAACATCAAAGTTAACCTCAACCATAATCAAAAATAAAATCCAGAATTAAATTACATTACAAATGAAAAATTTCCTTGGTTATTCGGTATTTTAGAAGAAATTATACAACTGCAGATAACAGACATTTCTATTAAAAAAAAAATGTTATTTTTAGTATCAGAGAAAAGCAGTAACTTACTGTACTTCCACAATTATAAGAAAAGCCAAATATTGGAAGTGTTCCTATATTCTTTCCTCAGTTTTTCTGTTGTGCAGTAGTTTGTATCTAGTAAGTACCTGTCATTTCAGTGGTTGAGAACGCGTGTTTAAGCGATGCTGGTTTTGCTTAATGTGGTGATACGAAAAAGAAGAGGAGAACTAAGACAATTTCACATAACTCACAGCGAAGTTCCTGACTTGAATCTGCGTAATATCCTCTTTCCTGGGTAATTTGTTTTTCTTATTTCTACATTTACAATAGGAAAGTGCCCTTCACTTGTACACAACAGCCAGAGGTTGCCTTGCATTGAGGGTCTCCCTGTATCAGAGCAAATAGGATTTTATCCTTATCATTGCTGTTACAGATCAAAATTAGTATGTTTTCATTAGGGGAAATGGTAACACATCATCATTTCCAATCTTGTTTATAATCACCCATATTATAATGAAAAATTATTCCAAGCAGAACTTATCGCAGCACAATATTCAGGCCAGTTAATTCCTGTCACTGGGACAGGACAGCCATGTGGTTTTTATACCTGTGTAAGGCAGTCGGGGCACTCAAGGGGATCTGACCTCTGACCCTGTGAAGCACTGCTAGAATTAGGGCAAACACAAATTTACACTGAAACAACTAGAATAAGAAATTCTGGTTTTCAGTTTCCTTAAAAAAAGTAGTAAATTTTCTCCTTGCACATCCCTCAACAGAAAGTGCAGCTAAAGAATATGTTTTCCTAAAAAGCTGTCAGTATGCTGTCAGAAACGTTCTTAAAGACAATTCTAGCTTTAGTTTTATCCTCATAAAATTTCACTGAAGCAGGTAAATGGCATTATTGTCATTTTATACGTAGTAAATTACATCATAGGTCCCAGAAGGCAATGAACTGCATAGGTTCTGCTGAAATCAGTCCGAGTTAAGCATCTGGAAACACTACAAATACTTAATATTCTGTATAAACCAGATCTCAGCTCTCCTGTAGTAGAGGCATGTTGCCTATCTCGAGGTGAACACCACTTTAGTGAGGAAGAAGGCCTCCAGAATTAGAGTTATCAACTCAGAAAGAATTACTGTTCGAGTTATTAACATTAGCAATTGTCTAATCCTTACCAAAAAAAAAAAACCAACCCTCTGTTGTTATAGAGGTAAGAAACTTTTTAAACTATTTTAAGCCTGTTTTATAAAAGTTGTTGCAATGCAAAGATAGGTTTCCTTGAATACTTAATAATTTTGAAGAACTGGCTACTATTTTTCATTTGACTGTAGACAGATGATTTACATACATAATGCTGCAAAACAGTTTCAAGTCAGGTCTTTGTACGCTAACCCAGCCACTCGTTGGCACTACGGGCTTGTGTGCAAGCATGTGTACCAACTAAATGTACATAGCAGTTATTTTAATGAGTACTGCAAAAATGGTTGAGTGGATATTTTAAAAATTGCATATTAAAATCTGTCCAGCCTGGTCCAGCCTTCTGGTTTCATCCTGACCCAGGCTTTTCCTGCTCTCTGGGGAAGAGGTAATGCTGTGAAAACTGAACCACCTCCTGCTTCGCCAAAAGGCTAAGAATCAGAATCATTTTATATTAATTTCCAAAGTGTTACAAAAACTGAGCTCTATCGCTCAAGATTCGTGAGGGTGGAATACCCTAGGCTGGCCAACATGACCACAGCACCACCCAAGCGTTATCATCCTGTTTCCATTAGCCATTGACATGGAAAGGCAAGTTAATGTTGCTAATTACCTGCTTCAGGAAACACCTATGAAAGTCATTTGCTTCAGCAATAGAAAACTGATTCCGCACAGTCTACTACATTTGGTTTGATCCACAGCTCCTGAAGTCAGTGGGAAAAAATGCAATTAATGTCCAACTGGTTGATGGATTGGGTCAGTACTCCAGTTTTCTGCATATTCAGATGTCTATTTTTTCAACTCAGCCAAAAATGTTAAAGGTTTGGTTTTAATTAATTGAATGCTAATGAACAGTGCCAAATTCACAAGTATGAGATCTTTCTATTGCTGTTTCCTGAATCCTATAGCGTCCCAATAATGCTCGGCTCCAAGGAGGAGTGACTGTGGCACAGCCCTGCACCCGAGGCGGCACGGGCACCAATGTTTCTGGTCAGACCGCAGGAGCTGCTGTCTATTCCAACATTTAAAGTGAATACAAAAGTCTGTAGCAAAGGGATTTAGGTCAGTATTTACATATTTGTCCGGTGACATTATGGGTGCTGTCAGCTAATACAACAAATGCATTTGTTGTTTTGATTGTTTATATTTCGGTTGCTTAGGGTTTTAGTTCTGTTTAGATTCTTGATATCTAGCAATACGTATACTTGGAATAAGGGCAAAGTCAAGGTCAGTGCACTGGCAGATTCATTTCAGACCTTGCAGTCTGGATGAGGAGTTGCTGGATACTCTTGGGGCAATTCCTATACCGACGGATGTGCTCAGGAATGGTTTCTCTCGTTACTTGCGAGAGTCAAAATTTCTCGTCAAGCAAATATTGCCTGACAGTAAGACCAGACTGCAGGTTTTGTCTGATGTGAATCTTGAATTAACGAGACAAAGGGAAGTCTGCAACATAAGTAATGCAAGAATACTGAGAAGCTCTAAAAAAACCCAAACAGTTAAGTGTTCCTGCATATTCTTGTGAGTCAAAACAACAACCAAAAAAGGTATTTATAAAAGTAATTATTAGTGTATATAAATTTTTGTTTTCTGTTACATGTTTTCCTCTGCTACAAAGTAGAGTTACAGATCCAGCTGGTTTCCTATAAAACAAGGAGGTCTAGCTCACCAGAAAACCTCAAGACTTCATAGCAAAGAAAAAGCATAGCCAATTATCCTTACTTTATGGGTAAAATGAGATACAGCCAGGGTGACCTGACTTGCTCAAAATCATTCCACTTGGCAGGGGTTTGGGTATAGCTGGTCACCTCAGCACTGAGCCAACACTTTAGATAGTAAATAGTACTGCCCAAGTCTGTCATTAAACCAATTATCAGATTTATGCATTATCTTATCATAAAGATATTTATAAAAGTACAGTATATAAGAGTCTGGTCTAGCCAGAAGTTTTGAGCATCACTTGAACTTGACTCCACCACTTATTTACTCTAAGACAAAATTTGAGTTAACAGCATATAGTACACCTCTGTGTACTGAAGTGAACCAAGTACTGAACTCAAGTACCGAAATGAACCAATTAAAAAAAAAAATATATAGGTACAGTTAAAAATTTGAGAAATACAGCATTTACTCGTTGAATGGACTTGCAGGTTTTGATAAGTACTTCCTAAACCATGTTTTCCATGCACTCCATCTACAAACATCCTAACTGAGAAAACAGTATCTCAAAAACATCAAAATATAAGGGTCACTCAGGGCTGTATCTCATCACTGTGACTTTGTGCCATTTGCTACTGGCAATCAGAATTGAGTAAGGACAGGAGGTTTTCTTTCTTTCTTAGCTGTAGGCTTACTAAAGGTTCAGATAAGTAACCATGGACCAGGGTTGGTTTTGTGAAGGGTAAACATATCGGTTTTGAAATCTGATCAAGCAAAGAGTGTAACCACCAAGACCTGAAACCACTTTTAGATCCATGGCTATTTTGATCAACTCTTAATTTATATGAATTTGTGACATGATTTTCTCAAACTTTTCCTTTTTGGTTCCAATTTATATGTTTGTGTTTTACTTTCTTGATTTGTATTACTCTATTGATTTATTCATTTTTTTTTTAATGCTGCTATACATAACTATAAGAATTTAAGAGCTTTTTCATGCTGATTATGAAAGCTTTTTCATGGTCAGTATGGCACCAACTTTCTACTTATTGGACCATTTCTCTTTCTGTTCTACAGCATGTGGATCACTATTCTACCTTATGTGCATTCTGTTGCATATCATCACAGTTTGGAGTTTTTTTTTTTTACTTTAATCTCTTCTGATCTTGGACATTTTTTTTCTGCTATCTATAACTTATTTTTACATGAGATCTTAGTCCAAGTGCTCAGTCTTCCACTAACACCCCTACAGTCCACGTTTATAGTTTCAGAGTTTAAAGAGAGAAGTAAACTTCATATCTTTTCTAATGTCCTAGAGAGCACAGACCATCACATTATATACCCTCCAGATGCCCCTGTATCACAGCTAACAATTTAGGTTAGAAGAAACCATTTTAGGCCTCGAGAAACTAAACCACTGTATGACAAACAAGTTGTCAATAGTCATTAGGAAAACCTATTTGATGGCCTACAAAAGATACTTGTACTATGAGGTGCTGAGACTCTACATCTTCAAGAGGAGGTATGAGGGATGGTTCCATGGAGAAGAACCTAAGGGGAAAAGTACATTTTTACCATTTTACTTTTTAAAAAGTAATTTTCTTCCTCCAAATCAACATTCTCTCCCTGCAACATGCACATAAACACCACCATGTTTCTTCTATGTAATGATAATGCAAAATTTCCAAAAGCAGCGCTCACAAGTAGCATCAAAGCATTTGGCAATTTCAGTGCTGGAATGAGTGTTTCCTGAGGGGTGTCTAAACGAGGCTGGGTCATGTATGGCACTTCATAACAAAGCGAAACACACACAGAACGCTAAAGTCGTCCCTGAAGTCTACTTTATCTGCCCTACAGAAAATTAACAGTGTGTCTGAGTGCACTGTAACATGCGTGTCACATCACATGCCACCTTCTTTTGAAAGAAAGCGAATACAGTAGAAATCCATACTCAGAAATTCAGTCACTTCAGATTTTTGCAAACATCTTTCCTAATTTTTACCTACACCAGTCTTCCTCTGACATAACACCCTGTGTTTTAGAAAATGTGAAAAAAAAAAAAAAAAAGAAAAAGAAAAAGAAGAAATAAGAACTTAATATGAACCTGCCTAAAAATTGATGAATGTCCTAATTCTTTGGAGATATTGTATTACAGGTCTGGCATTAACATGCCGCCATATTCCTGTTGGCATTAACTTTGTCTGGTTTGTTTACACTCATTTCCTTACACCCCGCCTCCGGATGGCCCTTTCTTCAGCACGTCAAGACCCAGCGAAGGAAGCCTGCAGGCATCCACACTAGTTTGACATTGGCTATTTAGGACCTCAAGGCCACCTAGGCACAGTGCAGGCAAATTTGTAGACCTACAGCTAAGACACGAGGTTGAGACAGAGGAGTTAGCACAGATTGAAAAAAATCACTAAGTATCTGCTGAAGTGCTTTGCCCAATTTGTGTGCTCTTGGGCCACCTCTAAAGAGGAAAAAACAAGTTAGATTAGATTTCTTTCAAGTTGAAGATAATGTATTTTACCCTCCAATTGCCACAGGCCACAAGGGTGCACCAAATTGGTTTCTGAGGCTCAACTGATGTCTGTTAATTTGTCAGGCCACAGTAACTCAACCTCAGAGCTGAACCCCTTGCAATAGTCACCACCATTGTGCTAAATGCCTTATGCTAGCAATCAGAATACAGTTGTAAATACTAATGTCCCATCTTGGTAGTCATGTTCAGCTAACACAGAAACACTGGGAAGTGTGTCAGGGAACCTTTTCTCCTGTGCCTCCGTGGTCATGGATCCAGTCAGGGATTTGGCTACGACCCAGCACTGCATCTCACAACTGACGGCAGTGATTCCTCTAGGAACCCTAGTACCTAGGATCTTCTTGCTCAGACAAGCGCACAAGACTGAAGCAGGGCACTGACTGATCGCTTACAATTACTGCTTTGAACTGAAGCCTGGAGTCCATGGGAGAACTCTGCTACATAGCATCTCCCTCTAGCCATGTCCAGATAAGTTAGAGACATGTTGTGACCTTTTATATTTATTTTTCCCCTAGAAAAAAAACCCACAAATCTTTATTTTTTTCCCCCTCTCTGATTTAACAAGTGTATTTGAGGTTCACTATTGGATTGGGTTTTCTTTTTCTGTTTTACTCGTTTCACTGTGTATTACTACTTACATATTGAACTAAACAATAAAGTTGTTGTTCATCATCCAGGTTAGTAAAAGTATTCCATGCCTATAAATTGTTTGTTTGGTGATGTTTTTTTGGTTTGGTTTTTTGGGGTTTTTTTTTTTTTTTTTTTTTGAAGCATGTGCCACACTGTAGCTCTAGGCTTCACCTCATTATTTCAAAATACACTCCTTAATTGACTGAGATAACACAAATAATTTTCTTATTGATGTAGCACCTTGTGTGTAGTGAGGAAGTTAAAGGCTTCTGGGAGTGGGATAGTGGGGTGAATTCTGCAAACCAGCCTAAACAGGTCCTGGTTTAACTTTTGGCCCATGAGCTTTGAGAGGGCATTGAGTACCGCTGAGTCCACCTGGAAATGTCCTGGGCAGGTCTAGTGCAGCTCTAAGAACAATTTACAGAGCAAGGGTCCCATGGTTATTTTCTTGTCACGCTGCATAATACCAAGATTTTGAACCCTAGGTAGGTCTATAATGAAAGCAATATTTACTACAAGCCGTTTCAGTTAATACCTGTGAAAGGATTAGCGCTGTAGACAAGCCATTAGTGGCAACAGTGATTATCTACTATATGTCAAGAAGTGTGACAAAAAAAAACCTAAAGTGCAAAATTAAGCTCTTTACTAGCTTAAGGAGATTTCTGGTTTAGGTGCCTGTACAAGAATAGGGGATAGACTCTCTTTCACCTTATAAAACAAACATTAAGGATCGGTAAGATATGGTGCAAGACACTTACAGGGCCTGGGTGGCCAGGCAAGATATGAAATAAAAGCTACTTTATAATAGACTTACAGTAAACAAATAACATGAATTATTTGGAGCTGATGAAAACATTGTAAATTAGATATCCCTGAATGCTATTAAATATCAGAGTCGCTGGATCTTTTGGCAAACTTACTAAAAGGTTGCACAGAATGTTCAATGTAAAATCAGCCTCTCCTGTGGACGGTAATCATGTCAACGCGTATTTTATTTCTGTCTTGCAGATGCAGACTATAACACACAGCAGATAAACTGGCTCACATATACTTCTTGAAAGGTGACAGAGTAGAAAGCAAGTACCCCTCCATCTCCTCATCCACAGCACCCAGCCATGTGCTTTTAGCCTGAAGTAGGATTGACATTGGCTTTGAAAGGCATAGTTTTAGTCAACTCTGATAAATTCTGGACCCAATGTGATTCTCAGTAACCTGACTGCTATACTGGGCTGCAGATGGGAAACAAACGCGACAAAGATTTCTCCCCGTTTATCTTCTCAATGGTGCTGGAGGCTCTTCTGCTCTGAATCTGCTGTGCTGGAGCTCCTTTGCCGTAGGATATCCCCTGCCAAGATACACAATTTCAGGAGAAAAATCTATTCCGGAGTTAAAGCTGCATGGATCAGAAGCAATCTTCCATCTAAGCTAGCAGATGAAGACAAGCTTTAATTCGTCCATCGATGACATTATTGGCTCCTACATAACTGTGTTGCCTTTGAGAGGTATAATAAGAGCTATTTACATCTAAATAAATCTATCTAATTAAAATCTAAATAAACCAATAATCTAAATCTATCCAAATAAAAGATTAGATAAATGTTACAATGGGTTGCGAAACAATATTTCTACATAGGTGGTCAAGTCTTTGTGGATTCCCCTGGTGAATGCCTGTAAATCCGTGACACGTTGGTCACAGGCACTACCACGACCTAGGGCTTGAAATTTGTGAGCCTTGGTGCAACTGCATTGCAGTTGTGTGCTCTTGCAGTGTTTGGATTAAATCAGCCACAATGCCAAGACTTGAATCTCTGTTTCTAACAATGGAGATTTCACTTGGATAAAAGCATGAATTGAGTTCTTACACATACTAAATTAATTACATATCCAAAATACTTCACTATGTCACTGGTAATATGGCAAGTATAAACTTGATTGTTCAAACAGTGGCTTGCTTCCTTTGGAAACAAATATACAAGACAAAGTTGTCTTTTTCTTCAGCTATCCCAATAAGTTTGCATCTTGATCTACAAACAGAACACTTGCATACAATTACAGCCACCTTCACCAGATCCTTTTATCAGGGACAATATAGCGTCCAGTAGTTTTGACACCTTCCCTCAGGGTATTGCTGGCACCCATATCTTCCCCAACCCAACTGCACACATACTGCTGATTTTGGTATCACATCATCCTAAATGCTAAGTTCCCCTGTTTATGTGCAACTACTTTTCATGGCTTCAACTGTACCGTTGCCTAAAGATAGGTTAAAATGTAGCACTCCTTAGCAGTAACAGTAGGGCTGTAAACCTTCAATAGACCTTTAAAAAACCTGCCCCAAACAGGACAAAATTCCCTGTAACATCCTCTCTGATATCTGACAGCTGTTAAAGGGAATGAGTCGTGCTGCCTCCTAAGCTTCCCAGCGCTCCCGTCAACATCCAATGGGAACGGGTAAACCAACACCATGCAAAAACCAATATTTTAAGTCCAACATGTCTTTTCTAACAGAAAAATAAAAAACCCCAAATAAACTATATTTATTGTACAGTCTGGTTTTAGCCTTCAGAGTAATCATTCAAAAAAGGTTTTACTGATGATAAAACTAGTGTCTATATTGTGCTTTTCAACAGGTGAGCTATCTAATAAGCAGCAGAATTCCTGTGCTAAAGAGATTACGTTCTGAAGCACTGAATGTAGTAAAATGCTACTTTAAATTTAGCAGGTGCTCGGCGTGCATTTATGAAGTGATTATTCCCTGTGCTTCTACTTCCCGCTCCTCTACTCTCCAAACTTCAAGCTTCGCAATGACTCTTCCTATGTCTTTGAGCTCTCTGTCCACAGAAGAAATTCACTGCTGCTCCACCAAAGAGCCACATGTCAGGTAATTGCAGTTAAGAGGTATTTCGAAAGCACAATTTAAGTTGTGCTTGTCCTGGTTCTGCCACAGGAATGAATTTCTCTCCTTGCATATGTACGCATTCGAAAGGTCTACAGTGCTTTTGTCTCACAAATTGTCTTTTTGTTCTGGTGGCTTTTTCTTGTGTGAGGCAAAGCTCTTGAGTCATGGCATTCTTGTGTTGATTAGAGAGGGAAGGAAGCAGTTCTAAGGAATCACTCTGTTTTCTAAATAATTCTGAATAGATATCAAGAAAAATATATTGCATAAAGTGACTGAACCTACTCCAACACACTTCTAATTTTTTTAATCATTCATGTGCATTTATAAGAAAATTATCTTAACTTTGCCTCAAATTAAAAGCTGAATTTAACTTATTCTCTATCCTTCAATATATGTTACATTTGTACGTAACATATAGCTGCAGTTACATAGATGCACTGAGTAGGAAAATCTCCCTCAGACCAATCTATATTTCCAGAATGAAAACATAAATATATATGGTCTATTAATTCCAATATCTTTATTTTTATTAAGGAGTATAGTGTTTATTCACTGTTCATATATATGTATATTATTTCTTTAATAATAACTCAATATTGCTTCAGTTTTCCTTGTTCTTTCCTGAGCACAGTGCCCAAGCAATTATCCCATGCAGGATTTATAAATACAGGGTTGCAGATTTACCTATAGCAGCACACTTATTTGCTGAGGATGAAAGTCAGGGGGTACAAAAAAACCCACAAGCTAACACAAACATAAAATTTAATCACAATAACTATTTTTTTTCCATAATAATTTATACAAAGGAAGGTATTTTATGTCCGTCATGAGAGACTTCACCTAGAAAAGACTGAGATGCCTGTATTCATGCAGTACATTTGCTGCACCTTCCATAGCCTGAAGCAACTTCCTATATACAAAATTTTCTTTTTTTTTTCTTAAAAAACATCTTGAAAAGCAGAATATAAAAATCTTGTGTGTTCTTTAGCATTGCCACAGGGGTTAAATTGTTAATGCTTTACTTTCACTCTAGTTTTTTATCAAACTTTCTTTTTTCTCTCCCTGGGGATAAACAAATGGACAGCTTTCCTCTCTAGTATTCCTCCTTCCATTACCATCAGAGAAGAATGCATCTGAGACTATAATAATTCAGTGATGAAATACAAAATGTCGCAATGCCATCTCTCTTAAAGTGAACTGAGATTTTGTTATGCCATTTTAGGTGCACTAATAGCTCCTAAAGTCCCATGGAGTATCTTAATGTGAATTTAATGAGCTGATAGCATATAAATGACAGTACTGTGAGGGTGAAGGTGACATAACCTTTTTCCTTCTATTTGATGTTTGTCTTTGAAAAAATACAGATCTTTTCAAAATGTATTGCATTATTACAAAGTGCTGCATCATTCAGCAAGGAGGCTACCATTTTTTTTTTTATCATTTTAAAGCCCTTTTTTGCTCTCTTCATGGCATGAGAAACAAAAGCACTTTTTAGTTCACCATTAAGCTAATTAAAAATGTAAACACTTTCCTTCACAGCACAGTGACAATATGTGGCACTCCGGTGCTCATGGCCATGTTGTGATGTGCCCATCCAGTGACAACTCATCATTTTTATATGTTGATGCCAGTCCTGGTAGCATGGAACCAGGAAAACCCTGTATGAATCACATGGAAACGTCCATCTTTTTTTTTCCTAGGTGTCTTCTCTTTTTTCCTGTCAAGGATAACAGTAAGAGGTCTACTCATCATTGCTGACTCCCAAACTCTTTGTGTCATTACCAGAGCGTTGTCATTTATAACAAGTTGCCTCCCCTCACTCGACGGTGTCACACCCCATTGTGTGTCCAAATCCCAATCACCTTCCGCGCGGTAATGAACTGTGATTCCATCAGCACTGGCTTGGATCAACACTGACGCCGCCGCACACAGGGGAGGAAGGGACGAATAGTAAAAGATAAATATATTGGTGATCAGATAGCAGCGGATGTGTAGAAAACATAACTGACAGGTTAAGGAGGTAACCAAATGTATGAGGTCGTTAAAGTTTGCCGGACTATAGCAATGTATCTTTTCCACTGCAGACTGAAGTATTCTCCTTAAAACCTTTAATTCAAGATTAAGAAGTTATATCTCAGAGATTTTTCCCCCTGACCCAAACACTTAGAGACACGGCAGCCTATGATTTGATCACTTCCATACTAAATACTTTGCAATTTGAAAAGAAAAATTATTAACTTTCACTTCTCTTTCATCAGATATTATAAACACATTGCTCCTAAATAAAGTATAGATCCCAGAAATTATTTACTATTTGAAAACTTTATCACCAGCATGACTTATTTCTTTTAATTTTATGCTTGTTAGCTGAATTTAGGTCAATTGAGGATTTGGGGGTTTTGTGTTTTTTTTTTTTATTTTAAAACACATGGAGGACAGATTCTGAGTTAGTTCTGAAGACAGCTTATTTTCTATATTTTCTGGTAATCTCAGCACTGTCACATGCAGTACGTAAGACAAAGTGAATTAAATTTGTAAAAGTTGTTTCTTCCACCAGTAGAAATGATAACATTTACTCTTCTGACAAAGACGTACCTTGGGCTGTGTTTGACAAAGGGAAAATAAATAAATAAAAAATAAGCAGCTTACGTGTTTCAAAAAGTTGGAATTTTGGCAATGTATGAAATCTGTTTAGAAAAACCATTTCGTTGCCAGGTGACAAGGCAAAACATATCACATATGCTTAACAACCAACTCGTACATATTTTGTCTTTCCAAGGTTTCTAGGGCTGGTCAGGCACAATGATGCATTACAGCTGAAGGAGCTTCCAGCAGGGACAAATGTTTGTCTCTTTCCAAAAGAATTTTCCTAATCCTTAAGAAAAACAACTCAATATTTCTCGTTGTTTAATGATTGAGTAAGGATTAATTCAGCTCAAAAGCCATCGTATTACGAGTTGTAACATATATATTGTGTTCACTGAGGATGCAAACTACTGTCTTTTTGGCACATCATATTTGTTAGCATTTCATAGTATAGCACAAGCAGTAGTTCTGCTAATACATACAAATTTCTCACAATAGGCTGACATCCTATCCCTGTTCTTCTGTCAGACAACACAAACAGTGTTAAAATGTACGGAAAACAAAGGATCGATGATAATAATGTGTTAAAACTTATATCCTACTACTTACAAAAGCTACTGTTGCCATAGTCCAAGCACCTTAGGATCTCTGATGTTTCCATTTCATCAGTGCTTCATTCCACTGATGAACATTTTCATTTCAGAGGAAGTGAATAATTAGTTGAGGTCATAGAGGAAGTCAGGGACAAAGCAGGAAAAAACCCCAACCACCCTGCACTCAAATTCCCCCAAAATCAGCCATCATGGCCAGAGACCCATCCTTCCCTTCTCAAAACACAGCCCTTGCTGTGAACATTGACACGTGTCCTATGGCCTGTAGTTGGAGTTAACAGACTTCACACATGTGAAATTAATATTGGGGATAATTCTGAAACAATTACCTTTTCTTGGAATCCCAGTTGACAACTGTTCTAATAAATCATGTTATTGCACGTGTTATAATGATCATTAGTAATCAAATGCATCTGTACACTCAGCCTGTTTGCTCACTTAAAGTAAAAATATTAAAAGGCAAAGAAGAGTCAGGGATCCAAGCTCCCATGTGTCTAACATGCAACATGGACACAGAGGACCTGTCTACTCTCTTCCAAGCATCCCGTTCTAGATGAAATTATGAATTGTTTGTGCCATTATGTAAACTTGAATCCCAAAGTCTCGTGTTCATCCCTACATACTCCAAATATTCTGAGTTTTTTCTTTCTCCTTTTTTTTTTTACTTACAGCCCAAATTTTAGTGTCCTTCAAAGTAAAATTCAGCATAACTCGTGACATTAAAATGTTTTTTCTCTAATTACATGTGTAGAAAGCAACAAATCAGTTTTCAAATACTATCACCGATTCATTTAGAACAATGACCCATCATTTCGTTACTTCTCTGTGGTATGGAGTGACTGCCCTCATGCCCTAGCTGAGCATCAGCTTTCATACAGGTTGGGTTTGGTACCGGAAATTTGTCTTCACATCAGTCTTTATAAGTCTGCCACCTCTTTCCTCTGACCTATTGCATCTCTTCCCACCTACCCTGGGCAAAAAAAACCAAGTACACACTGAAAACTCAATGCTAAAAAAACTTTTATTTTGTCTACATTGGAGAGTACAATTTCTTAAATCAGATATCCAATAGGAACACTTGTGCCTGCAAATTCCAGTTTGCTGTCCCTGCCAGTAAACCACTCACACCGACAAACCAATTTCCTAGAATCCTCATCAAAAAGTAACAACAAAGGGCTATAATGATGGTCAAATCCAATTTATTTAAAAGGGAAAAAGAGACCATACACAAAACCTTTCTGTATTACTGTCCAGATGCACTATGCCTCTACCTGCAGCCATTGATATTCACTGGCCTTCTAACCCCTTCAAAATTTATTTTTTTTTTTTTTTTCACTTCCTTTACTTTTTCATTGTAGATTCTACCCTGTTGCAGTACAAGGCATCCATTTACACAGTGTAAACTTACACCGTGAGATATGATCCTAGATGAGGTATTGCCTCAAACAGAAAATGAAAAATATTCCATGCATTTTAAAGATGAATGAAAGATCGTAAGCTACACAGACACGTAATACATTTCTGCTACTCTCTGGCAGGAAAGAAAAACAAAACTGGCAGCTATAGCAATTGTATAATGGTAATTATTGAGAGAAATAATTATACAAAAACCTGTTCGAATTACATACAGAATGGAATGACTCAAAGCGAGAAGAATTTAAAGTGATATCTAATACTTCAGCAAACCTCATTGTATGATGCTGGGCAGCAAAAATCAGACAAATAAATGTATCTGCTGAAACTTTCTACCCTCTGAAATTTGTAAAATTGGACTAAAAGCAACTATTCCCACTCAGTGCCTGGGGTCCCGCTGCAGGGATTTTGGGGCTGGTTTACCAGGGAGGCCCCCAGCCTCCCAGGACGCTCTGCAGCATCAGGACACAAGCACTCCTACACGTAGGAAGGAAGGAAGCCTTCACACAATTCCACTGTAAACAGATCCTAACCACTAATTTACAGTCATTCAATAATATCAATCCTTCCTTCAGCTGCAAGTGGGTTTAGAAAATCGAAACACAGCATTAGAGGTGAGAAATTGAGAGAGATGTTGTGACACAGCCAGGTAGGACCCTAGGACCAAGGCCCAGTCTGAATCTCTAAGGTCATTTCTCTCCTATCCAAAGCTAAAACTTCTTGTTTAAGAGGTTTTCATCTGCAGTTCTGATTGCTATAACTGCCCTCATCTCATCACCCCGAGACCTACATCACTCTGGATGAAATATGCAGTCATTGAAATTATCATCCTTGAAAAGTCAAGGAAGACTCATCACCTTTTTTGGCTGAATCTCCTTCTGCCTTTCCCGCATCACATTCAAGCTGCTGCTTCTCCCTTCTGTTCCAGATCTTGCTGCCCAAACACCTCTCCCTATTTTCAAAACTTCTGCTTTTGTCATGTCCCCTCCTTCCTTCCTTCCACCTGGTTTGTAAACCTCTGTCCTCACTTCTACCAGCTGGACACCTTGGCCAAAGCCCTTTTCAAGATCACAGGTTTTTCATTATGAGTAGTGAAAAAATACACAGATCCTTAATTTGCCTCTATTAGCTACACACATTTCCCCAGTTATTCCTTCTAACATGTTCATTACCTTACATCCCTGTTGCTATTTACTTCCCACTGAATTGCGTCTTATTTGAGATTGGTGTGACTCAGCTGAGAACAAGGATCACGGGCTTTTTACACATACTGTAAATATGCATTTGATTGCTGCAAGTTAAAACAATAAATGTTATGAAATAAAAGTGTTATTGATTTCCTAGGTTAACAACTTAGTAACAAGGAAAAGAATAAGACAGTGAAATACTATGCCAGTTTATCTTAAAAGTTTCTCTTTGTACAGACCAATTGTCCAGGCAAAGCACCACATGCACCGTCCTGTATTAAGAGTAACTTCTTAAAGTTTATATTCTAAAAGCCTTGGGAAATTAGTTATTAACAAAGCTTTATCTTCCAATGCATCACCAGTCCATCAAAGATTTCCATGTACATGCCATAGAGCTTCAAGAAGGAATTCGGACAACCTGAGCTTTTCATGAAATACCTAAAGCATCACTTTTCAAAGATGTCAGCAAAGAGCAGATTACTACATGTTGCTGAGTCTACCTACATTACAAAAAAAAAAAAAAAAAAAAAAAAAAAAAAAAAAAAAAAAAAAAAAAAAAAAAAAAAAAAAAAAAA
>WHYT01017454.1:57217-99877 GCA_009806455.1 Tetrax tetrax | reverse complement strand
ACCCAAAACACCCCAAAAACCAAAAACAAAACAAGATAAACAATTGCCTTAAAATATCTCCCCATAACCCAGAACAAACCCTCAACACTCACAGTCTTCCTGTAATAGAACTAGAGAAGACAAAACGCAGAAATTTTGGGAGTCAGCTCTTGTTTATGATCCATAGTTATCTGTTACTTAAGTAATATCCGTGCTCATATCACACAGCACAACCATTGCAAGACTACAAAATATTAACCTCAAACATCACATAAAGTATGAATAATCTTCATTGCTACAAACTTTTAAAATGCATCGTATTTCTTCCCACATATGTCCTTGTAGCCTCATAAAATAAACTGTTTCATTATATGATTATGGGTTTGTGTATATGTATCACAAAATGTTAGCTACTGCAAAAAGTAAGAAAATACATTTTGACACTGGAGAATTATTTTTCTACTCTCCTGTGCCTTTGGATCTAAAGGCAAAGCTACTCAGCTGTTTAATCTGGCCTGAGTCCAGGCCTGCATACCATGGTGAGGGATGCCAAGAGCAGTGATGCCACATGAAACAGAAGTTATCTTCTACAAACTCAAAATGATCACAGGGCAATTTGTATTTAACTGATATAAAGAACAATCTCGTTTAGTTTTCTTGTCTGGTCAGGAATGGTTTTCTCTTGGGCAACTGAGTTTTTCTCCTATTAATAAGATATATGAGATGCTGTGATCGCTTACCTACACAGCATTTGACAACCCTTCCACGCCACGTCCACTGAAATGCATGGCTCTGCCTTCCCTGAATGTGTCTTAGTCCTTAACTACACTACACTACATTACAGTCAACAAACATTAAATATGTTTTTCCCTTATGCAGATAAACTCTTAAGTGCTGAAATCTAAACCTTTTTGAAAAACCTGTATGAAAATATTGCCACCCTTTTAATTAATCCACAACTCAGACTGCTATCTTTCTTCCATTTATTAGCCTTCAAAAAACATTAGGTGATTATAGATGTATGAAATGGTAGAAGAGCAGTTACAACAGCCAATCTGTATAGAATGAAATGTGATTATTTATAATATGGAAAAACCTCAACTTTTCATTCTCTTTCTAAGATAAAATTCCTCCCTACTTCTGTGAACACCCAAAATCACAGCTCCTGTTACTCTGACTGGGAGAAGACAATAAAGATCTTCTCAGGGCATCATGAATTTCTTACTTGTCTTGCAAATCAGTTTTCCATCATTAAACATTGTACTGTTAGCAGGTACTTCTCTTTTAGAATTCACAAAAGAGATACGTGTTTAATCACATCCCTGGTCACTTGCTGCCTTCTGATGATTTCTGCCTCACAATACAAGCCCAAGTATCCCAGATACTCTGGTTAAACAGTTATTTCATGGTTGCTCGCCCCATGTGAATCCAAACATTTTCAGACTCATTTTCTCTTTGTAGCTGATGGTCCATACTGATGAATTGCCAAACTCCCTTATTTAAATATCAATAATTGCTTTGTAAATTAAGTAAAATGTCTTATTTTTCTTTTTCCCATTTGAAAGTTCTCTCTCCTACTTGTCCAACTTGCACTTTAGGTCCTGTACACAAAGACCTCAATAATTATTGAAAGTCAGATAATTACACTCTGCAATGAATTTTCAATATTTTGCAAGTTCTGCAGTCTTACTGGATATCAAAATTATTCATTGCAGATGATATAATTCAAGATCCTGCAATTGCAATCAGTTATCATAGGGAAATAAATTCCACTCTGTGAAGTTGTTATTGGTTTGTTTTTCATGTTCAACAGTAGGTGCTTTGAAAACTATTTCTTATGAAGAAATGACAGAGAAATGAGTAATCTGAAAAGTAACGTTTCACCAAATAGGGTGTTCGTGTTATTGAAACATAAAACTGGATATGTTTGAGCACAGAACAGGTGAATCAGATAATCTTTTCAGTGGTCATATGAAAGTTTAGAGTACTAAAGACAGGATCCACAATTGCTGTGGGAGATAGGGAAAACTCCTTAATTTTATTTCCTATGATGTATGAAAAGTAGCTTATAATTAACTTCACGCTAACTCCTCAAGAAGAGTAGAGACCAGCAAAGCAAGGATTTTTGTAATATCGTAGAACTTGATCAACATTCAAATAAGAACAAAAGCTAAGATACTATATTTATGCTTATTACCAACAGCTGGTATCCCACAAAAAACCAAACCAAACTAAAAATTCACAAAAAAAAACCCCCAATCCTATAGAAGCAAAAAACCAAAACCCATTTAAGAATAATAGAAAGAATCTATATCTCATCTGCAGTATTTATCCACCTTTTCACTTGAAAATGTTTCTATTCCAGCCTAATTTTGATTTTAGTAGAAATATTTAAATTTTGTAGAAGGTAATATAATTGTTTTATCAACTCTGCTGAAAAACGATATCTCCTACCCTTACAAACTCTCATAATAGCATCAAACGAGCAGAATAATTACGTTTTGTGAGGAGGAAGGAATATAAAAGACCACCAGAGATACAAACTTTCTCAAGTGATAAAGTACAACTTAAAAACCCACTTATCAAGGCATTGGTAAACAACAGACCTGGGAATCTTTTCCTGATATGGAGACACTGGAGGACCTCCTGAGACATTAGGAACACCCTATAAGCAAATACTCTGACTTTTATTCTCTGACATACCCTTGATGAAAATGGGCTCTAAAAGCCTGGCTCCAGGCACTGCCATTTTCTGCTACTTGAGGGTTTAAATAGATGACAGGATGGGGCACACCTGTCACATCAGATGAATGTGGGCTACTCAATACCCATGTGTCCTTGCTCGATGAATGATGATTCACAATTTAAACTATGAATTTAAACAAAAATAACATGTTAGGAGCTATTTTACAAGAGGTATACGCGTAGATAGTGTCTAACAAATTGGTTTCTGCAACCAGGTCTATGCATAAAATAAGCAGCTACCTCATGATGATGCAGGTGCTATAGGTTCTCATTTTCATAGAATCACAGAATGGTTTGGGTTGGAGGGGACCTTTAAAGGTTATCTAGTCCAACCCCTCTGCATTTTCCATGTTATAGCTACCAGCCAGATCTTCCAGCTCTCACACTCAATGCAATAATTTTCATCTGTGCGAAGAGGACACAAACAGAAATGTCCTGGCGTGCTATCACTCTGTAATGCTTTCAATGTTTGTGAAACGTAGGAAAGATAGAAGACTCTAGAAGAGTGGACTCATTAGAAAAATATATAGCAGTGTATCAGAACTGTCCATTTCTATTGCCATAAAAATACTTGCAATAAGAAAAAAAAAACACAATCAGAGGAAAACTAAAGGGGAGTATTATTGTTTAAAGGATAATTTTTACACCCTTCTTGAGATAATAGAATAAAAAAAAACCAACTAAAATGGAAGGGAATTACTGGTTGGTTTAGTCTATGTTGAAGCTATTACAGCGTTGAATGTTTTTCCTGGTGAAACAGTGGAAAACTCAACACTTGGAGGGGCATGTAAAATGAGATTCAAGAAGACGCTGGAAATACAGAATGAGCCTCAGAAGACATCAGATCAGATAACCTTCCAGTCTGGACCACTATCTTTTATGGCCACGTATTCCATTACTGATGTTTTCTGAGCTTGCATTGCTGCCAATCCCCACGGCCCATGAGTTGGGCATCTCAGACTCCATTCTTTGGGAGGACGTGGGAACCGCTCAGTCAAGTGCTATAAAGGGAACATCACCACCTCTAGACGTGTGAGTGCCGGGATTTATGTGAGGAGGGAACACCAGCAAGCGAACACAGCTGTTCCCGGCATTGCACAGGTTTTCATCCCTAAACACTTTGAGGCCTCCAGAAAGACACTCTGGGAGGCTGCAGAGCACGACGCAGGTGGAGAGGGACCTCTTTTAGCCTTTTAAATTGTTTCTCAGCCTCAGGGCTGCACATTACAATCAAGTTTCACTTGCTAGCACCTTGCCCCTTTTCCTTTGTACGGAACCGCCGTGCAGGTTCACCTCCCCTGTCTTCAAGGTTCAAGGCAAACGCACAAGACATTCCCAAAGCCACAGGAACGGTGTTTCGTTTTGCAAAGCTTTCCTGAACTGTTTTCATGAAATCTCAATGTGGTTCTAATGGAAATAAAATACCTTAAACAGATGCTTAACAAGAAATATAGAAGGGGGAAAAAAAACCCCACTATGTGTGAAATTTGTCCAGTATTAGTGAAACAAAAGACCACAGCATACAATTTAAATACCAGTTAACTCTGTCACCATAAAATTACTAGGAAGACTTAAAATTCATGTCTCCTATCAGGAAAAAGTATTACAGGAATATATTCTGGATTTTGCACAGTTAATTTTTGTTAGAAATTAGATACATCATAAGATTTATTGAGATGCTTCATGTTTAATAAAATACTCATAACAGCCTGTGATATTTCTCAGGATAAATAACAGGATTGTTAACTGTATTTGTATAGCAGGTCCGAGAATAATAAATGGTTTATTCAATAACAAAGTGACAACAAGTCATTCAGCTTATAAAACTGTGTGAGATAAGAGTCAAAACAACAAAAGTGAAATGATCACAAGTTCTAGGGCAGATAAGATTTTAGTCCAAACCCAGGTTACCCCAATCCAAGCGTCATTTAACCTCTGAAACCACTCAAAAAAAAAAAAAGATGATGGAAATTTCCACATCGAGTATTTTCTAAGTCAAATCCAAAATAGGACAGTAGAGGAAACTGTTCTTTTATTTCCTACAGAGCCAAAAACATCTCAATCTTCTCATGTTATTGAAATCTAATAAAAGATTAATATCCTTTCAGAATAAAACAATATAAAAGTATCTGAAGATAAACACATAACAATTATTCATTCTGGCTATGCCACTCAAAGAACACATGAACAGAGAAAGTTCAATACTTTATAAAAAGAACATTCTTTTGAAAATATTAACAAGTGAAGACTTTCTGAGTATATTTGACTTCTAAACAAATTGCTTTCTTTTTTGGAAGTGCTGAGAAGGCAGACACTTAGTGAGGTCAATGAGACTTACTGATTGCACAGTGTTACGGAAAATTAGGCTACTTATTTGGGAACTAAATTTGGATTTTAAGAGTGTTCAATGAAGTCACACTTCTGAGCATTTTGTAGCTGGCCTACATTTTTAAAGAAAAGTTTGAGACATTGACAACTTTTCAGAAAAATAATATATTTATTATGTCCTGCACAGCAATTAAAGGCAATTCACATAATCTGAAAAAGATTGGGGGTGGGGGGTTGAGGGGGGAGGGCTTGGACATATTTCTATTTTTCCTGTAACAAAATATAATTTTATGATCCACTCAATATACTTAGGATGCCTCCAATTCTTGTCAGCTTTGATGCTCAGCTATCTAGAGGACAAGTAGTGGGTCCCCAGGATGATATTTGTCACCAATATTTGCCTCTCACTCGCATGTCAGGATAGAAAAAAAATGGAGACAAGATGGCTTAAAGAAAGGAATGTAAGTAAACACTTTATGTGTTTTAGTGTAATTATTAAAATTTAAAGAACACTTCTTAAAAATAATTCTCATGTATTTTAGCAGAGACAGTTTATTTTCCAAGTATACATATCCAAGTTTCAGCAGGAAGCTGAGCTGTTGATATTGTTTAGGTCTTTGATGTTGACAACAATAATAACATACAGTGACTAAATAACGATAACTTTCACCCCCCAAAAAATTTTAAAACCCCACATAGCTAACCATTTTAAACTAAAACGACTGCTATTGCTATCAGTTTAAGTAATCGCTTTCCCAGCTGACAGATGCAAAGCTCTCAGTTCAGATAATGACTTTTCCAGCTGAGGAGAGCTAGGGAACAGGAAGTGTACGTGGGGATAAATGTTTGGGAATTACAGGACAGCCAAAGTTTGCTGCTACCTGTATTATCTGTGTGAGGTTAGTTTACTTTCGCTGGCACATTTTTACCTGAAATCAGCATAAATAAACATTTAAAAATACGTTTAGTGCTCCAGCATACTTTTATAGAGTACTAGCCAATTTTAAAAGTTTTTTATTTTCTGTTTGAGAGCAAAATCTTTGCATCAGCCCATAGCTGCAGTTCTCAACAGTGCTTTTACAGGTCAAGGAAAAATGGTACATGCTGCATTGTTTCTTTTTCTGCTTAAGAAAACCCGTTCCTTGATTTTCAGCGGTGTTGGAAACGCAGTGTCTCCTGGCTACAAAAAATGCCATCTTTTTAGAAACATGACACAGGTAGAGAACTAGAAAAATGGATGTTATATTCATAAAATGCACTGTCCTAGGAAAGATTAAGGAGGTTACTACCAATTTGCAAAAGGAGGGTCTCAAGATTTATCCAACACTTGGGGCATTTTTGTGCACCCTTGTTCCTCACTACCTTTGAACATGGCTCAAGAGATGTGAATAAGAAGCCAGTTTCTAAATTACACCTCTCCACAGCTCTTAGAGAGTACGTAGAGTTACCATTTCAAAATGGATCATGTTCCTCATCCGGTCATGTCAAAGAGGACACGCCATGCTTCCTTGTCCACATTAGAAAGCAGTGTATTTAATTCTGTGTAGAGTGGGGAAGAAGCAGCCACATGTTAGCACTTGCTGGAGCAGTCAGGAGTGTAAAGCTGAAAATCTGATGGCAGTTTCATGACCCAGCCTTTTCCTGTAGACCAACCTGTCAGACGGCAACCGCTGAGTTGCCCTAAAATAACCGAATCTCCATTATGCATTAAAGTTACTCTGCTGGGCTGATCATCATAAAAAGTTATAACCCAACATCATACTTCAGCATTTACCAGGAAAGGAAAGGCTGAGAAACCTTGACTGAAAGTCTGTAAAAGTATCAACATAAGCCAGCACATATGATTGTCAAGCCGTTATGAAAAGAAATGTTTCTATTCATGATGACAGAATGAAATTTTTATTAGGTTTGACCAAACCAGAAACAAAATATTGTGAGTGTTTTTATCTTTTGCCCCTTACCCTGCAATATTAATAATGTAAAACAAACAAACAAAAAAATTCCTCAAAAAAGAAAACAATGTCCTAGAGCATCTGTATCTGTAGTCTTCATGTCAATGATACCCAAAAGCTAGAAGAAAACTTACCAGGTTTTGAGTTTGACTCTTTCTATAACCTAATCATGTCTATTTCTATTTCTTATCTACCTATAAACTTGTTTTTTCAAGTTAAATTTCTCACAGTCATAATAATAAATCAAATATGAGGCTTGAACTCAACGTCTGTTTTTTTCTTGTCTGCTTAGAAGACGCTGGAGGTAAAAATCAGCATACGGGAGAAAAGCAACACAATACAGAGTATAGAATGAAAATGAGCTTAGTAAAATCATGATAAGAAATAGAGAGGAAGACTGAAATCTGATCTCTTAGAAAAGAAAGAATATATATGAAGAAAAGAAATAGCATACAAAAGTACAAGCATGCCTGTGTTCATGCTGCACACTCCTTTTTTGTGCTGCTGTGCTGCATCCGCACACACAAAAAGTACAGAACATATTTCCTGTCTTTTTAAAATCTTCTTTTCATACAGCTTTAGCATAAGTTCATTGTAACCATATGACTTTTTTATTAATCTACCTGCAAGGAGAAATGATTGTGGTAAGATACAGGGGTTCCCACATGGAGTAGAGGGATGTAAAAGAGCAAGATTTTGCACAGAATCTCTTGAACATTGGAAGTCTATTCCCTCATCAAACAACATTTCTTATTAAAGCATAGGGGAGGTCTCACAGCACGCGCTGGTGATAGAAAATGCAATCCAAAGCTCCACATATTGTTTTATTTACTTTTTAAAAATTTAAACTTCATTGAAAACCCTATTTGGCCTCATACCAACGGCATCACACACCAGAAACTATTACTTTCCTTTGAAATGTGCCTAGTAAACTTTAAAAGGCTATCGCTCCAAATGCAGAGTACATACAAATACTTAAGGGGTTAATAAACTCTTCCAGTATACCAAAAAATCACAAGTTTTATACCTCAACTCTGTACAGTTGGAGCTCCTAAGAGAGGAGTAATTGCGTTGTAGTAACATTAAAGTTTGATTTAGGTTTCTCCATCAGCGGAATGAAGTGTGTCTTACTCCTCAGGTGCGAGACTTGGCCGCTCTGCCTTTTGCAATATATTATCCCAACACTGTCAGAAAATGCTCAGCAGCGCCAATTCTTACTAAACTGGGTGTGTTATAAATCCAGCGTAAGCAGGGGATTTCTTATGCCAGCAATGCTTCTTCAACCTTTACCTTATTACCACACTTTTTGGCTTCTCCGAGATAAAAATCTTTTAAGCTTTTTTTTACTGCTTGTGTGCGAAATCTCAGAAAACGTAGCCAAACCCGAGGAAAGTGCAGGGCTGTTTTACGACTCCGTTTTATCAAAAATTTTGACCTACAAAGCCTGAATGCACAAATTCATGGCTGTGGGATGAGGTCAGTGGAACCACACCCATTCCCTCGACGGACCTTCCTTTCCCTTTAGTGGACAACTTTATGCGGGCTACAGAAATATGCCCCGTCGGATGAGGAACACTTGCCCTCGGATCGAACGCAATGCCAAGTAAATCAGGAGTTTTCTACACGGTGGACTTCAGCACCGTGTGTGCTTAAGACACATTATCTGTGAGTTTTGGAGGTGAAGTCCCTCCGTAATGAAATTCAGCTGAGCGGGAACAAGCCTAGAAACACCGGCAGGAATGCCGAGGGCTAACGACAAGACAGGTTTGGCACGGAGGGATGCGTGAAACAAAATAACCGCAGTGAAGATTTCCAGAGAAAAAATGTTAATCGCCTTGTAAAAGGGAAAGTGTATGACATGAGGAACAGGGAGGAATGGCAAACACATGTCAAGCAGCACGCTTTATTTACCTTTCATTAGCGTGTCTTCCTAGGAGAAGGTTAAATACTCCAGGAGAGGGATGGGATTTTTCTTATGTTAACTAATCCGGACAAAAGTGAACGGAGATTTGCTTTCTTCAGCATTCATTGATATTAATTGCTTTATTGAACTAGCTGTGGGAACACGGATTTCCCAATGCCAGCATAAAGGATCATTATTTATAAGCTAACTGATCCCACAAATTCTACACTTAGCTCAACATTTCCGTTGGAAATGCTGAAAGAATCTTTTAAAAAATCATTATATTTCATGCTTTACACTAAGGCACACCAGCTAAATGATACAGGTTTTCCAGGAAAAGAAAAACAAGTTTTTAAGTCTCACATAACAGACTCCAAATCAGCTCTGAAATGCTGCATATTATTACATTTTTCCTCCACTTATTTTTCATTCTTTCCCTTTTCCCCTGACTTACAGGTGTCCTTAGTTACAGCCATCAGTAAAAACAAAACACATATGCAGACAATAAATCTGCATTTGTGTACTAATTCATAAGAGTAAAATATCTTCAGTTGCTCCTTCCAATTTCCTTTCCCTATCCGATGCGTAATTGCGCTGCGGCATATTGGGCTTAGGCTTTCAGGAACTCAATTTTGTCCCAGAAGGTTGGTTAGGAGGAGAGACCTGCAAGTGTGGGTTCTGGCTTCAAGTAAATATATTTAGCAGGAGAGACTCCCAAGCACAATAAAAGCAACTAAATAAACCCTGCAACCTTTAATCAAAGCGCTAAGTTGTCACTGTAACCCTTTGGAGATAGATATGGATGACTCCGTCCATCAGAGTTCTGACAAAAATACACCACAACTATCAGTGACACCAAATTATATTTCTTAGCACCAAGGAGTTAATAAATTTCAAGGAGAGATCAAGAATGAATGTCATGTTCTTTTGTTGTAATATATCCTAAAAATGCTTATGGCATTGCTTGCAGCGAAGCTCAACTTTGCTGTTCAAAGATCAATTTGGGGGCTTGATGTGCTGTTTTAAATCACAGCCGAGCTAAACATGGTATGTAAATTGCAAAGTGATAAATGCTTGTTTTTTCTTATATTCCTTCCCCTTTATATCACAGTCAGAATTCTTCACCAAACCCCCAAAAGTAATCATTTTTGGCATAGTTTAGATGCTGAATATATAAGCTACAATGGAAGAACTAGGACTTACTTTACAGTTGTAATCATTCAATTATTCCCTTCTGTGGCTAGCAAAGCTCCAGGATACCGAGCCTACATTTGATGATCCTTGACCAGGTGAGACTCTCCTAGGTTTGCCTTACGAATGCAAAAAGTATTATGGAAAGATAGATATTTGCCATAGATATTACACAAGTTTTGTATAGCAAGAAATGCCATGTGGCTGTATTGATAGTCAAAGCCTGGTCATAATAACCCTTAGGTTAAACAGATGCCAAACACTGCTTCTCCAAAGCACTTCAGCAGAAGAACATGAACAGCACGTGAAGACAACATGCCCATTATTAACTCAAGTATCCATTAAGTTTCCAGTTAAGTAAGCAGTTCTAAGAATGGAATTTCCAAACTTTTCAGTACTAGGGACACCAAGCCAGCATCTCCAGAGTCAGGGCTTGTCTACATATGACAACCAAGACTTGATACGTTGTGATGCGTGGTGACCAGGACTGGTGGAAAAAAAAAAAAGAGCTTGGAGAGCTTTGACAAAGAAAAGCATCCCATAGCTACAAAGTGAAATACATAGAAACTACCAGCAGGTATAAAACAGACAGGAGGTATACGCCCAAGTATAAAAAGCCAACTAATCATGTCTAATAATCACTAGGGAAAGGACCTATAAAGAAAAATGGAAATATTATATTAAAATCTGATAAGTGCTAAATAAACATAAAAAAATTATAATAAAGGGCAACAGTTTGCTTACTCAATAAGCAAGAAGATAAGATATAGTTCTAAAATTTCATATAAAGTTGGTCTCTCATCCTTCTCTTAATACATTACAACAACATTTCTTTATAGAAATTCAAAATATTAAACGAAATATTGAGTTTCGTTTTCAGGACATTTAACAGTAGACCATTACCATAAAGGAAAGGAAGCATTTAGGAGCCGCCTCTGTGTTATTTCCAAGAAAGCTTTTTTGAGTTCTTTCCTTTGTTCCTTTCTGCAGCGTATTTCAGGGTTGCAGAATCTGTTAAATTGAAGATTTAATGAGTGTATGTTGCCAATATATGGCTAAGCTTAGTATTAATTTTGTATGTACATACGCATATGTGCACATACACACTGTAAACTTGGAGAACGACCCATGGATTACTTAGGTAGAACCGGTCACACTTTGTGTTCAGCTGAAGTGTTCAAAATAAGCCTAAAAAACCCTTTACATTTCTTATTTGAATTGCACTGGCATGGAAAATCATGTTCATATTGTACTCATTTGTGGTCTGCTTCTTAGGAATTTTAACAGATGACAATTCAAAGATAAATTTGCTTTAAAAATAAATGATGAAAAATAACTGGCTTCTCAGCATTTATTTCATAATCTCGAAAGTATGTTCAGATTTTTATAATTAAAGTAGAAAATAGAAGTCTAAAAATGAAATCTGGTTTTGCATTAGAGCAGCCGGCATTAATAGGATTCTTCTTTCAATTCCTTTCTTTTCTGCTGCAGGACCATGCTCCTTACCCAGCTCTGAAGGGTCACCATGAGTGGGGAAAATATGGGGCTCTGACCTGCTCTGGCTGAGGTCAATGCCATGGCACGGGAGCTCCAGGTTTCTCAGTTTCTCTGAGTTAAGAAGATATTAAACATATACGTACTCACAACCGTGTGGTACTTTACTGAGCCAAAGCCAAGGACACTTTGGACCATTTTTTTTTCCATCTGTGTGACCTCTAGCTGCGGCTTTCAGGACTCATTCCCATCTTTAATTTAGATTTTAAAAAAAGAAGACTTATTTTCTTTCATTCACACAGTAATAGTTTGGAAGCTGAGAGTGTTATACTGTAACTCAAAAATACTACAGACAGCCAAAACAGCTCAAATTTGATCCTGGTGAATGAGGTATAGGGCGTAAGGTCTGACTGCAACTCTTAAAATCAGCTCTGTCTCTGGAGGACAGCAGATTGCCTTGCTGGACAAGGAGCCGAACAGTAATTCTCACAAACTTATGAAAGCTCCACTAATTTTCTCTAAATCAGGGGCAGTCAAACCTATTTCAGTAGTGTCAGTATTCTTCCTAATCCAAATTCAAACTTATTTTACAGTTCGTTTAATGTAAACCATGACTCAATTTCAAATATGCCTCGTATCTCTTCTCCAAAAGACTTTTAGCAAAAGCTGACAATCCTGTAGGAAAGTTCCCTCTATCTATCCATCGCTGCTAACACTAGGCTTCAAGTAACTCCCAAGAAATTAAAGAGACACCAAATAAATGAGAAAGTGGAACAGCAAATAGAGCAGTAGAAGGGAACAAACTGAGCCTGGTTTAATTCACAGAATCAAAAAACCTGTGGCTACATAGCACTGCGTAGCTTGCTGCTCCTCAGAGTAGCGTTAATACAATGAAGTTCACACCTGAAAGCAAAAGAGAGCACAGCTGGGAGTCTACTCATAACAGTTTAAATAGGGCTTACTGAAATGAGCAGTGTAAAAATGCAGAGTCAAATTTCACCCCTCCATCTCTGATATGCCTCAGCTCAACTCCAGAATTTTTTATTTGGCCTCTGCTCTTTTACCAATTCTGAGGTGTTTGGGTGAAACATAAATTTGATATTAATTTGGAATATCAAAAGCTTGTGCTAATACACATATTGAAATAAGAACAATAATTTCAAAAAATCCTCTCCCCGCTCCCCAAGAAAAAAAAAAAACCCAACAAAATTAACCAAAGTCAAAACCAATAAAAATAAAAATGTTTATCTCTACTAAATTAGATTTTCAGGTTTTCAAGTCAATTCAGTGAAAATTTCAGTGAAGTTATCATCATTCTGGTATATCTGACTTTTTTTTTTTTCCCCTTTTCTGTAGGACTAGCATACACCCTGCGTGTAGGTCACCCTTTTCTGCCTATCCCTACACCCTTTTCCCAACTTGACCTTCACACCTTTCCCTCTGTGTTATCCATTGCTTCTTCAGCAATACCACCCCTGAGATCATGCCCATCCTTCCTACCACTCCTACACTCATCCATACTTACATCCAAAGCTCTTTTCTCCCATTTTTCTACAACTTCCATGGCAGCAATAAGAAATCAGCTTTCTGATGAATGGCTTCAGAGGTATTCATTTACTGACACACATTTTAAAATGATTGGGACCTACTAAGCTGCATACACAGCTGCTATGATTGACTGGGTGATCTATCCATGTAAGTCACCACTTGTTTCTTGTCAGACAGGATCCCTGTCTTCATGTGTGTTTTTATAGGTTTTACCACAACAGGATTCTGACATAAACTGTAGTCTTGGGATGGTCAGCAATCTTGCTAATATTAACAATAATAAAGCAAAGCAATTCAATTGTTTGCTGTGAACTAATCTTGTAAGCTGTAAAAGCCTGGATTGATTACTGAGTACCAACTCTTCTCTTGTGCCTGAGAAGGAGGGACTAGTTTTCCGGGCACCAAAAGTAAAAGCTGAAATTGGAAACTCCTCAACATGTGCATCTAAGCAAAGGTGGTCTTCCAGTACACTAGGGAATTCAAAAAACCTTGTCAAATTGGAGAAATAACCTAAAAATAACATTTAATTAAAAAAGGAAAAATGCAAATTTTATGGTTAGTTAGGAATAACCAGGATGTTAAATAAAGAATAAAGAACATTCTGTTAAGAAAGCAGTTCTGCATGACATGGTCCAGTTGCGCAGATCAGAAATGTAAATGTTACGATGCTGTGGAAAAAAAAAAAAAGATACATACCACCTCAGGGAGCATGCATATGTATACAACTGTAAAAAATGTGAAATAACCTGCTGCACTTCCTGGCCTTGATCGTACTTGACCTAGCTGTAGAACTATATACAGTCATGAAATACCCAGGTCAAGAAAGATGTGGACCAACTGGAGAAAGTCTAGAAGAGAAGAATGAGAATGATAAACATCTAGAAAAAAAGACTTGCTAGGGGAAAAAAAAAAAAAAAAAAAGGTAAGGAATTTGAACTGCTTGTTCTATAGAAGAAAAGACTGGGGAAAAATTGCAAATAAAAATATGGGCAATAGGAAGCAAAGGAGCAGGAAATAAATTGTTATCCATGACAATTGTGGACAGGCAAAACCAGTAGTCCATGGAAATCGTAGCAAAGAGTACTTCGGTGAGATATTGTGAAAAATCTCATGGACACATTAATAAAATAACACATTGCTCCATGCTAGTGCAGATGTCTGAACTGGACCTTCAGATGATGCTTAGTTAGTAAACCACATGTTAGACAACCCACAACAGACCGTCCAGTGATAGTAGGAAAAAAAAATAATAACAAAAAACCTACAGCTATTTTCTTTGCTGCAACTTCAGAAAAAGGGAAGTGTTTGGTTCTGTGGAAAAAAAGGCCTTTAAAATGAGAAACATTTTGTGCACTTTCATTAGGATTTACATCCTTTAATGCGAGATAGACTTAAAATCTATTTTTAACCGAAGACTTATTAAAGTAAGAAGATTGCCTGGTTTACTACTTGTAGTTTTTTCAAGCAGTGGTGGCTGATGATGCTCTTTATAAACAATAGAGAATAAATTTAAACAAGCTAAAAGATGTTAATGTAAAAAATTGTAGCTTGAGAAAAAATATGTTGTTGTGGATTGCATATTTTACATGCAATTTATGCTGCAGTTTCTCTTCATTAACCACATCTCACAGATTTTTCAAAGTAACAGCATGAATATTATTAACATGTGTTAAAAATGTGTTTAAAATAATGTATAAAGCCTTGTGTTTAAAGGAAAAGTTTAGGTATAATGAACAAGGGTGTCTGTATTTTATATATTGGTTTGTATGCGTGTTGATATATAAACCAGGCTACGTGTGCATAGACACATTCACATATATATTGCGTTAGAGTTCGTGTTTTAATTAAACGGAACTAGACCTTAACAAGAACATCTAATTCATAATTCTCTCATTCCATTCTATAGATTCTTATTAGTTAAAGCAGAAATAATCCATTCTGAAATGTGACACACAGAAATTGCTAATATCCCCTTTTGTTGTATTTCTTTCCTTACCATTGGTTTTCTTTTGCTACAGGAATCTCAGGAAAAGTCTCGTAGCCTTCCATTTTTCTCTGCAATACCTCCCCCTTGTAGCCATCTTCCAAAATTCCTTTTGGTATCTTGGTATTTATAGAAACTATTGACAATGGCAGACACAGAACTTAAAAATTACAAAAATTAAAAACTTGTAGCCTGAGCAATTGACAATACCCAATATCATGGCAGGAATCTAGTCGCAGTACCATCTCTGCTTCAGTGTACCTTTTCAGTTACAACTCTCACACAATACATTCACAAAAAAAAAAAAAAAAAAAAAGGTAAACAAAATACCACACAAAAAATAATTACATAATCAGACTCAAATACAATATTCTGAAGTAGCGCCTTTTTGATATTTTAGGCATAAGTCTTTGAAATACACTCAGCATTGATTAATTTTACTCCTGCTGGTATAAATAGGAGTATTATTAGGTCAACAGAGCGCTTTCGCAAATCCCATCCTACTGTCTAATGTCAAGGACTAGCCTGAACCCTTCATCAGTAGCATGCTGGGACTTGGTATATATTGAATTTTTCAAAATACAGTTAAAAGTGTCTGTGGATATTTTCTACCTTTCAAAGAAGAAAACACAAGGCTTTTTGTTGTTGTTGTTGTTTTATTTTTCATCTTAATGAAAACAAAACCAAGATGCATTACTCTGAAAGGCTTTCAGAGTGTCTGGATATCAATTCTCATACGCTTCGGATACTGGAATCAAGCAACATGACAAATTCTAATGCTGCTTTTGAAGATACCTGTGTGTCTCTCCTATATTTAGTTAGGGTACCATTAGCCAAATGGAAGTTTTATAGTGATAAGTCCCTATTGATGACAACTATCATTTTGGGATAGACTTATAGTGATATGTTACTTTAGTTAAGCTTTATATAAAAAAAAAAAATGCAGAAAAAGTAAAAGTTAGTACAAACAAGGAACAGAAATAATTTTATAAATGTATCACAAACAAATATTAGGAATTTTTTTTTTTACAGTGAGGGTGGTGGAACAGTGGCCCAGGTTGCCCAGAGAGGCAGTGGATGCCCCATCCCTGGAAACATTCCAGGCCAGGTTGGCCAGGGCTCTGAGCAACCTGGTCTGGTTGGAGATGTCCCTGCTCCTGGCAGGGGGGTTGGACTGGGTGGGCTTTGAAGGTCCCTTCCAACCCAAACCATTCTATGATTCTAATAAAAGACATTTAAAAGATATTAAGATCTCATTTCAAATACAGGTAAAATCCTTCTCCACATTTTCACCAAACTGTTGCCACTTCCTATCTTTTTTTTTTTTCACTGTATATTCCTTGTTGGAACAGGTTTCCAACTTACACATCTCTGCACTGACATTCGTTACTCAGCTATACCTGTTCACTGATTTGGCAGAATCACAGTGGCATTTCATCAGCTTCCAGTGCTGCTTATTTCATCTGTTGAAAGTTCATATTTCCCGTTCTCCTAAGTCATCCAACCATAATTTTTGGACTTAGCATAAGCAGCTCATCTTCAGGAGACCATCTCCACATTACCGCTTGACAGTTTGCATGCAACGTACATGAAAATAGATTAAAAATTAGCTGGAATCAATTTTACCCAATTTGTCACAGACAAGTTGAGAATAACATTTCCTGATAGTAACTGCTTCGCTTTTTGGACATAAAGATGATCTCAGTGATTCCTTGAAGATGTCTGTTGAAAGCCTGATACGTCTGCAAGCCTTAGAAAGGATCTATTAATGAATTACACTTCCACACTTAAGATTTAGGTCTCCCAGTTTTTTCTTTCCTACAAAAACACTTGTGACCTCACACCATGAAAAGACACACAGGCCAACACGGTAATTCATGTCACGAGTCTTATCCCGGTCCCTGTCCCAGCTCACTGGTGTGTACTTTGGTTAGCTTAAACAAGGGAATAGAAGAGTCACGGTACAGCTGCAGGGCATGACCCAAAGAGCATAAGAGGAGCAGGACTAAAGCACCCGTTAGGAAAAAAAAAAAACCCAACATTTCAGAATCAAAATATTTATGTTCTGAGGCAAACTGTTTTTGGTTTCAGGTTTTTCCTTAAAACTTCACATTTTCTGCAGCAGAAAAAAAATTTCATAATCAGCTGAAATTTTGGCCTAAATATTGAAACTTGGCACTACTTATTTAGGTTTGAATAATGTTCTGTTTATCATCCCAAGAAAGGAAAGAACATTTCCTGCTCTTCAAAACTAATGGCTATGTGTCTCTGTTAACCGGGCAGGCAGGGACCAGGGGTTGGGATTAATACACCACCATCTGTCCTGTTGCTCTTTATCTAATAAACTGATTTTTTTTCTCTAACATACCATACAAGAGCAATCCACAAATACTGCCTCATACCTAAATAACAATTAAAACAGCACAGCAAAACAAACTCAAGGAGAGTTCTTGGAAAATGAGGGACAGCACTGTTCTAAATGTAGGTCTTTCTCTGTAGGACAAAAGGGAAGAAGGATTGCTTGTTTTTTAACCTTCTACTTATTTTATCGTTTTTATCTTAACTTTGTGTGTCTAAACAGACAAGTCGTTTCCTAAATTTTCAGCTGGTTGGATTTGCCCTTGCAATGAGAAGGTTTGCAAGTTCAGAAACACTCCATGCCAGCCACCAAAAAGGGATGCTCTGCTTTGAAACCAGGACTTTCAGAGACAGAACTCCAGAAGCCTGGTCCATAAAAGCTTCTCTTCTTAAAAATATTGGTAATTCCATGTCGATAAAAACTTAATCAGTAAATAAGTTATTTTGAAGCAGTGCTGGCAATACTGACATGCATAGCTCGAAATATTAGTTTAAATCACCTAGAGTTATTTAAATTAGCAGGGTAACACTGGAAGTGCTCCTAGCAAACCAGACCATGGTATCAAATCGGGGTATCCCAAGGCTTCAGGGGACTTTACACCTAGATTCAATTCTGAATCCAAAATTTGGATGCATGTGCTCTGCAACCAGTTATGGTACCTCCGTAACCAGATCCAACTATCTGAAAAAAAGAAGTGGCATTAGTGCTAGTTCTAACGGAGTTTCAAAGAAGCCTAGCCCACAGCCAGGCTGTAAAACATTCTGCATTTCTCCTCGCTCAGTGAACCCTGCTTCATCCCGAGAGCGCAGAACAAAAGTCCAGTCCAAATTAAAACACCAGGGATGAATGATAGCCCCCAGGCTTGTGCAGTGAGCTGATTTTCTGCAGGAACTCAAGCTCAGCTTCATCCCATCCTACTTCAGACATTTAACAGTGCTACCTATGTTAGATGCCTCCTAGGCTTGGCCTCTCCTGCCACGGTCCGGAAGAGGCGGGTACTGCTAACAGCTGGCTGGCCATGGGTAGATCTGAGGGCTGTATCTCAAGTAGTTTATAATTAAGCAATGCAGGGTCTGTTTTCTGTCTCTGAGGGCAAAGGGCTTGGTACGGATCACATGTCTATGGCTGCCTGGCCTCCCCGTGAGCACTGCGGTGTCTATGTTGTGGAAGAACCCTTGTTTATGGACAAAGCTGTGCAAGGGATGGTGCTGATAGTGCAGGGTTGGGAAACTGTGCCACACATGTACCTGGGGAATTGGGATGAGTAGCATAGGCATGGGCTGGGGTCTTTCTGCAGAAGGGTGACAGAGAGAAACCAGGGAAACCGTGCACTTAATTTGGGTGACTTAGATGATTATGTTGATACACGGTCCAAAACCCCACTGAATTAAGCAAAAAGACTAATTAATGATAATTTTTATGGGGCAGATTATTATTTTGTTATTTCCTCAAACCTATCTTAACTCCGGCCACCCTGGCACAATGTAAATCCATCAGCAATGCTGTCTTCTGTTCTGCATCACCCAGGCAGCGTGACTAAGTCTGGGCTAGGACAATCAGACTGGGTTTGTTAAACCAGGCTCCGTCTGAGGCTTCACCCGTGACATAGCCTCAGCATTAAATATGAAGTGAAGAGTAGAAATGAAAGGATATTTATTATAAAACAAGAGCGTTTGTTAGTACCAACTTGGACACGTGACACTATTTGGAGAAGCGACAAGTCTTTTTATACCGAGATTTCAGTGCTACGCAGTGGAGTTTCCTGCTGCCTACCGCCTTACGCTCCTGCTTACTCCCTAATCGCTTATAAAAGACATAATCCAAGTTCTCCAAGGCTTTTTTTTTTTTTTTTTAAATATCCAAATATATTTCACTGCTGAACTGGAGATGTAACCCAACTTGATGTCAAGTCATAAGCACAGCGGTTCATTTTGTCTTCTCTCACCTTGTGCAAACATCTCAGATATCCTGGTCTCTGGGCTGCAGTGCTCTTTACACAGTTGCACATTTCTCCCCTTCTGTTAATCAACAAGGGGACAGCATCTAAAAATAGTTACTTTTCTCTCTTTTACCAGTAAGCAATCAAGTCTATGAGGTCTATACACAACCTCAAATTCTTGAAGTAAAAGTTAAGGCAGCCTTTCCCTGGGGAAAAGCTAACTTCATTTATAAAACATATTTGATTTCCTTTTTCTAATCTCTCCACAGCCTTTTTACACTGCTGCGTGCTTTAATTTTGCTTTCAGTCAGAAGTTTAAAAAACTTTAGCTTCTAATAACTGGAAAAAAATGGTTATTTAAAGATAACTGCAACTTGCTTAACATGCCAGACTATCATATGCTCACTGCTTTGAAGCTGCAAATTAATGACGAGCAGGAACAGTGACTATCTTTCAGAGGAAACTGACCTCTTTCTAATGGCTCATCGCTAATGTCATCTGTCTGCTGCATCTCATTATGTGGATTTCACGGCGTAAGAAAGTATCTTAAGGCTGTGCACAAATAAAAAGGACCTTCTAGTATTGAGCACTTTGAAAATTTTTGATCTCTCAAAATACCTTCCTTAGATACTGGCTTCCCCTTTTGTGCATGGCACGCTGCTTATGTCATCTATTCTCTGTGACTAATTATGTTAATTTTGTGCCATAAAAGTAACTGAAGGCTGTTAAGGAATAAAAGCTTTTGAGTGGCCTTATTTCATAAACACCCCTTTTGAACAAGGCGCATTTAGTCATATTTGCAGTAACAGAAAGAGTCTTGTGCTAAAAATACAACAAAGGCTCTTGAATATGGCCATTTATTCCTACTTTATTAGGTAATTTATGAAAAGTATGAAGGGAAGCCTTTTTGTTACTATAATTTGCATAAAGCTGGTGCCCCATTAATGAGATAACTTCCTGCCTTTTGTGTACCACCAGCTGGAAATAGAAATATAGGAACTTTTCTGTCTCCCAATTACTTAACCTGCTGAGTTCAGAGTTGGAGAGTAAACAGGATTCATATCAAAGAAGTTGATTTCTGCTGCTCTATCTAAAATGTTTTTATTTAATTAAGGAGCCAGTGAAAGTGAAACATTAAAAATACACCGAATGTCCATCAGCTACATGGACCGAGCCTTTAGACCTGTGCTTTAATTTTGCACCTGTCTTTTTTGTGCTGTCAGTCACAATTAGTTGTGCTACAGGCTGTATCCATCACGAATCAAGGCAGACGTCTAAACCCGACATTTTGAAGGTATCTGGGTGCCAAAGGATACAGATGGGTTCTAGACATCATTTTCAAAAATCACCTAGAAGCTCAATTGGTATTCAGTGCCCAGACACTTCTGAAAATCCCATTAATTGCCTCTCTGGTGCCTAATAATTTAGAAATTCTGATCTGGATAGAAAGCTCCCTTCCTCAGAAGGAACTACTGAGTATTTGCCGATGAGAAGAAAATCCTTCATCTATAATACTGATCTGTATGCCAAAAGTTCAATTTACCTTCAGATTGGCTTACATGGTGCGATGGTACATGGTACTCTGCTCAAAACCAGAGTTATTCACATTAGTGTTTTTTTGTTTGTGTTTTTTTTTTTCTTTCAGTTTTCCACTTTAATAGCAACATTTTGACTGCTGAATTAAAAGTGTTGTTTATCAATTGTGGCATCTGAGAATCATTTACACATAAGGTGATGACCTAGCCATAAAATCAATGGACCAGCTCCCTGTTCAGATATTTTTACACTGTTTACTATCTCCAAATGTATTTCAAGTGTCTCAATTATAATTAGGATAATGACAACTCTTTAACAGTGTGCTGAAACGTATACAGGTAACAAAAAAGCTATGTATATAATAAGAGTTTAAATTTCATCTGCACACTGCTTGTGTAGTTTGAGGTCAGTTTGTTGGAGCATTAAAGATTGCTCAGTGGTCAAATCACTTGCTTAGGTATATGCCTAATCTGTTAAATCTAAATAAAAGGCATCCTTTGCTGTAGAATAGAGGATGTGACAGGTTCGTACTCACCATACACCACTGCCGCCCTTCGGTTATACTTTGGGGGTTCCCTGCTTTCCCAGTGCAGAAAAGCCGATCATCACGATCCAGCTCTAAAGGAGGAAAAGGCAATCAAAATCACCTTTCAGAAAATAAAATGGACTCAAGCCCAGTTTAAAGAGTCCTTTCATACTACCCTACATATCTAAACAAATCACTACAAACCCACGTATCACCTCATCTAGTTAAAATATGTATATATTTAGAATAGCTGCACTATAGTTGCCACCGGCATTTTAACTATGAGCTAAACCACGACAGCTGACAGGCTAAAGGTTGTCATAGTCAAGGTCCTAATTAATCTACAAATTGCAGCTAGATGGTAAGATTCATCTCGTCTTGCTTGAGGCGCTGCACTGGAGAGGAAAGTCTCCACAGGCTCCTTTCAGGGGCAGCAGAGACAGCCAGACACCTCTATATTGGGATTCACATCTCGTGTGGGTTGATTCATTCCCAATGTAGATGTCTTGAGTGCAGACTTAGGAGCTATGAGTTGAGACAGATTATTTTTAGCCCAGCTTGCACTTAAAATAACAAGGTTCAAATTGTATCTGAAGGTGTATCTGAATTTTAATCTTCAAATACCAGAAAATTACCTAATTTCCTGCATGTTACACTGCAATTACTGTCTTTCTACCTGTGGTAACCAATGAAGACCACAATTTTTCCCCAGTTTGCACATACCTTTCTGCCAGTTTTTTCCCTGACGCATTAGTCACATTAAATATTTTGTGCAGCACGATTTGCTGCTAGAATGGGCTACTTTATTAAAAGACTGCTTTAAAAAATAATATTTCAAGGACCTAATAAAGATTTGGGAGAAGGGGAAGAGAATTAAGTCCCAGCACATGGTGTTTACTGGACCAACGTGCTCATGGTGCAGCAACTCAGGTAGGTGGGAAAGCATTGAGAAAAGTCAATAGTGTTGCTTCTGTCTTCTAGACGTGAAGTATTTGCAAACAAAGACCCACTGCTTTGCTGCAGAGAAACCTATGGCACTGACCTCGTGTCTCAGGAAAAGATAGTTCATGCAGACTCTTGGCCAGAAGAAGAGCAGGGTACAGCAGCTCCCTAAATATCCACACCACCTAGAAGTGACAATTTCCAACCACCCGTACACAGTAATTCATATTGCAGGATTACAGAAGCATTTAGGAAACACTGTCCTTCTGCTTGAAAAGCAGAAATGGAGGTGAGAGCACCTCACGTGCAATGCTGGATTATAAAGTTACAATCTAGACTGACCATCAGCGAAAGTCACATGCAACACATTCTCACTGACATTGATTAAATAAATCTCATTACTTCACAACTTCTTTTTTTTTCTCCCTACTCGAAGCCAAGATTTTTCTTTTATACACTTTTTTTTTCTCAGTAAATAGTTTTTTTTACTCCCTTACAAAGCAACTTCTCTTTCATATTTCTCTTCGCATTGGTCTAAATCCTTGCACTCTGCAAAAAGCTGCTCCAAACCTCCTGGGCAAGTGACTCCGCAGTGTTTGTCCCACAGGAGTAGGGAGCACGGGAGATGCCCCTGAGGTCCTGCTCCTCAGCTCACAGCCTTTTTGTGCACCAGTTGTACTCAATTCAGACTCCTGCACTCTTCAGGTTGGCTGCCCACGTAGCCATGGGTTGGCCAAATACACCATCTCCCAGTCCTGCCAACAGGATTAACTGGCAGGAGAGGGAAAAGGCAGGAAAAGTAGTGTAAGGGCACGCAGAATGCCTTCACTTCTCTTCCTCCCCCTTGCCACCATCCACAGGCTGCAGCCAAGAAGTTACCTGGGAGGTATTTTTGCGTGTGGTTGGCCCAGACTGAGGCCAGTTTTCCTCAGGTACATTGTGATGAAAGGTCAGCTGCTGTTGAAGGAAGGGAAAAGAGAAAGAAACACATCTTTATCTGCAGGAATGGAGAAATATGCCTAGAAAGAGTTTGGGTGCTCAGTGCTTAAGATTCAGGGGAATATGAGTCTATATAAAACTTGAAATAAAAGAAGCCCATTGACCTATTTAATGGGACTAGTCATTAAAGCCAAGCAAGCTAAGGAAAAAATAGCCTAATGAGGAATTAAAAGAATAAAAAAGGAAAAAAAAAACCTGCTCCATGCCTACTAGCCCAGGGCTAGCTTAATTAAAGTCAATGTAGAAATCTGCAAGAATAAAGAAATAAACAGTTAAATGTGTTATTTTTATCCCCATATTCCTGGCTTCTGGTTCTCTGTGATTGGTTTCATTCGCAAATAAACCAGCAGCCTTGTGTTTGCTTTCTATTCTCTGCCTAATTTGGATAAATATAAACTTTGCTGGGCAAAGCCAGAAAATAAGTTGTTACCCTGAACACGAAGCTGTGATGAACATTGTTTTGTGATTCAGATAGTTACGAATATTTATAGTACGTGGTTGAAGAAGGCAGCATTAATTGGACAATGGTTTCTGGACTCTCTTCTCAAAGCACTTAAATGATAAATCATTCACCAAGGATGGATAATATAAATAAAGCGATAGACTGGCTTTCCCTCTCTCTTCCTTTCTTCCGATTTACAAAACAGCTCCAATGAGCTCTCTGCGGTCGGAAAGACAGTATTGCTGTGGAGTTAGAACATTGTTATGTCTGTTTACAATGATTTGGGAGACTAGAGGGGAAAAGTTTGAATCAACAAATATTTTCTACGTTCCTACTGGTAACTCCAAGGCCCGTTTTCAGGGTGGATTCCCCCCCCCCCCCCCCCCCCCTTGTCTGTTACAAGTTATGATGTGTGGATGAAGGCTTTTTCCCATGCAGTAATGACTGTATCCTGAGATTTCAAGGGGCTGTTCATGACAATCCCATTTTCTGTGTAATTTCATGGTTGTCTTCTTGAATGAAGATATTGGCTGCTCTGAAGCAGGAGGTCAGATGCTCCTGCTCCCTTTCAGTATTGTTCCGGAGTATGTTTCCTTTCAGCTGATGAAAAGTAATTCATCATTTACACCCTTGAATTCTGCCAGCGTTTTTTTGAACAACTTTTCTTTCCCCGTGGTACCTTGGGCCCATGAAAGAGATAAATAGGTTCAATACAACGCCGGGCCCCGGATCCTGGGAGCAGGTTCGGCCTCGGAGGCCCTAAGCTGCCCCTTTCTTATGATGGAGTTTGTCACCTTTCTACCTCTGGAAGTCAAATCCTGTCGACTCAGCCATCTCTCAGCCTCTCTGAAGTGGCTTTGGCACCCACTGGGGCATGTGAGTTTAAAATTGATTTTTTTTTTTTTTTTTTTTTTTTTAAAATCTGTCAAGTTCCCTTAAGGGAGCGGGCTGACAGCCGGCTGGCCGGCCCGCAGCCCCTCACAAAGCCCTCAATGTCTAACAGGCACCCAAGGAACTTCCTTCGCGGGGGCAAGGGGCCCACAAACTCCTGACACCTCGGGAGGGCGGCGTTGCTCAGAAACTGGCCCTCCATGGGAGAAACCTTCCTGCCAGCCTGCCTCCTTTTGGAAGCCTTTTAGCTTGCTTTTTCCATTTTATTTTATTATTTTTTTTTTTTTAAAGCAGCAGAGATGTTAAATAAAATAGCTGCAGCCAGCTTGACTGGGATGCTCCGTGCGAGTGTGATGCTCGCTGGCATGGGGCAGGGAGTTCCCTGACCACAGCTCACCTCCACTTGGGATAAGAGGACAGTGTACCCCCGTGTGCCCCGGTGATGCTCTGCACCCAGGCAGCATTTCCACTCAATGGCTTCTGCCGCACTGTGCAAATAATTCATTGCAATGCCTCATAAACCTTCAAAAATCAGTGGGCAGATAGTTGCCGATAGGGAAAGTCAGGATGCAAAGAGAATAAAGGGAAGACTTTCAGCTGTTGGTGTGGAAAAAAAAGAGAGGGGACTAGATTTTAGATAGATATTCTCTTCTTTTAAAAGCCATTGACATACATGGTTACAGCAAAAGGCATCTAAAAACAGGACTGTTAATTGGAATAAATGAAAATCCTGTTGCAGAGCAAGGGGGAAAATCCCTTCAGCTCCCAAAAATTTGGTTCCCAGATACCTGGCAAAAGACAGGCAGGAGCAGGGGCTGCACCTCCCCACCACAGTACCATCAAGCAGCCGTACAGGCATTTCTGTGAGCATTTCAGAACTCAATCAGGTAAATAAAATTAATGTTAAAGGAAAGAGCTGTCAGCAGATTAAATCACTGGAAAGCAAAGCAAAGCTTGTTACAGAAGCACCTCTGAAGGGACTCAGTCTACAGAAATAATTTCAGTGCAGCAGTTCTGAGCTATTCCACGGCATGCATTTAAGCGTTCTCAGACACAAAGTGGGTTAGTAATAAAACCCATTATTCATTTTTTTGGTGACTTTTTCTAGTTTGGAGTAGTCTTTTAGAAGAGTAAATAATCTTTCCACTTGATGAATTTTTGTCAACTTTTCACTCAGCACATACTGCTGTTGGGGTCTAAAATACAGAATATTCCCTGGCTTGGCTTTTTAAAAATATTGTATGGTTCCTTCCTCCCTTTGCTGCAAGTGTTTGTTTTTAAGAAAATATCCTGTGCATTAACATTATCGATGCACATTTGCAGTGGGCAAAAGGATTGGTTAATTTGCTACTGTAGTGACAGCAGGGGGAGCAAAAATCACCTCATCCTGGGGGAATTCACAATAATACTGGCAATTAAAAAAAAAAAAACAAAAAACACACTTCTGAAAAGAAATAGACATTCTGAAGAAAACAATTCTTATAAGCATTTTTTATTGGTAGAGAAGCTAAAGCTGTAGGTTAGCCCAACCTTTGCTATGCAAACTATTAGCAAAGCCAAACAGCAGCTAAGAGAAATTAAAAGTGTGAAACAAAAGTCATGAGAGCACCAAGGTCTTCTTAACTCATTAGGGGAGTGTGCTGGAACCCCCTCTAGAAGTAAAAAGGGACAATGAAGATTTTCAGCTTGTCATAAGCAATTTTTTTTTTTTTTTTTTTTTTTTTTAGCTGGGAAGGGAATCGCCACCCACCTCGTGCCAGGAGGCATTGCTGGAGCCAGACCTCTTGGTACTTTTGCTCTGATGACTTCAGGTTAGAAAGGGCACTGGTACATAGTCCCAGGAGCAAAAAAACACAAAGCTCAAACACTTACAAGATTAAGTTACTTCAGATACTTGAGATATCTCCACACTTGAGTCACGTTCTTTCCTGCTCATGTTTTTGCTTCAGAGTTACGGCCAAGCCTGTCATGTCCTGGGAGTATTGGCCATAATGAACACTATCAATAGGTCTTATTTCCTTTAAAATTTGATGACTTCTTTGAAATTTGACTGATTTTTTTTGCATCTCATATTGCCAAAAAGGTGGCATTCAATGATTATGAAATTAATATTGTGCTATCTGTCACGTTTATCAGTTCTTCAGGTGCGGGTGCACATGTTGCAACGTAAAGCAAAATACTCCTTTGTTCAACAGCTCTCCATCTGCCCATCCATCCATCCATCTGCCTCTGTGTACTCACACGCAAAAATAAAACCTGCTAAACAAATCCGTTACGTCTTTGTCCACACTATCACGATTTGTGGTTCTATTTTCCCTTTCAATTTTCTGGAATATATTCACAGTATGTTTTTATCATCTCAAATACTTTTTTTTCTTTTTGCAGTTAGCATTCAGTATTTCCTTTTTGCTTTTCTAATTAGCCTTTCAGTTTGCTTCTGCTTATTTTATATAGCCTTTCAACTGCTCCACCTTGCCAGATTTTGTATATTTTTTTTCAACACCTTGTGCTTATTGCTTATCTTACTCTTTACTCTACAACCCTGCTTAGCCACATTGGGCATTGTTACCTTTATCCTTCTTTAGACTTAAACCAGGATGAATTTCAAATGTCCTCCAACTGTTTCTGAAATATATTCCAATTTTCTTCAGTAGATTTACCATACATTATAATAAAATCCTGATAAAAATTCCTCAGCACATTTTGCATTCCCTCAAAGTCAGCCTGCCATAAGGCCTTTTACTCCTCAACAAATATTTTAAATCAAATGATGTCGAGATCACTGGATCTTTCATACCTCTTCAGTTCAACACCCTTTATTACCCTTGGCTCAAATCCTTGAATTAATTCAAATAGTTTCTGAAAGACAATTCAATAAACACACAAGAAACTAGAGGCAATCCTGCATTAGCTTTAGACACGTGAGTATTTCCTCCCTACTTTTACCTTATTGCAGTCAATAACAGACTAATTAAAAGCCATCTTTGTCAAAGTTCTGGCACTCTTGAAGGCCTCTCTCATCTGCAGGCGAAGACCTATAAGTTCAAAGAATCATTCAGAAGACCACCTGACTACCTTCATCATGCTTAACTTTTATCAGAATTGACATTGCTATGTCAGCCAAAATACTGGCAGCACTTCTCTCTGAAGACACTCATCTCCCAGAAATACTGATATGGCTCCTCCTCCCTCTGCTCTTTCTCTCCACAAACTCCAGACTAGTATCTCGAAACCTCAATTTCTTGCCTCGACCATATCTGTGTTATTCCAATAATATCATGCTTATCCTTGATACTCATAGTTATCATTGATAAGTCTTTGATGTAATAAATCCTTGATATAGTATCATACTTATCCTTGCTATAAGATACAATCAAAAATGAAAGCAGAAACTTAAGATACAGAGTAAAATATATTACTTGCCAATTTTCCACAGTAACTTTTCATCATTACTCCGAAATTACTTTTTAATGCAAAGAGTAGTTCCAATCACATAGAGGCCCACATGATTCAGATACTATCATAATCACAATTAGATTACATTACTGCAATCAGGAATGGAGATCATTAAGAGAAAGAATATAAATTGCTTTAGTTTTACAAGTACTGAGCTAGCAAAATTATAATTAATCTCCATTTATAATCTTTTCTTTCATAGAACTGCAAAGCATGCTACTTTTTTTAGGCCATCAATACAAATTAGAACTAAGTAATAAAGCCCTAACTACTACTACTCTGCAGTTCCCAATCGTAGAAACTTTCACATTACACACAGAAGGCTTCTCATGCAAACAGTGCCCTCAGCTTCCAGGGTTTTTTCAGCGCAATAAGTCCAGCCATTTCTATAGTGAGCTTGCTGTTTATAACACAAAATGCAATCAAAACACTCTATCCTTCTCCCGAACAATGGATATGAAGTCTGCTTCTAAAATTGGATGATACGTTTTCTGAGAGATGAGACAATAATGACTTTAGCAGCAGACGCAAAAAAAAAAAAATAAATGCACAAATACCAGATTTCACAACTTTTCAGAATTTCACTAAAAAAACCCAATATACCAAAATTTCAATTAAAAACCCCAAATATACAATGCTGTCAGGAGTTGTGAAATGGCATACAAGGCCTCAGCTAACTCTAGTATGTATTGCTGCATTGAATATACACAGGTCTGATGGAAATTTTTCATGTTGTCATGTATGCTTTACCTAATTTTAATTCTCCCTTTGGAGGAACAAGAGTATTAAAACCAGTGGCAGTCTTGCCCACATAATAAATATTCTTCTAGATCCAAACCCCTTACCCTTCCCTGAATGATGAGGAAAAAAAAAAAAAACCTATACGGAAGAATAAAAAATAAAAAGGAAAAACAAATGTGCCCCCTTTTAAATGGATAAGTGACTTTATCACTTGGCTATACAGGAACAGAGCAAAGCAACCAAATAGAAAGTAATTTTTGGACATTTGCTGCTTTAGAGAATAAATTATTGTCCCTGGATGAAATCAGCCTAGTGCTGGCTATAGGGCAAAGGAAAGAGTTTTAAAAATCCAAGTGAAACCAATCTGCAAGACCAATACGGATTGCCATGCTTAAGTTCTCCCTCCACTGTCCCCTATACAGAATCATAGAATGGTTAGGGTTGGAAGGGACCTTCAAAGGTCATCTAGTCCAACCTCCCTGCAAGCAGTAACTGCAGGAGAAACACCAAAACAAAGAGTTTGCACAAGACCTCGTGACAGTAGGGACATTTCTATAACCAGAAATGTGGGAATCAACTTCTAATCATGTTGACCTCTCCAAATACCTTCTTCCTTCACCTGCTGTAGATAAACATGGCATCCATCATGACTTGGAGAAACCGTATGGAAGTCCATATGCATTTGAAGTCCACTTTCTGCAGGGAAAAGGACACTGGAATGCTTTAGGTCCCTGCTACCAGGGAATGGCCCAGCACAACCTAAAGCCAAATGAATTACGGCTTTGGGTGCAGATGGTGTGTAGACTATGCTAAGATCAGAAACCTAGAAAGAGCTAGAAAACTACCAGGAAAAAAAAAAACAAAACAAAAAAACCCACCATGATTTGTTGTTAACATTAAACAACTATCAATTAAAAATCTCAACTCTATCTCACCCAGTCCTCATCCAAACCTCCAGTGCAACAAACTGCAAACTAACTTTAGACTACATAAGCAGACACTGGGAAGTTTATGTATTACTTTACACAATTATCCTCATAGCAGCAGCTTATTCAAATTGAATCTGAATCCGCTAGTACTTTAGATCTGTACGTCTCACACTCGGCACCAAATGTTTTATTGAGTATATCCTATCCGCTCCACTGCTTCCTCAGACAACAGAGCACACGGTTTGAACTGATTTTACTCAAACCCCTCTGCTTCTGGAGTCTGCTCTGCTTGCTCTTGCTTAACATCACCAATATTTGCTGAATGCAGCATCTCAAAGTGTTAATACAAGTATCAACTATAATATAAAAATACGTTTTTTTTCAGTTTTCCTCACCACTTTCTGCACTCTTCCATGACAGTAAGCAATACACGTCCTGTCTCATTCATGTAACGATTTTCTACCGTGCGGGTAACTATGAGCCATTCTGTGTGACGAGCAGCAGGCACAGACACACGCCTGGGACTGACATGATGTTAACCCCATTGGCAGCAGAAGGAGGTGCATGATGCCCATCCCTACAACCGACTGCAGCTAGATCGTCAGCTTCTCACAGCTGACTTGTTTCCCCCCCATAAAGCAGCACTGTAGTTCAGCGGTGCTTTCAGGCGTAAGTATGTCTGAACAAAGGAAGTTTTGGATGACAAAAATCTTTGTACACTCTATTTCAGATATGCAAATGCTCTTTTGGATATGGCTCTTGATCAAGTTTTCATGAACATCCACATTCCGATGCTGAAAAGCGTGTGAAATCAGTCATCTACCCGACCCAAGCAGAAATTACTTGATTTCAGTTTCCTTGTCTGCCCTTTCTATATGCCTGAAATTGTCTTTATCATCTCTGTCTATGCACTATTTATATTAAAATGTTTTTCTTATCTCCTGTAACCAATTCAGTTTGGGTCAACATTAAAACCATTCCGCTCACTTCAAAGGGATACAAAAGAATGCAAGAGAAATCTAAGCAGAAAACTATGAACATTAGGTAGCATCCAGGAACCAGCGTAAAATCAACATTTTTGCTATTTTTTAGTTAAAGAGTATGCAATGGTTCACATAGCACAATTAAATGAACAAACAATATTTAACCCACTAAAATGTTAGAACCAGCAAAACTCTTGATGAACAAAAACATAATTCACATGCTTATGTTTAAAGTGGATGAGGGGATTACATATGTGAGGGAGTTTTCTGCGTTTGGTTTGTGGGTTGTTGGTTTTGTTTTTTTTTTTTTTAAACCTGCCAGCAAAAGAACATGATCTTAGTGATGTGTCAGAGATAAAGTTGAAACACCAGAACGCCCATGGCAAATTCAGGGAACAAAGACTCACTCATACAGAATGAGAATGAGTAGTTATGTACAGCATACTATTAACTCAAGGTGTTTTTGAAAACCACAAGTGATGAACACCAGCAGCATACGTGCAGACATATACAACTATTTTCTTACACCAACAAGTTTCCTTTTCAAGTAGAAAAGGAGCTTTTGAGCTACTACAAAGATGGACGTATTGCTGGAAACCAGATAGAGAAAAATGTGCCAGAGCTATCCTGCTTATAACAAGCAAAAGCCTCTGAAATAAAGAGTAGGACTCTTTCTTGAACACTGAGAAGGAAGGCTAGATTTCCACCTACAGCACTGCCCAAGCGTGGGCTAGAAAGATGAATCAAGGAAACAAATGGCTTTCAGGTATGATGTCACAGTGAAAAAAAAATCTCCTTTCCCAAGGAAATCATTAAATAAATTGGTGTGAAATCAATGTGGTACTCACCATTATTTGTACTGTTATCTTTCACTGAAAAGTGAAAACATTTGGGAGGGGGCGTCGTTTGCATTTGTGTATGTTTTTCTTGAGACAGGTCCCGTTACTCTTGGAACTTGTGTGGCATAGACCATTGGGAAGCTCGGTGAGGACAGCACAGAGAGAGCTGGACCTCTCCGATGCCTTGCTACAGTGAGGGAAAAAAACAATACAGTGATTACACAGAAGATGTTTCAGTGAGTAGCGTCTATAGCATTAGCTACACTAATCCTCTCTCTAAGTCAGACTTGTCTTGTGATGGACAAATTATCCAGCTTAGTGAGGTATCTGGGACAGTGATAGCGTCTCAGCTGTTCTGTTCCCTCAGTTTTCTTAGACATTCTTTCAGCTCGTGGAAACACTCGATGCCCCTCCCGCCTTGCAGAGGACTGCACACGGGGTGGAGGTCTCACAGTCCTCACTCCCTCCCCTTGGGGAAAAAACAGGATGTCCTTTCCAGTGCCCATAAGGAAAAATTGAACCATTTTCTCAAAAAGTTAGTAATTTGTAAAAGTAACAAGGGAGGTTTGAATGGGCATGATCGACAAATAAATGTATTCCAGGCACATAAACTAAATGTATGCTATATATTCTTATTCCCACCATATGGAGAGAAAAAAAAAACCCACAACAAAAACCACACACATCTCTATCCCACAGCAAAAGCCATAAGAGAAACCCATATAGGATTGAAATGAGTGACTAAGTAACATATCTTTTTTTTTTCCCAGTTCCTAAAAAGTGTGCTATACCAGTTATCACACTGAACTTCTCAACTTCAAAACGTTTCACGAACATTAAGATGTAATCCGTTAGGAAACTACTATGACAAACACCGCTCTTTTGGTACGGTGGGTGCCGTGCTCATAAAAGCACTAGCATCCTGAATACTCTCTGCATAGTTATCATTTTTTTTGTCTTATTTATGATTAATAAAAGTTAAAAAGGATTGAAAATACTTTTGGTAATGTGGATATAAACAGAGAAACAATTATCTTGGTAGGAAAATATGGGAAGAGACATAAGGAATGAATGAATGGGAAATGCCTTCTACATACAATTTATGAGTTTATCAAAGAGAAATTTAAGGTATGGCTCAAACAGTACATAGGTATTTACAAGAGTAATAGGATATTCATAGCTGATGCTTCAGCAGCCAAGAAAGGTAAGACAAAAAACACTGGACAGAAGTTCAGAATAGCCTTATGTTAACAGGGTAAAAAAAATATATGTGTTTTTTTAAGAGTCAAAGTAACAAAATCTTCTAACAGCTTACGAGAGTTGTGGATTCTCCGTCAACATATGTTCAAATTAAAGTTATGTTTCTAAAACATGTACTCCTTTTTTTTTTTTTGGAATTAATTTAGGGAGCCCTATAGTTTGCACTGTATAGGTCAAACTATATCAATGGTTCCTTCTGACCTTAGGAATTATAAATGGTTTGGTGATCAAAATACTGTCTTAAAAAATTAAAAATACTCTCTCTATAAGCATAGATTTCATTACCAGAAGGGTTCAGTCAGTTCTTTATCATTCAGATGTAGACAAATTGGGTCCTTGCACTTTTCTCTCTATCTCTTTCTCATAAAAATCTAAGTCCTGTCTGTTCTACATAGATATTCATGACATTTTCTCACAAGAGCTGTGATTTATTCCAATGTTTTCAGCCAAAAATATTTCTTCTCCCCTCTGTTCTATGTTATGTGCTTGACGAGAATTAAGTGGAAATAAGTAGGATGATAGTGGGAAAATAAAAACTCTGACAGAAACACTGATATTATCAAATATTAATATTTTTAAAACTATTTTTAAGGAATTGAAATTAACATTTTTTTTTGTTCAAAAAACCCCTTGAAAATTAAAAAATCAGTAATATGGTCTATACTAATAAAAATATTTTTCATAAGGAAAAAGTTTACAGAGATATTTTTAATCTATTTCAGGAAAACCAGGTGAAAAGCAAAAAGAAATTAAAGAATAAGAATCATACCTTCAGGTGAAAATTTTCTGAATTACAGAAAAATTCATGCAGCCTATGTCATGTGAATTCACCAAAGATGGCCTAATCTATAACAGGAAAAATAATACATTGAACCTGCTATATAGATAGTAAATATCACTGGGTATTTCAGATACTTACCCTTTATAAATAAGTTATAATTTTGTTTTTATTAAAAATAAAATATTAGCAATCCAATTATTTGGGTTCCTTTTCTTTTCTTAAAGAATATACTGTATACTAGTGAATAATATGTTTCAAGAGAAGCTATGTCCCAAAATAACATGACATCTGAAAGAGAAATTGTAGGTGTGTGTCTTCCAGGGGCAAAAGTATTAAAGTTTCTGTTGGGCATGGCAAGACACTAATTCCAAAGAAATTGAAAATAGTTTTTTTGGCCCATTGATCCTGAAGGTAAAATTTAGTAATTTTAAAGAATCAATAATTTGTTACCTTTTGTATAGATTCACTGCATTAAAAATTGTAAGAAGAATGACAAAACATTTTGACATTTTAGAAATTAAACACTACAAATTAAATAGAAGTAGTTAGCTGAAAATCATTCAATTGTCCTCCAGATGTAGGACTAAGTTACAGGTCAGCCACGCAGTCGTGTAAATAAAGTTTTAAATACTGAATAAAAATCGCCATTCCAGAAACAGGGTAGAAGAGTCTTATTTATACCTTAATTAAAATCTGATAATGCAGAAAAAAAAAAAAAAATTGGATTTGTTGCAATGACCTGAAAATTGCTCCTGTCTCTATGAAGATAAATATTGTGTCCCATGAGAATGTCTGAAGATGGGGCAGCTGAGATTTCTTCTTCTCGCTCTTGTGTATCTCAGTGAACGTAGGGGTCATCTAGCGGTTAGTGAATTCCTCAGGAGCTGGAATGGTGAGAATCACTGCTAGTTGCCCTCTTCCTGGTTGTCCTACCTCAACCTGAGCATAGCCTTTGCTATCTTTCATGCTAAATGAGCCTTATAAAAATATTCTCTTTCAAAAGCCACAAAGGTTTTCTTGCAGCAGACTTTCTGCAGCTGAAATTTCTGTCAGGGTCAGTTTTGCCCATAACTTTTCACATAAGAATTATTTATGGATTGTTTAGGAAGTATTATGGGGGCTGGTATTCTGTAAGAGATTTGTATTCTGGAAATGTTTGGCAGTAAATACGTCAAAGTGGACTGCACAGTATCTGGGACCTTCGCGTGATTAGATAGGACTGTCCCCTTCATGAAGTAGCCTTGTAAACTAAAGATAATTGATAATCTATTGCAGTAGTTTGGGTGAAATTATTTCAAAGTACTTTCATTTTTCTGTGAAACTTGCTATAGCTCATTTGCAGTGTTTGCAGAAATGTTTCAGCCTACAGAACGTATTATATAAGTGAAATTTATTACCTTTATTATCTGTACATTGCCAGCTCTATGCCACCCATAGCAGGATTATTTCCACTTTTGGCAACATACAGTCCCAAAATCTTTTTTAATGGTTAGTATTTTCACATTGTGATATTTAGATATAAGTAGCTGAATATTTAAACTTTTAAAATAAAACTGAGGAAATACAACGAGGCCTGGAAAGTGGCATGGTTTGAATTGGCATGTCAATACATAAAACTACACAATTTTTTTCAGTCAAAAATAAAGAAAACAATGATTTTGGAAAGCAAAAAGTATATTTTAAACCTTAAAGTCCTTCATCAGAATGCCATAGGTTTAAATAAAATGTCTTTCATCTTTTTATATAAGAGGAGGAAAGCAAATACAAGACATGTCCCTCCAAATCCTCCAAATCTCAGGTTTTTAACTGAGTTCTCTCTGAATATTTTCCCTGAGTGAATTCTAAATAAATACACAGATAAACAGATGTATGGATGGATAGATAGACAGTCTGATAAAGAGATTTATTTCTTCAGTCAAAGCACACCATCACCTACATTAAATAATATTTGCCAAGAAGCAGAACTTTCTAGGTCTCTCATTCAGCTTTTTCACACAAGACCACTTCCATTTAGAACTTGCCTGCTGTTGCTAGATCATCATTAGCACATAGGGGACAGAGCACTATGTATAAGAAGGATAGTTAGGAAGCTTGCAGGGATAGGGAGAGCAACATTTGCTGAACAAGACGATGAAAATCTGTCCTGCAAAAATCTCAACTGGAAAAATGACGTTTCCGCAGACTCCTGCTATCTATCCTAAGTTAGCACAGACCTTTAGAAATCTAAGGAATTTGGAATCTGGGACCATATTGACTTGAAAAGACCTCTTTCTTCTACTAGGAATGTCCCATCACCACCTCAGGAGAGGTAACCACCCATACTCTCCCCGTGCTCCATTCAAGTATATTGAGTGGAATAAATATATAGGTTGAGATAGGCTTAAATTAGGAACAGCTGAAAAATACAGACCAAGATGACAGGATTTTCTCCATCTGCTTTTTGACATTTTCAAGACACATTATCTTAGTCACAAATTCCTGATCCTCTACTATCACAACAAAGTTTAACTTTGGCTCATACATAGGATTTTATTACCACGAAAGCGCAACTGGAGAGCTGGACTGGATATTTATCATTGGCCAACGAACTGCATCTAAAAAAAAATGCTAATTTTGATCAAGGAAGTACATGTGATAGGGGTCCTGGCCAGAGGCCGTCTTTACACATACCACCCTGCACTTTGTGGGAACTCTCCAGCTCAAGTCAACAATCCTTTAGTTCAGGCAGTTTGAAATGGCAAACTTGGGCATGGAATTAACTTCTTTCAGAAGATGCAAGTGATAAACTAGCCACCAGCATTTGTGATGATGAATCACAAAATGATTCTTGTTTCTCTAAATATAATGTATTTTATTGAATAATATTGTGCAAGCTAAATAGTGCTAAAATGCACAGATAAGGTCAGTTTAGGAAACAGAACACATGAGGTACAAGCAGATCTGTAGGAAACACGGCAGTTGGGCTTGCTGCATGGCAAACTAAGTTGCATTACAAAATGTACATGTTTGCTTCATTAATGGCAACTCAAATCAAGGCTTCAGGCGTTCCAGGTGTTTTGATAAAAGCCAAGCAAGAATATGTTTTCACAAGATTTCTTGGGGCTTCATTCGTATTCTGAACAAGTTGAAGGATAAACTTGAAATTTCTTTATCTCTACAAGGAGGAAGAAATTTTGTTTTTAAAGCTTCTGTTTTCACTCTGAGTGGAAAAGAAACGAGAGATGCTGACAAGGAAGGTAGATGTTTCCACAAGAAATATATGGTAGCAATCTTCAAAAAAGGTGAAAGGGATCCGTGACGCTAATGGAGTGAGTTCTTGACAACTACTACGAGAATAAGAGGAAACTAAACTGAAGAGAAAAAAAAGTATTAGGTAAGGAGTTGAGGAAAACTTGTGGATTGTCAGGATAGTTACCAACTGAAATAATACGCTGAGGAAGTTAGGAAATCTCTATTACTGCAGGCATTTAAAAAGAATTAAACAAACATCTGTCAAGACTGACATAGGTATTGTTGATCTTACCTTGAGGCAGGGATGCATTAGGTGACCTCTCCAGTCTCTTTCGCCCTGTCTTCTGTGATTGCTGATTCATGTCTTTCTTTTCCATCTCCCTTGATGTCTTTACTTATTCTACCAGACAGGAATGTTCACTAATCAATTCTATCCCTACAGTTAATGCTTTTTCTTTCTACAGACTGTTGGCTTGAGGAATCAGTTTCAGCCATAATCAAAACAAATTCTTAATAAAAACACTCAACACGTGTGAATCACTCCTCACTTACTACTACAAAGTTGGGGTGTAGCATGAACTGGAGCCATGAAGATGACTTTGGAATAAAAAAAGCCAACCTATACCATAACTTACAGCACCATTTTTGAAACCAGCTCTGTCCTTCAAGACACCTTTATGTCATTTTTAAAAGAAACAGGTACAGGTCCTCTCAAAATAAAGATACCACTTTTCTTATGCTCATCATCGTGTCATCAAAAATGAAAGAATATCACTGTATATGCAATTTTCATTACTTAAACTGGTATATTTTACAGATATATATTGCAGATTTTTTTGAGTGCTTTCTGCTTTTTGCATTTTCTGTCTTTTTTTGCCTTCAAAGTCACTAAATAGTTCTTAGCAATGTTTATATTGTACCAGGTGCCATATACAATATTTTGCAGTGTTTTCTTCCAGGTTTAAATAACAAACTTTCTTACAGACGGATAAAACATTCTTTACTAGACATTCATGAAACTAGAAATATGTTTATTATATTATGGGGAAAGGTCTTAGAAAGTTCAATTTTCATTTGGAAATGCCAAGAGACCTGAAAAAATATTTTTACAAACTATATAACGTTAATTTAAATTAAGTCATTCGCCCCAAGAAAGAATATACCTATCTAAATGGAGTTCAGGAGTTCTTAGATAAATATGAAGGATTAGTTTCTTTTTTTTTTTTGCTTGCATTTTTTATTTATTTTCTCTCTTTTTGGAAAGCATGCCTGTTTCCCTGCTGGGCTCAGACAACACATGAGGATTTGTTTCCTTTACCATCCAATATCTACACGGAGGGAAGAACAGAAATGTTATCAGTATTTGCTTTTATCCTGCTGCCCTTTTTGTTCTAGACACGTTTTTGCCAAGTTAATAACTCAATAGCGGTAACTGGTAACTCAATAATAATTACATTTGATAGTGTATTATATAGTAGGTTTTCATTTGTCAATCTTAAAACACTTCTCCAAGGAAGCTAAGCATTGCATCATGTGATCATATCAAGATATAGATCCATGATGTAACTTGCTCAAGGGCAGACAGCAGGCCAGTGTCACAAATGGGAATAAATCTGACATTTCCTTGATCTTTCCCTCAGCGTGCCATTCCCAGGCCTTTTTGCTCCATCATACAAGCATCCATGTTGCACAATTCCGATCTCTTTTTATTTTTTCCAGATAAAAATGCCCAATCTATATCAGTTATTAGCAATGTATGATTATAGTAACATATTAGAAATTATGTTAGCACAGATAGTAGCAATGTATGATCTGGATTAACTTTCCACAATGACAGAAAATGAAAATCAGAATAGGTCACAAAGATTTCTTTTAGTATAGACAAATGCCAACTATGCTTGTGAGTAACAAAACTATCCTTATTACATGTGTCCTCACTAGAGGCTGTTTAAATGCAAAATACCTGCCTTTTATCGGGTTGCTACACTATTACTCAGTGGGTAGGAAGCCTACGTAAAGGACCCATGTGGGTATTTTATTTCCTATATTTTACACCAAATTAACTGCCTATTTCCCTGAGTAATAATAGGCTGCCGTAACAGTAATAATGCATTCAAACATCAAATTAGTTTGAAAGACATGCATATGTATACCATTTAATAATATTATACTTTAAAAAAGCATACCATTGTAAAAACATTTGAAAGTACTTGTATAGCCCTATAAGACAAGTTTTGCACTAGGACATACAGTAAAGATGTGCCAAATTCAGGAGATTATATCTGGTCAGCATTTAAATCAAAGCTAAAGGACTCCTATTAACTTTCATGGGACATGGAATGTACTCAAATCTATAAATTAGCTTGAAAGAATTAATTGATTGCCTTCTATTTATACCCAATTTTACTTTCCTGTCTAAACTTTAAGAAAAAAAAATAGCTGATTTCATAAAAATATTCTAGCAATTTGATCCTTCATAATATTAGCATACTTTTTAAATGCAAAAATCAGAGTTAAATGTTTTAAAAGCCAGCTCTTTAGTGCTTCTCTTCAAATAAAATCACTGGTTTAGTTGCTGAACTAGAGTTTAGAATCAAATTTTGTGAAATATTGCACAAAGGAAAAAATAGCTAGTTAATGAATGGCTCTATATAATTTTCTGTAAAATATTAGCATTTCAGGCAGCATCCAAACGTGTGTTCCCTTTGTACAGCAGATATGTTGCAGAGATATTGACTGCTATTTAAGTAATCTCATATTCAAACTACTACACAAGACAGTGTTTAATGTTCCAGAGCTTCAAATGATGGAAGAGAGGGGTCTTGAACTAGATGTGCTGACTGGAAAATAGCATCAAATGAGTTGTGAGATATTCAGTGCGGACTATTTCAACTGCATCTTGAAGGACTTCCTTTAAAAATTAGCTCCAAGTTCAAGCAATATTACAGACAGGAAAAAACATCTAAAATTGAATGCTGATTCTGTAATTCAATGTACACTTCAAATGGGAGAATAGAGTAGTTATTTCTGCAAAGGATTTATGTAAATGATTGAAAGTCTGAGATTGACGGCGGGATGGATCACGCAGGTGGAGATCAAGTCTTGGTGCCCACCCTGGCATGGCAGTTCCTTCTCTGGCATGTCTCACTGGGATGTTATGGGATCTAATAAGTTGTGGTAGACAATGTCATGGCCATGCAGGTCCCCACACACATTTCCTCACTGTTCATATGGTTCCTGGTGCAACTGATGTAGAACACCTTTTTTAATGGAAATATTTTGATTTTGCATCTGACACTCACGTTATCTATCATTTAGCATCAGTTTATGTGATTTGCTTTATGTTTTGCTATGTGGGCCAAATTGTGTCTCATCGTAACGGTGTCAATTGGATTGTATTTTTGTAAATCCCTTTTATTAATATCAAGCATACCAGTACAGCCACAGAAGTACCCCCAAAGTCAGCACTGCACTGAACAATTTGTATGAAGAGGAAATTAAAGTGAAAGCTTTAGATCCTAGTTTGGGTCAGAAGTTGATAGTTGCCTCATTGACAAATCCACGGCATCCTTCAGGAATGAAGGAGATCACTTGAGTAGGAGCCATAAACATAAGCTGTCCCATTGGACTCCTGTACTTAGGAAGGACTTGTTAGGGACTTAGAGAAAGGATGGAGTTTAGAAAGGAAAGACAGTACCCTAAAAAGCAAGATCTCTGTGAAAAAGTGTACTTTATAGTATAGTATGGCCTTGACTATATCTTTAGGGGCCTTCCCTCCTTATCAAAGAAACTGCTGGGTGGTCAAGAACATTCAGTCTAGTAGGAATTTAGGCTCTACCAGTAAATAATAGGAGACCAAGGAATCGGAGGCATTCCAAAAATTACTACATGTGTGTTCATGTAATCACAGACATAACCTAGCAAAGGACAACGTCCCACCAAACTGTGCCTGTACATTGCTCATAGACCTTCCTTCCCAGTCACAATTTATGGTATGAGCTGTAATGCTGGGTACGCCACTGTTTACTGCTCCATAGTCTGGACCAAGACACCAAACGAAGAAAAATCGTATGCATGGGATGTGTGTGTATAAACACACACTTGATGTTTTTCTCAATTCTCATCACATGTTTCATTCAATAGACTTATTAATCAACCATAAGAAATGAGTTAAGATGTTGAAACAGTCACGGCCTTTGTTCTGTGTCAGTTTTGTTGGCTTAGCTGACATATAGCTACAAGGCATGACGGATCAAAGTAATTAAAGTTCCAATCATTTACCTTTCTATGTTCAGTGTCAAGACAGCTAGCCTTCACCCCGGGTTCAGAGCATTTTCATATTTTTTTAACATGTTATAGCTGTGCCATTTACTTTGCTGTACTTAAGAATTTGACAGCATTTCCATTATAAAGTTTGTATAAAAAGACTTGAGATCCCCTCTGGATTCCAACTTTGCACATAAAATTGCAGACCGCGGGCAATCAAAAATCAGGCAGGTAGGTTTGGTTTTTTTTTTCTTTTTTCTTTCCTTTGTTCATTTACTTCACAGTAATTTAGTCAGGTTTTGTACATCAGAGAATAAAATGTTGCCAGTTCTCTTTTGCTCAGTTTCAAGATACATTTTTTTGTGTTCTGTGAAACTTAAATTAATCTTATTTTGTTCCTGTCATTAAATATGGTAGGCAGTTAGTCCTAATCTTTACTCATCCATCATACACATTGTTTACAACTGAGAGTATGAAAATCTTTGGTCTAACCAAAAACTTCAGGGTATTTAGCAGGTAGTGATTTCTGTGTATTTCAAGAACAGGAAATTGGTTTGTATTTGAATCTAAGGATGAATTCAAACAGGAAGTGCTACTTTTCCCAGACTGAAAAAAAAAAAAAGAATTTTTATAAAGTCAGATAAATAATTTGAATCTTGGGAACAGTATCCACTAACTAAATACAAACAAGCACATGTTAAAAAAATGTGGAAAAGCAAAATCAGAAATGAAATAACTCACAACCAGTGAAAGTGACTGTCTCCTGGAGCCTCGCCCTCTCTGTACCGCCTTCTCTTTCTCCACAGCTGGATCCATCAGGCTACAGAGCAGAAAGTCATCTGCTTCTCGTCATGGTTTCTGTAGGACCTTGTGTAAGACTGGCAGTAGGCATTTGGCAAATTTAGTTAAAGACCCTTTGCGTATTATCAGATACTAGTGGCTTACACTCTCCCATGTCCCCAGGCCTCATCTACTGCAAACTCCATCCTAATACAATGAAAACAAAATCTACTAGGGTTTTCTATGAAAGTATAATATTGGATAGTTTTATAAGCTTTGCTTTCCCAAATGTCGTACAAAATCTAATGGGTTTACTACACATTACACCTCCATTCTCAATCTATAGAGTGCCCATTATTTGGCACAGCAATCCAAGATGTTTTGAGAAATAACCCACTCTGCCTCCATGCAGTAGCAGATCGTCAAACAATCTGCTTTACCACCACACAGCCTGCATGACTCTGTAATAGGCAAAGACTCTTCCAGGCCTTCAGAAATACAGTGTGGAGTAGAAGATTAGGTGGCTGCAAGAATATTAGCGAAATTGCTCCCAAATATTCTGTCCCTATAGGAAAGAATTTGAAGAAAGAGTGGCAAGGGGAGATAGAGGAGATATAAGAGGTCTCCTTCCACATT
>WHYT01017454.1:45291-57197 GCA_009806455.1 Tetrax tetrax | reverse complement strand
AGAAAAAAAAAAAAAAAAAAAAAAAGAATTTTTATAAAGTCAGATAAATAATTTGAATCTTGGGAACAGTATCCACTAACTAAATACAAACAAGCACACGTTAAAAAAAATGTGGAAAAGCAAAATCAGAAATGAAATAACTCACAACCAGTGAAAGTGACTGTCTCCTGGAGCCTTGTCCTCTCTGTACCGCCTTCTCTTTCTCCACAGCTGGATCCATCAGGCTACGGAGCAGAAAGTCATCTTCTGCTTCTCGTCATGGTTTCTGCAAGACCTTGTGTAGGACTGGCAGTAGGCATTTGGCAAATTTAGTTAAAGACCCTTTGCATGTTATCAGATACTAGAGGCTTATACTCTCCCATGTCCCCAGGCCTCATCTACTGCAAACTCCATCCTAATACAATGAAAACAAAATCTACTAGGGTTTTCTATGAAAGTATAATATTGGATAGTTTTATAAGCTTTGCTTTCCCAAATGTCGTACAAAATCTAATAGGTTTACTACACATTACACCTCCATTCTCAATCTATAGAGTGCCCATTATTTGGCACAACAATCCAAGATGTTTTGAGAAATAACCCACTCTGCCTCCATGCAGTAGCAGATCGTCAAACAATCTGCTTTACCACCACACAGCCTGCATGACTCTGTAATAGGCACAGACTCTTCCAGGCCTTCAGAAATACAGTGTGGAGGAGAAGATTAGGTGGCTGCAAGAATATTAGCGAAATTGCTCCCAAATATTCTGTCCCTATAGGAAAGAATTTGAAGAAAGAGTGGCAAGGGGAGATAGAGGAGATATAAGAGGTCTCCTTCCACATTATACAGTGAATAATAAGAACAGAGCATTGTTTGCAGAAATGATTCATGAATGGAAAAGCAAGATAATTCAAAATTAATTTCATTTATAATAAATACCTCCACCAGCATTTTTATAAATAAAACACCAGCAGTTATTATTCTACTATGTATTTACAAGAAACGGGCAATTCTAAAAAACAATAGAAGGACATTCCATTCCTGAGAAGTTTAGGGCTGACAAATCATAAGACACCGCCTACCTTGTCAGAGTCATTACAGCCCTATCTTGCTTCAAATTCAGTCAACATATGTTTTGCTATTTACCTTGATAAGAGTAGAATCAAGCCCAAACTTCTGTCATTCCTCCCATAGACATCTCAGTTTTCTCCCTTCGATGACTTCTTAAGATTCCCAGAGCATGAAACATCACTTTGATGCTGCATCACATCCAGTTAGGAAGCTCTGGCATGTAGTGTTACGTTTAAACCAACATGCAAATGTAATCAGGAATGACACATCGTCCCAATAATGCAGTCACTCAGCTTTGAGAAACTCAAACCGACAGCTTATAAAACAGAGATTCTCACAGCCACAGGTTTTTGCTTTTGGAAATGAATCTCTAAGTCAAACTTAAAGAAAGTTTGAGAAAGATCTTAAAGAAAGAAGCCCCACGCCTGTCAGTGGTTAAGAGGCATTTGAACAATGCCCATAATAATATGCTTTAACTCTTGGTCAGCCCTGAAGCGGTCAGGCAGTTGGACTGGATCATAGATGCAGGTCCCTTCCAACTGACATAGTCTAGTCTAGTCGAGTCTTTCCTATCTTATGCTATCCTATCCTATCCTAAAGTTTTAGTCTTTACTTAAAGTTTCAGTCTAGTCAGAGACCTAGAGTTGGCCATTGAGGTCTGATGGAGAAGGCCCACAGTCTGCATGTTGCCACTGGAGCATTTCAGCTGCTGTAAAAGCCGAATGTGCAACTTGGAAGGGTCTCCTTCCTCATTTCTACAACACTAGCAGGCTCAGTCAAACATTCCCAAGCTGTTAAATCCAAGAATAGGAGAGGGAGGAAAGTGACATTTCTCTCACCTCTTTTCTAGCTAATTCTTGTTAATATTTATTGAGAAGATCAGGTTGTGCTGATGTCCTTTTGGGAACAGCTCCTGTCATGTCCCACCCACTGGCCAGAAAGATTATGAGTCCTGTCAGGGTGGGAAGACCTTCTCCCTCACTGCTACTCAGTATGACTCACCCAAAAAGGGCTCTACATGCTTTGTTAAAGAAAATCTCACATGTTGATGATTCCTCTCTGCCCTCATCCTCTGTATCTGGCCTAAGGACACCCGGTCCCGGCGGAGGATTTAACTGCCAGGTCTTTCAGGTCTTAAACAGCAAATACACACTTGTGTGGGCCTTCTGTGTAAGTGTGACCCTCGGTGTTTTACTAGCAATATTGATTTTGGCTTTACAACACTCCTGTTTTCCCTATTATAGAGATGAGGAAAAAGGCACAGCTAAATGACTTATCAAGGCTGACAAAAAAAGCGAGTGTTGGAGCTGAGAATAGAAACCAGATCACCTGAGGTTTCTTTTCTGGAAAGGTTTCCCCTTCTCTCTTCCTTTGAATCTTTGTTTAATACTGGGGCAGGTCATTTGAAATCTGGGCAATATTCAGATATACTTTCTTTCCCAGAAGGAAATAAAGCTTTACAGGATCGCTTTACAGAGGCAGCCGGTCCGCTTGGACTGCTGAGGTTTTGCAGCTCTCACAGGACACGGTGAAATCCAGCAATCAGACCTGTGCAGCCGGAACATTTTCAGAGGAGATGGCAATGCACAGAAATGGCGTGTTATCTAAAACCAGGCTCACACAATATGTTTCTACGGACATCAGAAACTAATCTTTGAAATGGTCCCCGATGAGAGCCGGATTGGCCTGCGCTGCCTTCTGAAAACCTTCCAATTCCTCCTTTGCATCCGGTGTGTGTTTATTGGAGAAAGAATAAGTTCTCGTTTAAATTCTGCACATGTATTTGCACTGTGACCTTTTTAGCTGTTACCTCATGGCTATATCTGAAATTGGTAATAAAATGCAACTCACAGTAAAGAACTGCTAGGTGATTTTATACAACTATAATTTTACACTCTCAAAAGGCAGAATGTGTAATTCCTTAAGCCACACACAGGAACTTGGTGATACTGAGCTGGATTTTTGTTTTTGAAGCCAACACCGTGTGAATAAAGCCAACTCTATACAATGGCAGAAATAATGAGTTAAACAGATATGTGTTTTAGCTGATCTTGATGCAGAGTGAGAAACAAATTTCAAGTCCCACTGAAGTTAGGATGCTACACAAATACAGGGACAAACAGCTCCTGCAGCAGATGACTGTACATCTTAGTGGTTTTAGATGTGTTTTCCTATAACTTCTACATAAGTGTTTCTGAAAAGTCTCCTAAGTGCACCACACTTTAAATAATTTCTAAGACATCCTATTGGTGGGGGGAAAATACAATGTTCCAGTGTAATTAATGACTTACAGTGAGAGGGCATCCAGGAAAATCTTATTATATGCAACCTTCTGCTTTTCTTGTATTAATTTATTGCATTCCAAAATTTTTCTGATTTTAAGACTTCGGTAAGAAGCCTTTGTGTTAGGTAACGGTCAAATGCAAAGGAAGTCATAAGATGAAAACTCAATATTTAACATGGCTTTTTTCCCCCATAAACTCCATACAGGCAGGCTCCTGCCACAGACAGAACAGCTCTGAGATCAATGATGTTCTGCACAGCCACAGGTCCAACTTCACTGATAAACAGATACGGAAAAACTGTTACGATGCAGAGACACTACGCACATTTTCTATGTGGTAAACATACTCCGAGTTGTCCCAGTAGCTTGTTTACTAAAATAATTAAGTAACTAGGAACTATGTGTGGTTTTCTGGCCCCTTCTTCAAAGTGCAACTGAATTTACATCAAGCAACTTTAGGGTATACTTACAACGAATGGACTTCAGAAATTTTTGGCTGGCTTGGAAGACTCTGATCAACCCTTTGAATAGGATACCAATTTGTCAGGTTTTCCAGTACGTTACAAGAGATATCTGCAGAGAGTGAGAGCAGAGCTGCAGTTTTTCTGGCTGTGTTGCAGGCAAGCTCCTATGGAAGGTCAGATCTGGAGGACAAAGCTGGGGACACCAGGCACCTTCCTCCCCACTGCAAATTGAGGTCCCTCCTGGCAGGGTCCTTCAGTTCCAGTTTCTCTGAACAGAGGCTTCCACATAGGCAGCTGGAGAGCTGCCATTCCTGTTTTTAGTGGTAGAAAATCATTTGAATGGATAAACTAAAATTTTCTGGTAGAAGATATAAAATAGGCATTTCCATTGAAAAATAATTTACATATATTGCTTCCTAGACATAATCCAATGAGCTAACTCTACTGTAGGTTACAAATTAGCATGAAACAAAGTCTAAATCAGAAGTTTGCCCTAGTCTGCGTTTCCAAATACTTATTGTTCAGGTTCAGAGCTCTTAAAAACATAGACAAGTATTTCCACATCTCGAAATAGGGACCACACATGTAGATTTTGTCAACCTCCAATTAAAACAAGACATAGCTACCTAGTTTGTGCAAATGAGTCCTTCTAGAGACATTTTTCCCCCCTATAGAAAGTATAATGACTTCCATCTTCTCCTGAGCTTATTCCGGGACTTAGATAGTTGCTGAAAGATCTGAACAATCAGATCCAAAGTCCTCGTGTATCCAGAAAGGCAGAGCACGATGGCAAGGATTCAAAATCATTTTCCAAAACACTCATATTGTGTTTTCCAATCAAGCTATGGGTATATTTCTAAGCACTGAAGAGTGCCAACAAGTATTTAAAGCCTAAAAGACTTAGCAGAAAGGTGGAGGTACAGCAAGGTAGCAAGATACGAGCCATCTGGAGCTACTCACAGGTACTTAGAGATTACCCACTTGCTGTGCACCTGCAGGGAAGAAAACAGTCATCTGCGTTCCTGAACTGACAGCAATATTGCAACCCAGCAGGTACATGCAGGTTATGTGGTGAGATCTAAACTAGAGGCAGACTTTGTAACTGCATCAGCATCCTGCTTTTCTACTACACATTTGGTTATTTCAGCTGACCACAGTCTCCCTGTCCAGATCTGGAGGGGCGCAATATGTTAGAAAAACACTCCAAAGTTCAATTTTGTGTTTCAATTCAGCAACTAACGTCAATATATTAAAGTCCTTAAACATTTCTAGAACCTTCACTGATCTGAGAAGTACCACAACTAGTAACTCTGAGGCAACAAAACACACCATATCTGGATAATTCCGAGCTTACATGCAAGTTCCCTATGGATCTGTGCAGATACTGTAGTAACAAAAATGTCTGAAATTTATGTCCAGTTATAGCTGTACCAAACCAACTGTGGAAGAATTCCCAACACTACTTATATTGGCATGAACTTGCTAAACGCAATTGTTTCACACAGCCTTTCTATTTACTGTAATGTGAGCACTGACCTCCGAAAGCATATCAGATAGTTATTACACTTAGTTCATTTAGAGCCTCTTTTCAGAGGTGACAGGACCGAAAGGGAGCTGTTGGTTTACAAAATTCATCACACTATCAGATACAGTTTATAAGTGCTTTCTTAAACTGATCCTGGCTTACCTTATTTTACCTGTAAAATAAGCACAGAAGGTCACAATCTGTCTCCTAATATGCATCATCTTCTTCTACTGGTGTCATGAAGATCCAGACAGGCACATCCATAGCTTAACAATGGCATACCCCTAAAATGCACTTCTACTCTCAAAAGGGACTAGAGAATGGCCAATTATTCAGCAGGTGTGTTCCACAACTATATTTAAAATTACATTACCTATGTTCACATAAATGCCAATGTTTACTACCCATTAGCAGTATACAGCAAACAGAGCCACAAAATACTCCTTTATAAGGAGTGTTGCTAGCCTAATGCCCCAGGAGCAGGCTTGCTGAAAAAAAGGCAATTAGGTCTCAAATTTTTAAAAATCTGCAGTCAAAACATTAGTATCTGCTAAAAGTAAATGGTATAATACGGCCCTAAATTTAAAGTGAGACACATCTGTTCATAGTTTATAAAAAACCATACAATTTGACACACCTATGTCAATTGCAAAATATAACAGTTTTTGTTTAAAAATAATTTCCGCAGTTCTTCTGAAGTCTTTTTAGCATGAAGATCTCAAAAACCCTACATTCACGGAACAGCTGTCTCTCTGCAGCAAAGCGAATGGATCCACATTACCAAACAGAAAATCTTTGTGTTTTGACACAGAAGTATTACAACTTTCTGCTCTCAAATCATTATGTTTAGAGATTCAAGGTCTTTGTGTTTATGTATGCATTTTGTTTCCTAAGGAAGCCAAAAGCTAACTGCATTATTACCACACCAAAGAGAGAAAAAAATGTTGGTGTCTGACTGTCACAAAATCATACAATAGATTTACATTTTGTGTGACTTCTCTTAAAAAAAAAAAAAAAAAAAAAAAAAAAAAAAAAAGAAACTAGTCAGGAAAATAGGCTGTTGCTACAAGTGGAAAGAAAAAAAACTACCAAAGCACCAAACAAAACCAACCCATCAAAACAACAACAAAAAACCCCACAATAGTAAAAACTGTAGGCTTTTCTTTCAAAAAGTTGAAGTAACTATTTCAGTAGCTGCACAATCTTATCCTCCAAACAGTTCTGAGGATTGTTTTCAACTGAAGTTCTACACAAGGGCTCAAGTATTTTACCTCAATTAAATTGATTATCTAAAGTATAGCTTAATAGTTACATATGATCAAACAATGGCTTTCAACAATTTTCCTTTCTGTAATTTCAAAGATTATAAGATGAAATGGAAGATGGATACCACCTACTCTGACTTCCCAAATAATGAAAATCATACAACTTTCCGTTTCTAAAATGGAAAATTTACTTAGAAAAATTAAAATGGGAAATTTTTAATTTAATTTCTCCAACCTTTAGCAAGTTGGGAAATTTATCATAATTCTTTCCTACAGAAAATTTAATTTGATTAATTAGAAGTTTAGGATGAAAAGGCTTTAATCCAAAAGTTTAACTGACTTAATTGTAAAAGCCATGTGACTAATTCCCTTAACAAAAGTGCCCGGCTTTGGAACCCAATCATTTTTCTTACAGCACTCTACTTATCTAAAACACAAAACTCACCAAGCCAAGAATGGAGGTTTCGCTGGCAGTTTTCAATGTTCACAGGCCTTTTTTAAGAGGATACTTTCCTGTTCAATGTCATCTGTACTCATTTGAAGTGGCAGTATCGATCCCTTCTGTGAAGTCTAGAGAAACATTTACTTTAGGTAGTCTGGAGTCTGTTCAACAAGACATTAAGGATAAGAAGCTAGACAGGGTATTGGTAAAAATATAAATCAGTAAAGGGGAATTTGTCCATCTGACGAGGACTGATGCTTCCAGAGTACTCCTTCATGTGATATCTCCAGCTACAGAAAGCTCAGGTTTGCTACACGTGAACTGAAGAAATCCATAGGCATGATATTTTGATAGTCTCTGACAACCGAATAAAGAGAAAGCACATTCCTGGTGCACATGGTTGGATGTAACCATACATCAATAAGCACTGTAGATGACAAACAGAAGAGTGATGCAAAAATATACTGTGGTTGGCAACTATGGGTGAGAAGGAACTTTTGGCATAAACGAACAGAGAAGCTTATGTGGAGGCAGACAACTTACCAAAGAGTTGCTTGCTTTTTAACTTTGACAAGTGTTTTCTTTCGATGTTGATGATGTACTCGAGCGAAATGTATTGTTGCCCTGAGATCTACAGATGCAGTTCATATTTCAAGTCCAATCCATTTAATCCACGACCAGTAGATGTATGATGAAAGTCTAAAGGCATCAACAGTTTTAACATAACACTGTGGAAGAAAATATTTGCTGAAATAGTTGTCCAGCTTGGAAACATCAACTGAAACAAAGAACAACCAGCCCAGAATAGTAAGGCGATGTGACGGCTAAGTAGATTGCAATCATTATCTCTTGAATAATATGAAAACCAATAGAGGTCTCTGGAAAGGCACTATTATCTTCATGTACTTAATCGGAGTCATATCCAGCTCTGAACTGTGATGAAGTATGGGTAAAGGAAAGGTAAAATATTCCAAGATCCATTTTGGTAATCAAAGTTATCTGACAGGCAACTGAGATCCACTTAGAGCCTCCAAACCTGCACAGATACCACAGTGGAATTCTTCTACACGAGGAGAGGTTCACAAGAGTTGGTGCATGATAACCAGGCGGTCAAGAAAAACCCAAGTGGCTCAAGCTACATTTTCCACAGTGCGCACACCACCTCGGCCAGCTCTGAGTCGTGCTAGGTTTCCACTTGGGCAACACTCTTTCTGAGACCAGCAGAAGACCCAAGGTCCCGAGTAATTATGGTTATTAAGGATTCAGTGTAACTTCTTCCGGGTGTACATACGTGAGCACTAACATCCTGGCCCCATACCAACTTGGATAATTATTTTGCCTACCTAAATGTCCCCGTTTTCATTTGAATAAGGTATTCTTCATTTCCAAAGCTGTTACACAGTGCTGGTGAGTGCTGTTAAACAGCTGCAATATTTCACCCCAGAGATGGCTACATTTCAGTTGTGGGTGATGCGATCCAAAGAGTTTGAATATCAGTTTAATCACTTTGGCATCCTTCAGGAACAAAGTCACTATTTAAATGTAAGATTATTGTAGAGAATAAAATTGTCAATAAATGTAGTAATGTCTATCTCTAACTATAAGCAATTACAGAGCTAATCTCCAGCTCTCAAAAAATAACACCAGATGGTATTTTTCAGAAAAGTCAAATGTAGAATATTATTTTTTTTTTTGCATTTTCCAGTACATCATGATGGCAAATAATATTATGTGAATCCTGCAAGTACAAGAAAAATCTGCAAGTATAACATTCTTCTCTTCCAGCAAACATCCTGTGAATTCATAAATATTTACATTTTGCAAGTTATAATTATGTAGCACTGGAGGAAAAAAAAAAAAAAAGTGACTGTATATACAAGTTTATAAAAGAACATTCATAAATTAAAAATGTGCATTGTTCTGAAAACGATACCTACTGTGGTTTTTTGTGTCTGTATGCCAAACTGTAGGATAGCTTCCTACCTCTCTCTTAGTTGAGTAAAAATTATACTTTTAGGTTTGAATGGCTATAGATTTCTTACTACAGTTTCTATTAATAGCTGTAAATCATTATGTATGAACTCATCATTGTAGGTATTTGCTAAAATAGAATGAAAAGTTTGTATTGCTACAGGGATAATCCTCCTTCACAAATTGACAAACACTATTACAGATGCACTCCAAATATATATTTTCTGAAAAAAAACCTTAATTACCTAAATTTGTACAGTTAAATGCTATCTTGTTATTGGGTTTGGGTTTTTATTCAGTTGGATTTTTTTTTTTGTGTTAGTTGGCTTGTTTTGGAAATTTATATACCAGAGGACAATTTTAACATTAATGAATTTGAACTGCATTAAAGTCTTGAAAGTGAGATTTTGGTTGCATAAATCCTATTTTTTTTTCAGCAACGAGTAGGGTAACTATTTATTGAAGACTATTTTTATTGAAGGAATTTTACTGTTTTGATTCATGAACAATCTGTGAACAGATGCTGATTTTTACAAGTTCGGTTGTTATCTGAAATTGTTTGAATACTTTATACAAACGTATTACAACCTCTGGGTTATTTGTATATATTTTGTTCTACTAGTCCTCAACTCTCCTTTGTAAGATAGATTGTCTCCTCATGCAAATAAATCCTTACCAATATTAAAAAAAAATAAAAAGTTTGAACTATTAACTCAGATGTATTATTCATTATACAAATTCTTTAGGAAAAATTCCAGAAAAAAAATCATCTTTTACAAACAGGAAAAAAGGCAAAAGAAAATAATCGGTGCAAATGCATAATGTGCTGACTGTAAGATGGTCAATTCTTCTGAACGTTCTTAAGAAAGTAAAAACTGTGCACAACCACTCACGGCAAATAAAAAAAAAAAAGGGTTTTACGAACGTGAATGTTACTTTGATATCTAAATTAGTAGTTGTAAAAATCATCTTTTTCTCTCTCCAAAGTATTCGTTCAGTTTTATTGTTGAGATAAAAAAAAAAACCCTCAGTGTGACATCACCTTTCCCTTGTAGACAGACTTTCATTTTTGACCAGGACCACTTTTCTATTTTCCCTTTCTCTGCAGGCAAATCATGCATTTCTTACTCTTGCTTTCCATTTTCAAACATGCCAAATTTACATCCACACCATAGAGTTCATCACAGGAGAAGCCTGTGAACACAGCAGGCAACTTTCTAACAGTAATTTTTACCTCGTTAACTCGTGCAATATTACACTAATTCCAAACAATCAATGCCAGATCTTCCAAGAAGGAAAAAGTCGCCACAACTCAATCAGGTTTCCAAACCCCCTAAAGCAATTGGATCAGAAGTCCTTTTGCCTGTATTTCTGTAACACAAATCCTTCCCCCTTATCATTGAGTTGGATCAATTTTACGTGCCTTCCCAGCAGTCACTGGGCAGACCTCTATTGAAAACCAGACCATGACTCTAGAAGGCAACTCGAGGTAGTTTACTGGAGCTGCAACCTCTAGGTTTCTCTGGTCGTCAGTGGAAGATTTACATGATAGTTTAAATAAAAACAACTGGCAAAATTGCACTGATCTTCAGAGACCTTACAGGTGCATCAGCAGAAGTGTTTCAGAAAATAATTTAATATTAAATTACATCTATATTTAATTAATTAATTATTATAATTATTGTCTTAGTAGTTAAATAAATTTATTCATATCAAATTAATTATTAATTTTTTTTTAAATCAAGATCATAGAATCATAGAATGGTTAGGGTTGTAATGGACCTTCAAAGGTCATCTAGGTTCAACCTCCCTGCAAGGAGCAGGGACATCTCCAGCCAGATCAGGTTGCTCAGAGCCCCGTCCAACGTGGCCTGGAATGTTTCCAGGGATGAGGCATCCACCACCTCTCTGGGCAACCTGGGACAGTGCTCCACCACCCTCAGTGTAAAAATTTTTTTCCTAATATCTAATCTGAATCTACCTCCCTCTATTTTGAAACTATCACCCGCTGTCCTGTCACAACAGGCTCTACTGAAGAGTCCCTCCCCATCTTTCCTGTTGGCCCCCTTGAGGTACTACCTTAAATAGTAGAAATGAGTAGTTGGTGGTAGGACCATAGAGATAGATAGTCACCGGAAAGCTCCACACTGGCTGTCACATTTATGAATTTGGGGAAGGCAGGTGGGATGCTACTGTCTACTACTTTTCAGACCTCATTTTTACATTATTAGCAAAATCTGAGGTTTGGCTAGTTATTGCAGCTATAAGGAGTCTGTATTCTGCTCGTGAGCACTAACCCATTGCCCCTGACAGCTGGGGAGGAAGACTCAAAAAATCAAGTTCTAAGCAAGTTAGAGATTTTTATTTACGCCTGCAAGGCATATTAAGATTGTTTGTTTGTTTTTTAATGCTTGGACTGTTAGCAATGATGTCTGTGTGGCAACCATGCGATTTTTAATCCTGAATCTCTCGCTATGCAGCATCTTCGTGGAAGCTTATAACTGAGTCATTAGACCAGGTATGTTTATACGTTACCACATATTTCAGTGTCTTAAACATACTAATCCCATAGTTGACAGCACTTATGTTGCAGTGACCTGCAGTCATCTGATCAACTTTCAGAATACTTACTAGCTATAATCAAATATATTCTCATCTCTTATTTGAACAAATCAAACAGAAATTGAATACATTTTTTTTATGAACACTAGCAATATGTTCTCTTCTCTGATAATTTTGACATTAAAATTCCATTTTAATAATCCCATCCTTCAGGCTTTGCAGACTCTTAAGGTATTAAAGCAAAAATTATCCTAAGCAGTTAGATTATAATGTATTTAAAGATTAGACATTTCATGTTGAATATTAACTGCTCCACTTCCCAGGGAAAAAAAAAAAAAAAAA
>WHYT01017454.1:0-36950 GCA_009806455.1 Tetrax tetrax | reverse complement strand
TAAAACTTTATAATGTTTTTTTTTTTTTTTTTGGCTTACTTATACAAGGTCTTGCATGTGAAATGAATGGTATAACTGTTTCTGAACAAACCTCTAGTTTTTAAAGTTTGAAATATCTAATTAAGTAACTGACATTTTTTATTCCTGGGAGATGCTGTGACAGCTCCACTTCCTCCCCTACGGCAGCCTTGACGCACTGGATGCCATACGGAAAGCTCGCACAAGACCCAAGAGCCTCAAGTTATCAGAGGGGTTGGTCCCCAGGTGGCACATAGTCTCACTTACATGTTTTTAACCCCGTAAAACTCACTTCAGGTTTTGGTACCTCCATGATTCCTTTAAGAATTCTCCAGATAATGAATAACTAAGAAAAAGAGCGTGAACGTCAATGGCAGCTTTTCAGATTGGCAGGAATGGGCGATACAAACAGCCCATGGCCCACCAGCCTCCATGGGTCTGACGCTTTGGGCCAGCAAACCCTCCTGTGAAAGCTCAGAGACACCAATGAGGAGAAAGATGTTTGGAGACTGGTGAAGATCAAGCCTCCCAACGCAACTGTGACTGTTTCAGTGGGTGTGCGAGCTCAGCAGCATTGCGCTAAAGGTTCAGCTATAATTAATGGAAAAAGCAGCTTGAAGATTTAGGCCTCGCTTCTTATGCAGATTGTGAAGAGAGAAACGAGTGGAAGAACCAGCTAGAAAACATACAGTGCTGAAGGCACAGGGTGTACGCAGTAATCTTGTCAGCTATATTGCATACCAAACACTTTAGAAGTTTCATGAAACCTATAAAACTACCTACAGCAATGAGCTCAGGGTCTACTCTGGCCTTAAGCAAGCCAATTCCTGCAAGAAAACATATGGCCCTGTTCGTAAACTTTAGTCATTTCAGTGCAATTTCATGTTCACATGATCATAAGATTTCCACAGCAGATTTGGCTTCCTCCTAATCAGCACAGAGCGAAAGCAGAAGAGCTTGGATCTGTCACTAAGCACTCAAAAAACACATACCTAAACACAAGGAGCTGTTAAAAACACCAGTTCTAAGCCCAATGTATTGAATCCTGCAGAGGAATCCATTTTGCAAAGCACTTCAAGAAGTTAGACAGGATCAAAACCTGACCATTAAAGATTTTTAACAGAGACTGGTCTGGAAAAATGGGTTGGGTTGAGTAAAACACTTCATTACATTTTGGTGGGGTTTACTGTGCTTTGAAAAAAAATTAAAATACATTTTTTATGGAAAAAAACCCACTTAAAATAAAAATGTAAACTTTTTCTTTAAAAACTTGTGATTTCTTCCACTGATTTTCTTCACAAGAGTGTGTTAGTAAAAGACATGATTTCTTGAAAGAAAACTTCTACTTTGATATAAATTTATTTTCTGGCAGGAAAAGCTTGTATTCTTTTTTTCTTGACTGGTTCTGCTGAGAGTTCCCACTGGTGGCTGAAGCACTAACATAGGACACCCTGCAGAGAGAGGGGCTCCCCCAGACCATTGGGGACCCCCAAGGAGCCCCAGAGCAGGAAAGGGGCTCTGCCAGCAACCCCGTGCTGGAGGAAGATGATGATTAAGCAAAGGTTGATGACTATCAGTTAAGAAAATATAAAATTGAAAATCCAACGATCCTTCAGGAAGGAAATAGCAAAAAAAGATGCCATTATAACTGCAAGAAAGAGCCTGAAGGCAACATTTCAACCATAACAGGATGGCTCGTAGAAATTAATAACGATTTCCCATTTACAAGCTTTTATTTTGTTTTTGCAGTAGAACCGTTCCCAAGGTGCAACTGGTTTTAAACGATAATTACCTTGACAGGTGCTGTATTAAATTCATCGTTTCTTCCCATTTCACCCATGTTTGTAACAGGAAGCATCAGATTAATGTTACAAAACCAGTGCTGACTGCACCTTTTTTTTTTCCTGCTGAGGGTGTTTGTTTTCTCACCTTAAATCCTGGCTCTCCCCAAGCTGTGAGTATTGCCTGGTTTCTTATTCCATACCTCTCTGCAAGAGTTTACAGGCTTCATATATAAATTACAATTCCCCTTTATTAATCTAATTGATCGTTTGGTTCCAAATGCATATGCAAGATCTTTTGAAACCTTTTAGACCCCTGTGGTTCAATATCAATCTCAAAATATTAAAAGCATCTTGTGGAAAATTAGAAAGCAGATGAGACACTTTGGGACTGGAGGTGCTGTAGAAACTGAACCTTTTAAAGCAGCATTGACACAATTATTGAATGCTGTCATTGCTCAAAAAGAGCTTTTTATTTTATTGGTTCTTCTGTAATTCTTTTGTACTTTTACTCTATCTGTGCAATGTGGCTGCCAGGAATTCAGCTTAAATGAGAAATAACGTTTAGATGAAACCAAATGAAGACCTACACCTTGGATTTTTTATTTCAATCTTTTTTTCATGCCCACTTACTAGGCTCAGATATTGTGCTATCTGAACTTCTTTGACCATTTTTGTTATCTAAGAACAAAATATATTGGAAGTACAAGCTCTCATTCCCAACTCATAAAAAAACCCCAACCCTTTGGAAAATGGAAACACAAAAAAAAAAAAAAAAAAAAAGGAATACAGCTTTCTACAACATGGATCACCTTACTCATTTCTATTTGCTTACGTAACTTTTCCCCTAGATTTTAAGCTTTTTGCAGAAGGGTATTTCTCAAGGTGATTCTGCAGCTCTTTGGGAAGCCACCCTCACTGGGAAAAAGAAGATAGCATTTAGCAACGTGCAGCACGCAGAGTCATGACTGCAGGTGGCATGGTTGTTCCAATTGAATTAACGTGACAAACACTGTTATTGGGATTCCTTGCAAATAGAGTAGCTGTTTCCTCAAGAAAAGTAAGGTAAACTATTCCTCTGCTTCTGCTCCTTTTCTTAGCTCTTATCAAAACGCACGCTGGAAAGGAAATGAGTTGAAGGGAATCAAAACAACCGTGCCACCCATTCTCACAGAAGGCGGCAAGAAGAAAACTCAATATCACAAGGAATTTTGTTCCACCCATAAGACATGATTTTTGAATGAAAACACCTTCATAGAATCTCACTGAAATACTTAGTGTTATGAAGTGCCATGAAGCAACATGAAATTTAAATTAATTTGAAGTAGCATGAAGAACCAGGGCATTCGGAAAGTAAAAGGATAACAGTGTAATTAATCTTTTAAAGAGATATTTTAAATATTTAAAATTTTTCAGTGGAGTTAGGACACTTTTGCAACACATAACAGTATTAGATACAACATTGCAAGTGACTTACTAGGAAATACAAAGAAAATAATCGTAAAAGCAATATTTTTTCTGGAATTATTTGCTTAAAGATTTGCACAGCAAGTGAGATGGTAAAAAAAAATACCAAAACCAAACACCACAAATACCATCATGTGAATCTCAACAAACATTCCCAAATTGCAATTATTAAAAATTAAAATTACCAGATAAAATTTGTTAAATTTAATCCATGCTTTTAAATGGTTTCTTCTACAAGAGCCTTATGGATTGTATCTATAAGAAGCTGAATTTAAATGTGGAGAATATTGGCCAGAAGACTCCCCCGTGAGTCCCGTCACCTTTGCCCTGGGATCAGGAAAGCTCATTGGGGTATTACGGACACTAGCAAAGAAGGTAACAGGAGGATAAAGCAGAATGAAGTAGGCAAATCAGGAAAACTAAAAGAACTGTTCAGAAGAGTAAAGAATTCACAAAGTAAATTGTGAAACTTGGCATCATCTATTTGAACATTTTTTTTTTAACTACTTTTTCATTCCACTTCTTGTTTTAGACAATTTAGTGATGCAACTCAATATATCTTATACTTTTGTAAATGGCTAACATTAACCAAATCCTCCACCTCCAGGCACCCCAAAAAAAGTTTCCATTAAACCTGTTGTTCTTTATTTCTCATCTGTGGAGCTCCTCTAGTAAAAAAATTATATAAAGATATAAAAGAATTAGGAATATTCACCAGCACATGAGCAGAGAGACAGAAAATGCAGACATTAGCTGAAAAAGAGTGATGTGAAGACCACAGATCTTTGTCTTTATTGATTTTGAGTTGGGTAAGAAAAAGAAAAACCTACCTGACAAGACAACCCTAATTTAGGAAGGGAAAAGCAATCATAAAGCAAAATCATCCACCTTCCATGATTGCAAAGAAAAAAAAAATAAGAAAACTCTTTTTATATAAAGAAAAATAAAACTAGTCTACTCATCACGCTCTAAAGATGTACTAAGGATAGATTGCAAACCTTTGAGAAATCCAGATTTCATTACTCTCATTTTACTAGTTGTCCATTTCAGGTTAATAAAGAGTTAATGGATAAAAAATATTCAGCATGAACTTTTTTCCCCACCAGTCCTCATACTATTCAGCCAATATTCAGCACTCCATTGTTCCCATACCAGAGCGCTGTGACCCTAGCCAATATTGTCCATTACTTATTATAGCAGAATTATTTATTCTGGAACAATCCTCCTACCACAATGGCTGGCCACATTAATTAGTCTGTAGCTTACTTAACTCCACCCTGTTAATTGGCAACTTCCCCTCTCGGTTGCCTCTCGGAGTTGGCTGAGCTATCTACTAGCCCATCACCACAACACACCTAATACATCTGCTCTTTTCTCTTTGAGACCCTCGTTCCAGGAAAGCCCACAAAGACTCTGTTGTCTTCCCAGTTCACAGGTCAGTAGTGGAAAAGGCCATTACTTCAGTGGTGATTCATGAAACACTGATGACAACTCCCCTTTATACCCCCTTGCAACGATGTTGGATAAGACCACAACTGGATAATAAGATAAACTTTCCCAATAAATCCTGACTTGGTATCACTCTGCAGCAAACCACAGCACCATTCACCCATAAATCAATAATGAAGATGCTTGACGGATGTAATTTGAGCACTAAAGAGTGTGAAGAACCCAGGATCTGCTTCTGAACAAGCTTTCTTTCCTCTACCACCTGAAAACCTGAGGTCTGGACAATGTTCACTTACTGTTCTCCAACCATTTCCTGGGATCAACACACTATCTGCACATTTGGATATCCACCTCTTTCTCATTGTCTTCAGTCAATTACAATCAGAAAAGACTCATATTCCTCCATGTGCTCCTACATGTCAACATTATGATCTAGGCAAAGGTCATAATGCTCCAATATCCAAAAATCAGGTCAATTGATTCCCTCTGGGTTTCAAATTCCTCCAGCACTGCAGCTATTGCTATTCATACCAAAGAATTAGAAGAACGCCCAAAACACTGAAATCTCTTGCTACTCCTGTCCTCATCTTCTCCTCCAGCCATTTCTAAGCACACCAATTTTCTTGATAACACATCTAAAATTCAGTTTCCCTCACAGGATTTGACTGTGCCTATAAACCTGAACCTGGCCTCTGATCAGATCCCCAAATGGTCCAGAGCCCAAATTACTCCAAAATTCCCGCCAAACTCATTTATTTTTATATGTATCTTAACAAAAGATCATCTTTACCATCTGTGTTGGAATTATTGTGCCCTAGAACCACTGATAACTCACACCAACTTTTTCTACATCATTCAGCTTTACTTTAGTAGCATATAAGATACCTAGATTTTTAATCTCATTTCCAAGCATGTCAATCTTTTTCTCAGAGGGACTACTAACAAAGGTGTGAGACTCCCACCCATCAGGCCTTCATTTTTTTTCTCTCTCTTTTCAGTAAATAACAAAACTGTTCAAATAACAAGGTCCTTCCAAGATAAAGTCTCAAAGTCAGTTACCTGTCCAAGCAACTGCTGCAAGTTTGGTGCTCACAAAATACATGTTCAAGCACAAGCAAAATGAAATCCATCAGCATTACCCTAGACCTGAAAAAAACTGACTTCAAATGAGACTATGCATTCAAATATAAACAAGGATCAATATAGTAATTTGCTGATGAATTTCTGTGGTCAAATATAATACCAATAAACTATCTCAGACTTTGGGATGGAGGGCCTTGAATGGATAGCTGCATCTTCAGCAAAGGTAAGTTGAAGGACCCAGCCCCTCTCTCTCAGCAGTTCCTTGCATTGATTTTCTTCTACTTAGAGATATTTGTTCTCACCCTTTAGGTGATTTTATTTTTAATACCATGCTACTATCAAATGCTCTCCCAGTAGGGGGGAATTACTGGAAACCTGGCCCCTACAGAAGGGCCTTGATATAGCCAGGAAGACCTGAGTTATCTTAGGCAAACCTGTGACGATCGTGACCTCTCAGAACAAGCACTGAAAAATTGAAGAAGGCTGCATCCTTTCCTGTGTGATTTTCAGCAGCTCAGGTGGACAAGGGAGCTACAGGAAGATACCCATAAGCCTTTTGTGGAGTCCAGGGGAAGGATTAGTTAAATGATAAAACATGGTTAAAATGGTAACTAAGTCATGACAGCTGGGTAAATAAAAAAAATCTCTTGGCCTTAGAGGCAATCAGTTTAGGCTGAGGTCAGAATTGGCCAACCCACAGATAGGGTAGGTACCTATTTGTGTCTGATGCCTGTTGTTCCTATGAGGTCTTTTACTTTCACACATTTTTCTTCAGCTGTTTGCAAAGATGATGAAAAACAGTTCACTGCAAAAGATGCAATTTCTGAAGATAAAACCTACAGCCATGGAATTTTGAAATTGAAATGTTTTCCTATCACCTGGTATAAAGCACGTCAATGAACTTTGACTAATTAGAGAAGCTCTTCAAGCTAGGGACTGTGCTTTCCTCCCCTGAGCACAGCAATAGTGTCAATAAATAATAATAATTGCGGGGTGGATTCAACTACGTCTTTTTTATTGCTGAGGAACTCAAACAGCAAATAATGAGTGTACATCTATCAAAGAGAAAGCAACACAAGTTCACCAAACCATCCTAACCGTGTGTATTTATTTAAATAAAAATTGTATGTAAATTTATATGCAAATTAGGTGTGGCCCTCAAGCTCCTGGAGAGTCGCCAAAAAAGCCTTCAGTGTTGCAAAGTTGAGCATCCTATCTACCATATGGTAGTACCTATCAATCGCGGGAGGGCAAAGATACCAACTCCTCGTACAGATGGCACCCATCACAGTACCTGTAAAAAGTTTGGGGATGTAACGATGAAAACAAAGCCTTTCCAATGCTATGAAAGGCATTCAGCTTTCTAATCACAGCTTATCCATTAATACTGCAGTAATATGGTGTAAAAAGTAGGACTAAAATATAGCTAGGACACCTAAAATTCTTCTAGGAGGATTTATTAACCAATGATAGAGGGAAAAAATTATTTATATAGACCTTTCTTCATTAGTTGGTGTACTTTAACAGGAGCGTGTATCTCTGGGATAGAATAGGTACATCTAACGTTAATGAGTTAATTCTGATCCCCAATGGTCCCTGCTGATTGCCCCTTGATTTGCATTAGCAGTATCAAGGCTCCAAATAAACAAATGTTATTTCTTCTGTATAACACTAAACCAATTTCTGAAACATTTATAGGCTTCAGCATTGTGGTTTTGCTCTGTGTATGGGTCTCACTGCCTCACGCTATGGTTAAAGTACGCGTACCTAGAAGCAACTCAGGACCTGGAAAAACACCGAGAGCTGATTTTGCTGCAGCAAGCATGTAGACGTTGCAAAGTATTTCAACTTTTCTCAGTAGTTTGGGGGTTCTCACTTCTCTGAAACAGAGTTTAGAGAGATGGTTTTTGCTTTTGATACGGAGCAGTCATGCCAAAGAACGTTCCCGTTCTCCCATGCATACCATTAGCACAGTGTACATCTGAAAAAATGTATTTATATATCGCAGAATGTGAAGTGCTGTGTAATTAGGAGTTTAGATGAGAAATTATCACTGAGAAACAGGACTTGGGAGTTCTGTCATCTGTTCGGTGCACCGCTTGCGCAGCTCCGTGAGGAAGTTGCATGTACGCTGCACTTCGCTTTCCCTATTTATAAAGCACCAAGAACATCGCTGCTCTGCTGCGAGGCCCACTCAGTCAAGCTGTGTGAATATTTCATAATGAATAACTCATTTGCAGGATTTTGACTCTTTGCCTGTTTACGTATTGCTATTTTAACCGCAAGGTACTGATTCCCGCAGTCTCCACTTGAGCAAATCATGGGCTGGAGCGGATGGGAGTTTCCCTTGCTAGGAGAAGAGGATGGATCTTATGATTTGGCCCGGTGAGAACTGCAGGTGCCCGGAAAGATCCCAGGAGAGGAAACCCATTAACGTTGAGTTGACAATATGCCTTAGTTTGACACGTTGCCAAACAAGACGTATAGATTTTGTGTAGTGTTGCCTGTAATCAACCTACCGTGGTATAATTAAGGGACTGGTTTAGTTTAGACATAATAAACGAGCTCTCTTTCTTGAACACAAAATTGGTCAAGGATTGTTGGTTGTATTTTTTTTTTTACTCTAGCTTATTATCTTACAAGTGAAGAGAACATTTACAATTTCTGTTCTTTCTGTTGTAAATTGTGCAGTGCCTAAAGTTAAAAAATATCTTGCAAGCACACTTTGCATATTGCACTCTGCATGATTTGTACAGGTCTGCTGGTAACGTGAAATCATTTCAAACAATGGATAAAAATAAATTATTACTAGGTACACTAGATTTGAGATGGAAAAGGCATTAATAGTTGTTAAATGAGGTATATTGCATAGAAGGATTATATTTTGAATGGTATTAAAATTACTTTGGGAGTGAATATTTTAATATTATTATTTGTAAACTTGAACTATGGTGTGACGGGGTTGTATTCCTGAAGAGAGTTTATGAAAAGTACAAATAGATTATTGATGCCTTTTTTTTCCTTTTATATTCTGAATAATAACTGGGTAAACTACACTTACAGCGTATGAACTGCAGCTTTATCTTTTTCTCACTATGATTCAACCAAGTCAGAAATTTTCTCAAACTTTTTGTTCATAAAAACATGCTATTCTCTCAACACAAAAAAAAATATTTCATAAAAATGTATTGATCCTTATTTAAATTTTAACAGAACAGTGTCTCAGATCGAGCTGGAATTAGGGGAAAGAGAAAGGGATTGAGAGAGAAAGACCTTCTCATGCAAATCAGTAAATATTTCAGTAAAATTCTATTTCCTTAAAACCAGCAAGGGAATTTGTATTGCAAGAGTGCAATAAAACAGAGAGTACTGGAGTCCAACTGCTATTGCTGTTCTTTGCAGCTGGAGACAGATTGATCTCTGCCTCTTTTCAGAAGCCCCTTTGACCCAAGACAATCTCCTCGCACACTTCCAAATCATGATGTAAATATTTAGTAAAAGTTTATATACGGTTAAAGCATAGCTCCAGACTCTCAAGGAAAACTTGGTTGGGTATTGGCTGAAAGTCTTCATAGTAGCTACATGCCTGACTCAACTATGCTTTCTGCTGAGTCCTCGTGGCCACCACGTAGGGGACACAAACCTGGCCTCTGGCTCTTGCCACCTGCCAGTACCATACCCGTCTTTTCCTCTCACCAGGGGCTCCATCAAGAAACTTGCACACACACACACACACACACACACACACACACACACACACACACACATTTTGCTCCATCCTGCAAAAGAAGTTGCAGGAGATATCTCACTTTTTATCCTACCTCCTCTTTCTGCTGCATTGTTTGGGTTTTTTGAGGGTTTGGGGGTTTTTTTTTTCCACTTTTACCTTTTCAGTTGAGAAATTATTTCTAAAATGTGATGCTTTTCTCTGCTGTACGTCTTAGTTTTGGTACTGTGCCATTGTTGAAGGCAAGCTGGCAGACTGTCAGATTGTTTTCAGTAAGTTATACAGCATTCAAAGTTAAAACGGGACCATTTATCCATGTTTGTATTGCTGGGATCATGGTTTGTAGAAACAATTCATTCCAGGAATGGAACTTTTGTTATCATTTTCAGAGGAACATTTGGCAGGATAGGCCCATTGGAAAAAAGAGAAAAAACACTACTGTGCTTTTTGAATTTTCCCATCTCCATGTTATCAATAACTACAGTTAATGGTGTCCTAATATTCTGATAAAATAATTATTTTGATTTCAGGTCCACCTCCTTTTTCATTACAGCCTCTCTCACATGTAGGTATGAGAAAAAGTAAAGATTGCCTAAAATTTCTCTGTAGTTTAAATATTTTTAGAATAAAAATAAAGGGGCAAAGATATAGAATCAGGCTAAGACTGAATTCATGTTTGATGGATCCACCTTGCATGGTGGCACTCAGCAGCTCTGAAAGGCTTCGATTGGTGTATTAAGACCAAGGAAAGGATGTAATTTATCTCAGATCACAGGCTGGAAATTCAAAATTGCTTGCAAACAGGTTCCTTTTCATGTTCCTATCAGCTAAATGATGGTTGTTTTGTCCCGTTCCCCCCACCCCCTCCCCATCCAAGCAGAATCAATTGAGTTTTTATCTAATTACTAGTACATTTCACAAAAAAGAAATCATTCTGGGAACTAATCTAATAACAAATTCAGATCTCATCTGATAAAAAGAACCACAAGAAGGAGATTTTTCAATATTTGTTTGAAATGAGAGGTCTTTCAGAAACTATACTTTTTGCTTTGACACTTTCAAAGTGGAATTTCTATGGTTTTATTTTTTTAAGTGAAATTTGAAAAGGAATAGATTCGGAGAAAACAAATTTGTTAAATAATTCAAAACTAATCAAAACATTTCACCTCGGTCAACTATATCAGGTGAATTTATGTTTTAATAACAAAATAATTAGTAAGTCTTATTAATTATTTTTTTTCCTTTGTGCCGAAAAGTCCCTATCAATTCTTGTTTAACTTGACCCTTTCCAGTTTTCTGCTAATTTTTGTACCCTCCCCTGAAACAGAACAAATTAGCTATTTGCCTAGCTCTGTCACAGACTAATGAGCTCGTGAGTGAGTGAACTGCAGTAAGTCCACAGACTCTTGCTTCTTTCAGCCAAGTTTCACAAATTCACCTGAGTAATCATTCATACTAAACCTGCTATATATTTTGTTTCTGCTGAAGTATAAAGTTCTATTCTTACTTAAAATTTTCTGGACTTTCATGGTAGAGTTATCTGATGACTTGAAAATATTCATAACAAAATTTGATGTCTGATAGCTCTCTGTTGGTATAATCTCTGCACCATAAAAATTGCCAGGTTTTACTTGCATAGAAGACTCTCTGTGATGTAATTTTTAGCACTGTTAGTAAAAGGATATGATTTTTATAGTGTTTTTATGTCATTGTCTCTCATCAGTCATATTCCCCTGATATTTAATAAAAACCACAAAATTTGAAAACTTGCTTTCAGTAATATATAGTACCCTGGAATTTTTTACATAAACACCTGCAGACCTAGGATAATTTCTGATATATCCCACCACTAACCTTCCCAGCTGGAACAGAGGCCACCGTTTACTGGTGTGCTACACTTTGGTCTGTGTTTTTTAACCAATTTTAAATCCATTAAACCCAACTTTCCACTTATTCTGTGGTTCCACATCTTAGCATTAACCTCTTCTAGGAAACTCTGTCAAAGGGTGGCTGAAAATGTAAGTATAGGATGTCTCTTGCATTGCCTTGTCTATCCTGGCAGAAACACTAATGATAAAGGATTCCAGTGTATGTCAGACATGAGGACTTTTCCCTCCCTTTAATTAAATTTGCCTCCTCTAATCAGGCAGTACTTGTCCCAGTGTACCTTTCATTTGATTCCTTAAAATATTATCTAGGATATTTTCCACAGTTTATGCCAGAGATTTGTTCCTTCCCTCGGCCATTTTTAAATAATGCCTATTAGATTTTGCCAGTCTTCAAGGATCTGAAATTTCTAATAAAGAGTCTCCAATTTCTCTTCTTACTTCCTTTGGCTTCTTTGGATTTATTTAGTCTGATTCTGATGTCCCAGCAATTTTTTAAAAGCCTCTAATCTTTTAATAGCCAATTTGAGTGATATCTGCACACTTACTAATTCCTCATTTTCAAACTCTTAAGTCTGGTGTTGGATTTATTCAAATGAAGGGGACAGGTGTACAGAAATTGTCTCAGAAAATTTGACTTTCTTTTGTTTCCACACTTCATTATACCTGAGAATGCTTTAAGTTTCCAATAATGCAACAATTACAGTCAACCTGAAACCATATTTAAGATACTTTGTAGAATATATTTGGTTTAAATTTAATTTTGTGCCTACACCATATTTATGGTATTATAGTGATGTCCACTAACTTTGCTGCAGCTAAAATTCTGCCAGAATTTCCATCCCAAGCCAGTGCTGCTGTTGTAACTTAGCTGTGAAAACCAGCCCTGGGCTAAAATAAGGCATTGAAAGTTTTCTCCAGAAACTGTGTGTCACTTTTTTTTTAATGGTTTGCTTTAAAAAGAATGAGGCTTTTTTTAGTATACGCTTAATTTGAAATAAATAAATAAAGACTTAATAAAGAACTTATGCAGATCATTAGTCCATAATGTGGACCAGACTTTGTATGTATACATATCGTTTAAACTACTAACTGCAATGTGAAATTATTAGGAGAAAAAAAAACTGGCAGAAGTAATTTTTTTTTCAAAGAACAGTTTCATGAGGATGAATTTTTTTTTTTAAAAAAACAAAACAAACAAACAAGTCAGGCTTCGTTAGACTGAAAAGCTGTTCTCAAGTCAGTGAAATTCTTGCAAAAAGTCAGAAGCACCCCGTAAGGTGTAGTAAAGGGATCTCTGCTGCTACATGCTCATGTTTTTGTCTCTGTCTGGTAAGAGCTGCAGTTCTGCACCCATACCATGCAAAGTGTTGAGGACATCTCTGCTTTGATCAAGCCATGAACAGCCTCAAAACACCAGAGCCAGGAACTGAGAGTCCTCAAACTCATGGGGTAATCGATAGCGCGCAGATGACTGCACCTTATCTTTGGTCCTAGGATGTACTGCTGGGAGAGCCACAGCACAACATCAACTGCTCATAACCTCACTCTTGCTAAGGAGCCTCCCACAATGTGATCCTTAACGGTACCCTTTACCAGCATGGGGGAACTGAACGTAAACAGCCACCATGACCTTCCTGCGTAGATAGAGTGCCAAAGGGATTGAACATAACCTTGAGGTGCTTCTACATTGTGAATTGCCTGACAAGTGGTGGAGTCGCCATGTGAATAACCCCAAAACTCTTGTTTTTGAGGACAATTTAAATTTAATTAAATTCTAAGGATCAAGGTTCACATTCCTAAGTGTTGCCGTTACTTTGTCAATACTTGATAAGTAAAAATATGACCTACACAAATTCAACAGCTGAAAAAAGTATTTCTGATCTGGTTTATAATGTTGAATTCCATCCCACTGACACCAGCCTCTTCACCTCCACAAGTTTATGGCCAGCAGAAGAGGCATAGACCTGAGAGCAAATTACCTTGCAGAGTCAATGGCTTCTCAATAAAATCAGTACACATTTTTAAAATTTATTTTTTTTTAAACTACTCCAGAAAACGAAATGTATGTCCTTTCTTCTGTCTCCATGGGCCTGTGATGTCTTCCCTGGTGCCATTGGCTGTGAACAACAAACTTCAGCTAGCAAAACACCTAAGTCTTGATTAGTCCTTCACAGCAGGCAACGATACACTCTGATACAAAAAGCAGTCATCTAACAGATTTAGCAGATCAGATCTCAGGAAAAACATTGCCCTCTGACCCCTTATCTGTAAAGTCTCAAAGGTTCAGGCAGCTCGTGAGAAAGTGCAATACCTGAGCTCAAACCTCCAGCCCCAGTGTCTCCAGGAAAGAATCTGACTCCTGAGACTGGGCCCCTCAAACCTTCTTACTGAGTTTTCCTACATCAAATAGAGCACGTTTATTAGGTGAGGGAGCTTGTTTAACAATCAGGTTACGTTCACTCGTGGTCACCTGGGAAACATGGGTTACAGCCCTTGATAAAATAAATCATTATCGGGATTTTGAACACATTTAAACACATGGGATGTTTAGCCCCATGCTGTGTTTTATACCGAAAGACCTGAGCAGTTTGCATCTGGACCTAAATTGCCTTTAGGTTTTTTTGGAATATTCGTAACTGCTGTTTCAATGCATCTCTAATACACAGCACGCTCATTATCTGCAACGTCGAGATTTGTGTCCTAGCTGTTTGAAGTGTATAGATTTATGAATAAGGGCACTTAATATTACCATAAAGAAAAGAACCAGATATACAGACTTAGGCACAGAAGTAAGGACAGTGAAAACGAAAGGTGATGTCATGGTGCTTCATTCATTCAAACCTGAACATCACAGATGAGATAAAACCAGGTTTCTATTTAAAAACAAACCAAGGCTTAACATCATTAATCTAGGTCATGCTCCAAAGTAAATTTCTCAAAACTGCCTAAAAAAACCTCAAGTCCCAGTAAACTTTGTTCATTTGAAAATATTACCTGCAAAAATACTTATATTCTTCAAAACGCAGATGAGACATAGCTATCACTTGATGTGTGGACTTAGCCAAATATCTCACCGTGCCACAGGTTGCTTATTGCGAAATAAGAAATTTTATAAGGAATGACAGACAGACAAGCTTGTCTGCATTCATTACACAGGTAAAATCAGTTTATAACTCTGAAATGAATTGTTTTGGGTTTATTCTTTTACCTGGACAACTAGGGATAGTAATCATAATCGCATTCAGAATTTTTATAAGTTTGTAAAACTCATGGAATTATATCATTTTGTTGCCACCTGCTCTAAGGTTAGCTACTACATGTTTCTACTTTAAGAAGAAACACATCACACAATGTCATAGCATTTTCAGAGAAATTTCAAGTAGCAAAGTCTGTGTTCTTTAAAATCTGAACGAACAGGGTCTGTGGAGGTCGCAGGCATCCACCAAGCTCCCCACCTAAATAATATACGTTTACACATTGGAAAGCCTAAACAGTTGAAAGCAAATCTGTTGTTGCTGCAACACTGGAATGTGTTGTTAATAAGTATGACAAAGCAGTAATAGCATACCAGCATTTTTTGTATTTCCACTTCAAACAGCAAATCCGACTGAATTTACCTAATACTTCAATAATCCAATTATAACACTTTACTAGCAGAAATCATCAGCACATAAGCCTCAGAGTATGTTAAATTAGGACTGTGTTGAGCTGCTCACCCAAGATGCATTCCAAACCCTGGCAAACAAGTTCCTCCCAGATCATCAGGCTCCGCTTACGCCATCACGTTGGCTATAAGGAGCGAGCATAAAAATACCACTTCAAACACAGGGCTACAAACCTAATGAGAAATCCATCATAACCAAGGCGGTAAGGATAGGTGCAGGACACTGAGCGATGTGATAAAGCTCACAGTTTTTGAATCTAACTAGAACACCTCCAATTTCTCAGTTTGTGACTTGGAAGAAATGCTACATTTTGGTTCCAGCCTCAGAAACTGTTGATTTAGTGAAGGAAGTCCATTTATATTAAATACTGTGTGTTCTACACACAAATAGTCAATGATTTTCAATATTGGAGGATTTAGTGCCCATAAGCGTAATTTCATTTATCTTTTCAGTCATATCACTTCTCTTTACTCCCTTACACCATAAATCTGTGTGCAGTGATTGCAGTTCTTGCATATCAATCTAACGCCTTTTTCACCCGCATGTAGTATTTATTTAATGGATCAAGGGAACTATCCTTCAAACAAAATGGGTTATTCTATTCACAGCTAGAACATTAATATGTCAGTAAAGTAACTTTCCTTCAAAGCAGGAGAAAATAAATCTTGAAGGTTTAGATCCATACAGGTCTGTTAATGAGCAATGATGGTGTGATTTTTCAAAAATTACATGACCTAGTCAATTCCTACAATTTAGACAAGAGTTTCAGTCCATATTCTAGTAATTACGGCAGAAATACCTTATAAGATCGTGATAACAAATAGCTTTCTGGGTGTTGAGCGTTCACGAAATGTACCTTGTTACTAGAGGAAGGCTTAGAAATGTGCCATACACTATGGCTAGACAAAGTCTTGTGTCAACTTTAGTTGCTACTCCTAAAAAGTAAAATTAAACAGCAGATTAAATATTACCCACAGAGAAAATATTATTCTACTTCCTCAAGCTGATGCCTCTGTGCAGATCTGAGTTTCCCCAAAGCATCAGAGTTTCAAGCCAATAATTAAGCTAGGTCCACTTCTATTTTTTTTTCCAGAGAAATGTATGGTTAAATATAAACTGCAATTAATAGAGTGTTTTGAAAGATAGATTACTACTGTAATTTCTACTGACATTTCGTGTGTGGTACGTTTTTCTTTACTAATTAAATACTCTGAACTGTTTTCTGAGGTTTAACACATTTCACAAAATTTCCAATTTATAAATAGGTCAAATTCTGAATATTTATTTGTAGTTACATGACAATATAAACCAGAGATGGGATAGAAGAGGTAGACTGAATAAAAAGAAACACAGATTTTATCTAGTCCATGTTTGGCAGTTGGCTGTGGAAAATATAATCCTGCCATAAATCTACGAACCAATGCTGAATTTGTATTACATTATTTTAAAAATAATTGCAGCATTTTCACATCCCTTAAAATGTGCCATAAATCCATAAAAATTATCCATATGTTATATATCTTGGACTGAATTAATTACTTTTCACTGTACTGTAAAATACAGATAAAGGAACTCTACTCAGAAAGTTAAAAATGCCTTTAATAGATGCTTTTCCATATGCATAATAAGGAATTATTTCACTAAGGGATTACCTAAAAACTGAATTTATGTGACAAACAGTTAAAATAGGAATTTAAACCGATGCTTCTCTCTCTATAAAGCCTGTTTGGGTGTTCAGATCTGGGAAGAGATGTGGACATGGAGTACAAGTTACCTACAAGTTACCAAACGTGCTGAAAAGCCCTAATCCAGAACTTCTTGTCTTCTCATAGCAGAGCTTTTATTAAGTGCTTAAATGCGACCCATAGCAATTTTTAAAACATCCTACCAGCTCTTTAGGATAACAGCATGAAGAGCCTTACATGTAAGGTCTGTGCACTCTTTTGCAATGTCAGTAAAGACGATGACATCTGACAGAAAGGAAAAGAAAGGAAAAGGAAAAATCCCTATGGACAAATTGAGATTATTTTAACAAAGACCATTTCAAACTAATTCATTTTTAAAATACTAAAATATTGGATATCCCTTTTGAATAGAGTTTCTAAATCATTAAAAAAAAAAAAAAAAGGAAATAAAAAAACCTAACACAACTGAAACACATCTTTAAAGATAATTAGAACAAAATCAAATCTGCAGATTTTCCCCATAGCCCATCTATTTAACCACATATTCCTTCAGTTACTATTGCCCTGTCCATTGCCATCTAATTCTTTCGCTACGTCAATTTGCTAAAAAAGACACCACAGTGGTATGTGAAAAACTGCAACTCCGAGAGATCCTGGTTTATGTCAGCTTGGCATGCCAAGGCTGATTCCTGGAGACCCCTGGCCACAGCGGAGCTTGGGGAGGGGACGGCTTGGGGATGCAGGTCTAGGTGACTGCTCACCCACAATGGGCAGAAAAGTGTCGGGGAGGGGAGAGCAGAGCAGTTAAGAGCCCCAAAGTTTAGACACTGGGTATCTGGAGGACAGCTAGAAAAGATTTAAGGAGTCTTTCAATGTCTCTCCAAGCAAGGAGTTCCAGCAAAAAAACAAACGTAGTGCTCACTGTCTCTCTTTTTTTTTTTTTTTTTGGTGACAAAAGACGCTTCTCAGCTTCTGGATGTTTTTAATATTTAAACAGAAAAACCTAACTCTGAGAAGACATTCAAGAAGTGCTATGAAAAGGGAAGACTGAAACTTCAAAAAACAGAAAGGACAAAATAATGTGAAACCAACAGAGCTGTCACCGATCCAAGCCTAAGAGCCAACCCCCTTCCCCAATCACAAGGTTCCTGCTGAATCTTGGATATTGATGAAATTATGGTTGTACCCCAAGACGAACATTCACAATTAATCCCTGTAAAACAGTTAAAGCTAACAAAGGAAGCACCAAGACCAGGGTGAAGAGTATGGAGGGTCAATACCTCTATGGTGGTGTGGATAGATTTGGGAATATACAGTGTAACAAGAAACATCCAAGATGAAAACATTGTGGTACAGAGAGACCCGAAGAAAATAGCACACAAAGATGCATGTTGTGAGAAACAACTTATGTCAAGGAAAAAAACAATATCCGGAAGAAGGTACGGGGTTTTAATGGACTAACCTGCTTGGGAAGAGATTTTAGCCAGATAGAAGAGCGAACTGTGTGAAAAAATAAGACAAGAAGCATCGCTGCCTTGGAGAATTTTTTCCAAAGAGCCAACGCACGCTACGAGACTGAAGAAACAAATAACTCGTGCAATATTTATTAATTCTGTATAGAGTACCTATATCAATAAGATACTAGACAGACAAAGCCAAACTAGTCAGGTAGAATGATTTGGTCTGCTAGAAGCTACCAGCAGTTCATATATGCTTAGGATACCACAAAAAAAATCTCGGACAGACACAGTGCTACAACATCTGGACCTCCATCTACCTACCTATGAAATTATCAGGCTTCATGAAAGAGGTTGCACTACAGCTTTACCCTAGATTTATATCTTAAATTGGGATTTTAGAGGCTGCTGACGGTATCTGCACATCACGCAGAGGTGACATCTCAAACTCCTTGTATGTAGAGACAGACATACAAAGCACTTACAGGAGAAATAACATCTGCAAGGACAAAAAATGCCTAGTGAGAACAGCACACAGCTTCGCAAACACCTTTAAACTAATTTAGATTCATCTCTACTACAGCTTTCACCGCGACAATAACTCTTGCAAGATGCTCTGTGAGCAGATATCCTGACATCACCATGAAAACCCATGATTTTCCTCTATCCAGAGACCATTTTCTTTAATGGTGTGTTCGAACAGTGCCAAGCATAGCTGAGGTCTCCTTGGTTAGAACCTTTAGGAATTTTTTTCAGTACAAAAAAAACACAAACAAGCAGCTAATAGCAATCTATCACTTCTACAATCCATCCAGTAATCACTCTGTGGTACAGCCCTGCCTTTTATGTGGTTTGTTAAATGTCTCGCATAGCGTGTGGGTGTTGCATAAGTAATAAATAATAATAACTAATATTTGTAATGCTCTTATAACAGTGGCTAAACCGCTAACATGCTGACTAATACTGTCTCATTTGCTCCCTATACTGTCTGCAATCTCTCCACATTCATCTTGGCTCCTACACAAACAGCTAACAACCTGAGTGGAACACAGGAGAGGTCCTCCCACGGTGAGGCGATAATGAAAACGGCAAGAGAATAATATTAATAGTATCTTCATATGGACATGTGCATTTTACAACAGGACATTGTTTCACAACAGACCATGCCTTTGCACACATGGTACCTTCATGGGCTTCTGGGTGTGGACTCCAAGAGCACTGAAACAAAAACTGATAGAGGGAAAAACACAGATGGAGTTGAGAAGCAACTGGAAAACATTTGTATTGATACAGGGATGCGGAAAGGTAAAGAAGCCTCTTACTATTCTGTTGGTCAACAGTTTTGACCATCAGGAAAGAGCAGGTGAGATGGAGGGACTCACCTCTGACTCCTGCATCATTGACAGGTCCTAAAATATCTGTCAAAATGTTTTAAATACGTCTTTTACTGAACCAGTTTTTGTGAGTCTAGGAATGAAAGATAAAGCTGTGAGATCTGATCTGACACCTCTCTTTATCACGGGTGGAACCAGGCCCCAGATTTTTAATACTAATGCTTTGGGACATTTAAAATCCACATATGAGGCTTGGCTCTCTCTCTGCTGTTTACATGATAAAGTGACACTCTGATTCAGTCTATCTCATCAAATTCATGATTTCAGAAGTTCCTTTAAACATGTCTGCAACATCAAGCTAACTTTTTAATACCTCCATGTCAATACATGCCAGTTGCTTAGGGTTATTTTTTTCCTGTTGGAAAGAAGGTCAAAACAGCAATGAAAATGTATTAGGGGGGAAAAAATGCGTTCAAGTAACGTTACTTGTTTCTGGACTCAAGATGCCAGTCCATCTTTAAATCACACAGTTGAGTATTCAATTCACAAATACAATGAGGGTACTTTTAAATTTTAACTGTCATATTCTGTTATGTTGCCTGATGTTAAGTTGCATTGTGCTAGCAGTGAATGGGATAGGACAGAACATAATTCACCACATTATAAACAGCATAACATAACTTGACAACTGGAATTTAAAAGGAGGAAGAGTAGGATCATACTGTATGTTCCTATACATTTATAAACCCAGCAGCAAAACATTCAGGCACAAAAACTGATAATATACCTATTGCTAAGGAACAAATGTTGTCTCATTTGTGTACAATGCAAATAATTGAGATAATTTTCTTTACATTTTAATTTCCTGACTGCACAGCTGCCACTTTCCTTTCCATGCCACTTAGGGTGGCACTTGGTGGTGGTATCATCTGAAAACTTCTTTCATACCTAAGCCACAGAGTAGCATTCACTTTTACAGAAGCTGTTTGCTTTGCTCTCCTGGGCTAAAATAAAGAATGAAGTAACGCATTTCTTCAACATGAATATGCTAACAGCCATAAATCAGCTCCTTGGCGTTACTGTAGAACAAACCACAGTAAATGTTTAAAAATGTGCTCCTAAAATAAGCCCTGACTGAGCTTTGATGTCACTTTATTTAATTCACATTGGCATCGCATACACAGTTCAGTTTACCAGAGAGGATTCATTCTTTACTGAAGCATAATTACATTATCAGATATTCAGTAGAGGCCATAAACCACAAAATGGAAATTAGACCATCAATGGCCATTTTATACTACAAGGATTATTGTATTTTAACGTTTGTGTTGTCAACCACCGTGCTGGCAATCTAGCGTGTGGACCCCAATTTTCAACATCACTCTAACCTGAATAAAATTTAAATATATGAACACAAAATTGAACAATCAATAACAATCTTTTAAGCTATATGAGCTTCTGACTGGCAACAAACTAAGCAATAGCACGGAGGCAAATCAATCAGAAAGCTCTGTTCTCTTTTCTAGTCCTATGTATTTCAGGTCAAGGGAAACTTATTTCAGGTCTTTGTTTCCTGATCTTCAATATATTAAAAAAAAAAAAAAGCGAGCTCCAGCTTTCACTTCATTGCCCACTCAGATTTGTAAATGGAATTTATTGCATGCAATGTCCTCTTATAGATTAAATTAATGTTATTGTAAAGAGGTTTAATGCTCAAAGATATTTATGACTCACGCTGAGAAAGAAGCTGTACTCAGTTATGATGATTAATATAATTTTCACAAGTTCTCACAGATGAAAATGCTCTATGTGCATATTTTGAGTACAAAACAGATAACCATAATTCTAAGAAAAGGCAGCCATGATTGTGTTACTGATGCATCATTTGGAATTAGCAAGTTGCTTGTGGAGCGCATGAAATGTTTTTGTTGGATTTGGTTTCTGCTTGATAGGCAACGGGGGAAACAACATGCATGTCATCACAACCTGTGTTTGTGTTTTGATCTTAGCATAAAAAAAGTTTGTGCTTATAGACAGTTAGGTTTTATGGCCAACCACTAGTAAGATAGGCTGAGATTTAAAACCTATATCCCCTGTCCAGAATGAAAACCAAATGAGATAGGATTTGACATCTTATATCAAGAAACTAAAGATTTACTAACTCCTCTGGCACATGGGTTTGGAAATGGGGCAATCTCTACACTGTTGCAGTTAAAGTCTAAAAATCGATCACATATGTCTGATCAGAAGAGCTCTCCAACAGTTTTGCAAGGCCAGCAAAGATTAAACTAAACATCTCAACTCTTCACGTTTTGAGGATCAGCCCTCACTAATAGTAAAGATTACAAATGTTTAACATTCTGCCTACTACGGACTTAACTTCACTATAATTAGATTGAAGTGCTGTGACTATTGCACAGTCCAGTTCCAAATGTGAATTTTCTGTTCAGACTTTAGCTACTCTTTTTGTTGTCCTGTGAGAATACCAAACTAAAGTCTGTATAAAAATTGGGGAAATTATGAAAAAAAGAATACACTGCAGTAATTGAAAAAAATAATTTCCTGCAACAGAGATATGTTGACTTCTAGTACTTTTCCTCCTCTTGCATTTCTTTATATTATGCCTAAGAAGATGGTAAGCTTGCTAATCTAGATAAATCAATGTTAAATATTACCTAAACTGAAACAATTTTATAATTTGAGTTTGAATTGTAGCCTGTGCACTGGAAACCATAAATGAACAGATATTAGGGACTCAATATCTTTTCTGCCAAAACCAAAGACCCCAATCTGAGTCAAAGGGGATAGAATTTGGTTTGAAAGTGCAGTGAGCAATGTATAGACATAAAACGATTCATAATATCAACGCTGGCTATTAATGAGACTAATGCATATTATAAAATAGCACAATCATACGAGTTGAGAGAAGTGTCAAAAAGAGTTTCTCTGAATTTTTCGTGCAGTTCTAGTATGGTGAAAGTGAAAGAAGCCAGTTTTTCAAGAAAGGCTTAAAATAAAGGCCTCCTGCCTCTATAGGTCCCGTTCAGGTAGGACCTTAACGTTATGCGTGCCTTGACCTTATTGACTTTCTTCAAGCTTTACGGAAGGCAGGAGTAAAAGCATATGGTAATGAATGCTTTGTTGAATGTTACTTCACTGGATAGTGAACAGCTGATGTTAAATCTGCTAATCCGCTGCTTAATTTTTTTTTTAATTAAGTAATATTTAAGATTATTTTTATAAACAGCTTTGGAATAAATGTTTCTAAGAGGAAATACAAATTAACTTCTTTCTCACTTCACCATATCATTGGCCCCATGTCTCAATTTCTAGCCCTTTTGAAGACCACATGCTATAAACTAAGTGGTTTAATCTGGTTGTGGGAGTTATCTATTTTTACCTGCAGTTAAACATGAAACAATTATGTATGAAATATTGATTGTTCATTAGTGTGGGGGATACCTCCCTTAATGTATTTTGTAATGGTTCAGGCTCCTAGAGAATAGCGACTCTGAAGAAGTCTAGGGAATTTTAACTAGCTTTTAAAGTTGTACATGTTGTTTCAGATTGAATTCCTTGACCTCTGAAGTCAATATGAAGCTGTTATACACCAATAAAAAGGCATAAAAGTGCTTCTAAAGAAAATAGCAATGTCACTGTATTAACAAATACGAATTATAACACCTACAGGTATTCCTTTCAATTTCTAGTTCATTAAAATTAGAAGCACATACTACTCTTTACAAAGACATTTTCTTCCTATGGCTTCTCTGGAAGCTGGTCTCTATTTGGGATGATCATGCTCATCCGCTGCTCCAAAAGAAAGAGTCAAACAATTTCTGTCCAGATACTAATAGTAATAAACACAATTTTCTACAATGACATAAAGTAATATAAATATTAGTTTTTTAAAAAAAGATGGAGTAACTACGGCTTCAGAAGTCTAGAAAATTCTCAGCTCACAAACCACTTGTCTGGAGACTGAATATGAAAGCCTAGAAAATATAAACCAGGTGGAATACAGTTCTCAGAAAGCAATGAGATAATTTGTAACAACAGTGCCATTTATTGCATTATATGTAGCTACTACAACACTTAAACTTGTTTGAGAAAGTTATTGCTGAGACCTACTTGATGTATCAATATAGACACCATGCTTCAGGACAAATCTTGATAAAAACAGGATTTCTGACACTACACTGATATACAGAGATTCTACCCTTAGCAACAACAATTTACAAGATTTACAAAAGCAATATACTCTAACCATGATTTTTAAAAGGAGAACATTATGAAAAGATTGGAGTTCTCCATGGATGGTATACCCAAACGCAAACCCTTCCAGCCTGAATAAAAAGCTGCTCTGCTACACCACCACTTGCAGTTAGGTGCCAAATTACCTTCAATCATAAAAAAAATCTAGTCCATCATGCTTGGTTTTATTCATACTAGATGATATTAGATGTTTGCAAAGGTTAAAAAGGTATTATTCTAAGGGTCCTGTTTAAAACAGGTTGAATTTCTCCAAAAGGACATTTGAAAATTTCAAACAGTGCACATTCTTCCAAACAAATGTGTAATCTGATTGCTCTGGAAATCTATGCAACATGTCAAATTATGAGAGATCTCTACATTGCATCTACCATTTTTCCTCAAGACTTACTATAAAAGATACTAATACAAATAATTTCCCAGAAATCTTTCTCTACTCAAAAATTTATTCCAGTTTCCATCCTCCTCCCTCTTTACGATAGTTCTTGTCAGCTATCATTATAAGTGAACAACACAAAAGCTTAAAGACATACCCTCTGGTTAAAAATAAAAAATAAAAAAACCCACAGCTTTCAAGTGTGAACCGGATTAATCACACATAATAATTATCCAAAGTGATAACACTTATTATAAGATCATATAAACACCGTTAAACAAACACTGGCAGTAACCTTTAGGAAGAAAAAATAAAGCCACTGAAAATAATACAAATCAAAGTTTCTATTGGAAAGACTTTCTGGGTAAGGCTTCTCTGAAATCCTTAATTAAACTAATGTGTAGCATTTCAAAGCAAATGACAGTCACAGTTGATTTACATGTTCCATACATCTTTAAAATGCAGTATAAAAACCATATACAGAATATGGATGGGGAAAAATTACTGGTCCCCAATCTCTCATCCTTCAGCAGTCCTCAAGAACTTAAAAACCTCTTTTTCTAAGCTTGTTTTCTAGATCGTCAATGTAATTATACAACAATTCATACTCTCCATATTAGCAATTCTTTGTTAAGCTTCACACAGTTCTAAACCAAGGCTTTCAAAGACTTTTTTGAATATTTTTTTTTTCATTGCATTAGCTGTGGCTTCAAACATATCAGCCTTTTCCTTGCAATTGCTTTGTTTGTTTTAAGAAACTCCACTCTATTGAAAGTTTTATTTTGATCTCATATTATCACTCATTTTTATAGTTCTCATTAAGTATCTGAGGAATAGTTTCCAAGAAATTCTTCATGGACAGCCACATATTTTTTAAGCACAAGCAACTCCTGGTGAATTCTGGTACCAAGAAGATTCCACAGCAACAGAATACGCCTTCGCTTGGGTCTTTTTAGATATGAGGACAACGCAGCTATGGCTTCCCCATTCCAGGTCAATCAATGTTAAAAATTTTCCAAAGATGCATGGGCAGTTGTGAGGGTGATCGTTATTTAAAGATAGAGGTCAGGCAGAAGGGCAAAGCAGGGGAAGACACAGAGTGATGTGTGAGCTACAGAAGTTTAAGGAAGATGAAATGTAAGAAAATTCTCTGTACAAATAGTTAGAAAGACAAAACATCTTGAAAATTTCAAATCTCTAAAGATATTCAATGTGTAAAACCAGAAGATTAGGAAGCATTATTGGGAAGATAGACTTAGGGCATGGCAATGACTACATGAAAGTACTGAGCTCACAGGCCACAAAATAAAACAAAAGCAAAATAACTAGAGATGATACAAAAATCTGCAGGTCATAACCAGAAGGGCTTTTAGGTAATATTTTCGGTATCACAGAGCAAAGAGTAGGCATGAACCTGAACTGAGGCAGCATGATGCCTAGCGTCACAGCAAGAGGTGGGATGGACACCGGTGAAGAAAGAGAGGTCTGAGCTGATGATGAAGCCTCTGACAAGAAAGACAGGAAAAAAAAAAAAAATCACTTACATTCTCAGAGAGATCTTCCCTTTGCAAAAATTCAGAAATGAAAGATCACCTGGACGTTGCTAAATGTATGTATAATTATAGCACTAAAATGAAGTGGTATTCATCTTCATAGTAATTAACAGCATGTAAGCAGCTACTATAAGAAAAATAACTGCAAACATAAGAAATGAACAGCTTGTTCATGGGATTTTTTTTCCTCTCCTCTTTCAAACGAGTGACATTTTGCTATTTGCCTATTGTCCAGGGAATTGTTTGGGATCATTAAATATATAAGGCGCTCAGATATCTGTATTTTACCTTTATGTCAAATATTTACATGTCATACATAGGACCTCACCAAGGAGTTGTTGTGATTAGTTGCCAAGAAGCATCAAGAATCAAATACAATTGTTAGTGTTCAAGGGTTTTCCTGTTTATTTCTACAAACATACAGGATAAACACTGTCAGTCCAAAGTAAACGATAGAGTACACATTTTTTTTTCAAAACTAATACCCTATAAAAGCCTAGGATGGTTGAAAACTACATTTAAACCAATTCATTCTGATGACTAGCACCATGTGTGAAGACTCAAGGATATTTCATAACCCAGAGACCTTGTTGACTAGTTAAAATTACCATTATAAAGCTACCCTTAGTTTAGACCTAACAGTTGATGAAGATCCTCCTAAACACATCAAAAAATGTGGTCAGCATTTGGATCTGATCAAAGTAAGTAAACCAGATATGGGATAGAGTTTTAAGAAACAGAATCTCAAATTCAGCTTAGGTTTAAAGAAAAAACAACCACCCAGCAACACATATGTACAGTATCATAAAATCTAAGCCACTACGCCAGGGACAGAATTTTGAGTGACATTCAAAAGATTTTCATTAAAGTATCCATTTGTTTCAGTCATTTGAGAACTATTTAGTCACTTAACTCTCCCAGTTGAGTTTTTTTCAAATGCCAATTGACAGAGAAAATTCATTCCAACTAAAGATAAATCCCTTCTTTGACTGCCAAGAGTTTTCCTGCCATAGACAATTATTGGTCTAGAGGGGACTTTTTCTTTCTTCTTCAAATTTAGCTCCTTCTAAGAAACTTACGTAAAATTAAGTACTTCATTAAACTGCCAATCTGGTAAGTCTACCTTTGTGCTTTGTTTCTTCTAAAGCAAAGTAAAGAATAATATGAAATTGTAGAAACATTCATATATAAAGATCACTAAAGAATTTGTTCTTCAGTAGCTAGAATGTTAAAATGGAGGAAAAGTAAGAAAATACAGTTCTAGTCAAACAAGCACTAATTTTCTTACTGTTTGTTTTTTTTTTTTTTTTAATGAAAGACATTCAAACCTGAAGCACTTATTTCAAAACAGTTCATGCATAATTAGTTTCAAAATTAACTAACTACATTAAACCCCTATGTTACTTGTTTTTAATTTTATCTCCTTCCATAATATCACTTATTCTGTGCTGGATAGAGGTTTTTCTAAGTCTGTACAGTCTTTGAAATCTCTGGGTGTAAATTTGTATTTTAGAGGCAATGCTTCCATGAGAGCTCGTGGCATCAAACATCTGTTTCAATGTCATGTTTTTAAAAGAGGAGAAAGCTCTGAGTTTACTAAGGCTTTTCAAATGAGATGTATAAAATAAATCTCTTCACTTGTGGTCATCAGGGATCAGAATGACCTTACTTTTCATCAGGTAAGAGCATTAACAGCAATGCCACCTCTTAGATGATGTTCCAGAGGGGTGAATGTTTTGTTTTTGGAGAAATCCAAATTTTATTCTCTATATAGCCTACCTTTCTGTTAGTTGCTGTACTATTAATTACTGCACTCCATTACACCTTAAAGCACTGAATTAATCCATGTTTGTTTTTGTGCTCTATCGTGGTGCGCTTTAAGTGAACAAAATATGAGGAAACATTTGAAAGTTTCTTCTGAAATAAGTGCCTACACAGAGGGTGGAGCAGAACGAGAAATTTCATCATTTTAAACACTTAAGATCAGAGTGGTAGAATAAGGATAACGAATCAAAATAGCTTAAAATTAGGTCCAAAGGAGACTGGGAAGTTTTCAGAGGATCATCATATTCTCAAAGAGCAGGATAGTCCAAGTGAAAAGAGAAATATTATGATAGTCTACTAAGTAAAGGTAGAAGCTTGGTTTAAAAACAGCCATAATGTGAGATATCTTTCAGTGAGGACTAACTTAAGTGTAATTTAAAATATATCATGATGGCTAAAAAACTGTGTGTCATTAGGAAACCGTGGAATGTGAAATCAAGGTTTTGCTGTATTCATTGTTCACAATTACATTAAGGAATACTTGGTCACTGAGGTGATATCAGGAAAAAAAAAAAAATGTTACTTAGAGCAAAAATCAGGCTACCACATGGCTGGACAGCATACATTAAAATGGACCTAAAGAGGTTCATGAGATGTATTTCCATTTCCTAATACAGCTATGGCACAAATAAAGGCTACAGCAATTGTGACCTGTGGTTTACGTTTGAATTATTATATATCAGAAATAATTTTGATAGGGCTGTATTTTTTTTTGTTGATATTTACATTATTAAAATATTCACCGTATCATAAGTAAAGAGCCAGAAGAAAAATGTGTGATTCTGTGTTTTGTCCTTCAGCTGCCCTACTGGCACAAGGCCATTACTGCATCTGAAGGAGGAAGGTGTGGGAGGTTATTATTTTTCTAAATAATAACCAATGTGTTACTTCTATGAAAGCAGTTCCCTTAGAACCAAATTCCAACAAGTTCAGGGAATTTGTCCATTTGTTGGCTTGAAAAGGTTTGCTCCAAGAAGCAAAAGTAAAGGTGGGGCTACTATTTTAGACTATGTCAAAGAAGTCTTGAGGTCAAACATGACCTCCCATGGCAGTCACAGGAAAAGCTCATTTTGACATCGATGGTCTCCAGGTCATGCTCAAGGGAACCAAAGGGAGTCAGCATCACTACGGGACACACATAGCCCGTGCTCAAACACCAAACAGTTGCTGGAACTTGTCCCACCATCTAAGGGCCCTGTTCTGTCCCCTGCACTGTCACTAATGGAGAGATTCATTTTTCTACATTTTTCTCATGGTAGAGGAAAATCAATTACAAGCGCAAGAGCGAAAAAAGAGTGGTCTGGTAAGACTCAAAGTAAAAATAGGGTTCAGTCCTAAATCCCTCATGTGCCTGGAAATTCCACTGCACTTTTCCCATTTTGGTGCTCAATAATTAGTCATTAACTCCTGTCCTGTGATGAACAGAACACACTCATCTACCACTTACTTGACAAGATGGGACTCATGTTGATTATTTTAACAGACTAATTTAATTCAGGTTTCTGTAGTTTCTCTAGGAATTTGCCAAGCATAAATTTATCAGATTCCATATAAATCTATGTCGCAGGAACTTTAATGGAAATGTCTACATTAAGAATTCAGGATTGGGCCCTTAATAGCTGCAATAATTTATCATCTTTTTAATATGGAGAAATCAGTAAAATGAAATATTCTAAAGACTTAAAAGTAATAACCCGATCATTTAATATGAAAGAATAACTAGACAATACTGCCCTGAAGAACTATAGATAGCCTGCTGGAAAGACATTGAATATAAAAGCCAGAAAAGCATCAGTATTAATTTCAGGGGAAATACTGTATTCATGTAAAAAAAAATACCAGTGAAAAGAAAGGAAACTAATGTGTTCATCTACATCCTTGGTACCGTTTTGGAGGCCTTCAGACAAGGCTTTGAAGCAACATTGGCAGTAGTAGCATGATCGGAGACAGAAATTATTGTTCTTGGCTCAGTAAGGGAGGGAGAGGGATAGTCCAAGCCACAATCAAAAGGAGATGAGTTCCTTCAGAAAATTTGCAATTTTGATACGTTGCAAGCAAGAAAAAATGCATAAATTTGCGGCAGGTAACTATTAGTTGTATTTTCATCTATAAACATTATAACTTTATAAATACATAATGTATGTATAAATACATATCTCAGAATTAAAGCAAAGATGTATGAAAATGAGAGGCTGTCATTTTAGTCACAATATAAATCTAAATACAAATTCTAATAAAAAATAGTCTGTTTTATGACTGTACATTTGCTTTCAATGAGAGATACCAAATCACTTCAAGAGAGAGATTAATACTTATATCCCACTTTTATCTAAAGAGAAACTGAGGCACAGAATTTTTCACACATTGGTCTTAGAGGCCAGTGACAGAATTGTGCAGGAAGGTGAGCAATCCAGTAAGCTGGATCTTAAACTGAGCCAATAAAGTTGTGCTGGCAGGAGTAGGCATGGGTACAGCCTGAATCACAGCTGGTCACCCCTCTTTTCTCATTTAACCTCAGATTTATTTTCCTTCCAGTGATGGTTGCTGATCCCCAAGGAAGAATGGAGAGCTGATTTTAAAAGGTTGCTTACTCTTGTGGATTTCTACTGCTCATGAGGTTCCTGAAGCTTCTCTGCTGCTTCGAAAGGTAATGTAAAGACCAAAAAAAAAAAAAAAAGTCTCTGCCCAATGGCTGTCAGAGTCTGAGACTTGGGCTTCTGGGCACCTCTGAATTTCCAGTCATAAGGTAGGATCTGGAGAGGCACAGGCACTTTTGGATCTGGCCTCAAATGTCATCAAATATAAAAAAAAGATAACTTTTTCCTAGCGTTTGTTTTCAAAGGAAAGGTCCTTTCCACTGTGTGGTGACAAAAGATAAAGAATTAGAATTAAATGAATTTCAAAGCAATAAAAATTTCTTAAAATATAGCACAGAACAGAAATAAAAGGTCTTTTCTGGGCAATTATTTGGGTTTTTTTTGTAACAGGAAATTACCATTTGCCTTTTCTAGTATTACATGTATTGTGATTAATTTTTATTTTTGTGCCAAAAAAAAAAAGGAAAAAAGTCCTCACCCAAATAAATGTTCTTGTACTTCATGCCCACTGCCACAGGGACAGGATGCAAACTTCAGGCTGTGACTGCCAAAAAAAAAATAGTTGTGTAGCTCTGGAAATACTTTACTGAATGACAGTAACACCATTTAACAACTTAGCTAACTGATAAAACTAAAAATACTGCTAATTCCCATCTGGAATACGCAAAATTTCTTGCAACTAATTTAAGCAAAATGTGAGCCAGGCTGTGAGTTGTGGCCAATTGAGCAAAATACTTAATTTGCCGTCTCTATTACTTCATAAGCAGACGATTTAATAGATTACTTCCTCAAACATATTTTGCAAGTGGACAGCCTTTATGGCCTCAGAACAGTTAAACTCTGCAGAGAATTCTCTACCTGAACTTGCCAGACTTGCCATTTTGCGATACGATCAATGTATACATATACAAAATTTTTAGCTTTGAGCTGCTAACCTTTTTTTATTTTCTTCTAAAGCTTAAAAGTTTCCTTTGGGTTCAGATATTTCTAAATGAACAGTGAAAACACAACCTTGAAACAAACAAACAAAAGCCAAAGTATATGATATGCTCTGGTAGCTTCCTGCAATGCTAAAAAAAAAAATTAGCTCAAATCCCAAGATCCGTCCTCAGGAGCTTAATTGCTTCAAAGAATGAGAATCTTGTCAAATTCAGTCCAAACAAACATAATCAGTAGCTTTCAAAGCTCGTTTGACTTTGAGGAGGCATAGAAAACAACATAGGAACCAAAGAAATGTACATCGATGGTCTGTCAAAATTTTTTGTCAGACATGATGCTATTATCAAGGCACATCAGGATGAAATAAAGTGACCTAGCTGACCACAGGCTTACAAATGTCTTGGGAAGGAAGGAAAAACGGTGAATCAAAAGGTAGCTTTGTTGCACGTCCCCCCAGGCCGTCTTATTGACAGGGATGACAATGGTCCCAAGATGCACCATTATCTATGACCAGCAAGCAGACATCAAATGCTACCGAGCTGTCTCTGTCAGAATAGAAAATGCTGCTCAAAATATACAGGGCTTGTTACATTTTGTTCAGCAAAGGTTTGTCAAAAGCCAGGGTCACTCTGTGTGTGCACTGCCCTGAAGGGTAATTTTAAAAGGCAGGAGAGATGCACTTGATTCTCCAGTGTTTCTCCTGGAAGGAGACTTTGAGTCTGTGGATGACCAAAATGTTTTGAAAATCAAAGAATGACTCAGAAAAAAAAATAAAATAAAAAGTAAAACAAAGCTGATAGATGTTCATTATGGCTGTGTTATAAAGCAAACCACTTTTCAAAAATAAACAGGTTAGGGAATTATTCCCATATTTAGATGATCTTTTCAATAAAAATTCGGTTGATTTCTAATACATCGGGGGTGGATGCTACCGTAAAGGCATGACTCAAATTTTAGTGGGTAAGTACACCCTCTTCAAGTATCTGTGTTGTACCATTATGCAGTTAATTGCAATAAAAATATTTACACTGGCGAGAAAAGAATTGTTAATATGGTACCCTTTGGAAAGAAAAGAGAGAGACTGTATATACAAACTCCAACCTCAGAAATGTTTGGGTGAACTTTGTTTTTCTGCGAACATCTGCTAAGCACACACTGAGGAAAGAAAGTCCAAATGCACTTCACTAATTGACACAGAAATCTTTGTTTAAGAACTGCATTGTTAAAAAACAAAATAAAACAAAAACAAAAAACAAACAAACAAAAAAAAAACCTGAGGGCAAAAGGAATATTTCAGGGGGTGAAAGGCATTATTGATACAGAAAAGGCATTATGGAATTTGTGCACTGGTTCTTGCTTGTTGCTTTTTCCTCTCAGTCATTGTGGTATTATGGATGGGCGTGGATTTACCAAAAGAGCAACAAAAGGGCAACAAAAACTCCCCGGTGCTGCCCTACACAGACCAGGCAGCAAAACATGACCTCCACGTTTAATTTTATGGTTCCTCCCACGCTGGCAATGTCAATTAAATGCCATATGAACCTTTCTGTCCCTACGCCCCTGTACCCAGGTTCTCAGTGGCACCTTGGGGGTCTGATGGTCCCCCACTCCACTGCTCACCTCAACAAACTGTACATCCCAAGACCATCACGCTCCTTCACTCCATTCCTCAGCTATCCAGACCCATTTACCGGCTCTCTCCTGCTATCGATAGTTGTGACTCCTCAGAGCGCGTAATTGTCTTGTTTTCTTTCTTGCCTTTTAAAGGACAAATAACAGAACAAAAAAAAAAAAAAGAGGAAGAGAAATAACGAACTAGTTACAACTCTTGGCTTTAGATTTGCAGCTCTGAGGTTACAGCTGATGCTCCACTGTCCATATCCGTATGATTTTCAGGACAGAAATTAGGATAATAGTCTATCAAAAGCACTTTTTCTTCTCCTAGGCCGATCTCAAGATGATAGATATGATCCTTTTGTGTCTCATGAGACGTGCTCTTTTGTCTCCTAATACAATGCTATTAATTCAATGCAGTGGTTCCTTTCTCCTTTCACTGGAAGTCACAAGATGCTGCGAGTGAGGCTGACTTGTCTTCCCTCCTGTTACAGGACTCGTAAGTGCCCTAAGAGTCAAGGGAGACTTTGCCCACCAAGTATTTGCAGATTGGTACTGCTTTAGCAATTGCATCAAAACCTTTATGTATTCGTCCTTGTCCTTTTTTTTTTTTTTTTCCGTAATTCAAGACTTACGTGGACTCATCTGTGACACCTATTTTTCAATCGGGGTGGAGTGGTGTCCTTCAGTTAAATCGTACCTCTTGTTATTTTTCAGCAGTGGGTTATTAATATAGACATAAATGGAGGGGGGGAAAAAAAGGGAGCCGAAATCAAATATGATCCTCATCAGTAAATTTAATGTTTGGTTAAAACATCTGCATTAATATTCTTGCGTACTCTAGCTCTTAAAACCAGGAAATCTTACTACTGATTTCCGTGCTGTAATACTCCATGGGAAATTTAGAGCTTTAAGGTATCTTTAGCATTTTGACATCAAAGCCTTCTCAGAAAAAGAGTTGCCTGATGTCATCTGGAAGCAAAAGGCGGCACAAAAATATCTACAATCCCTTTTGCCCACCATTCAGTCTTGTGTGAAGCAGTTCCCCGAGACCAGAGACCGAATTTACATGATGTGTGGCAGGTTCATTCTCTCCTGAGCCAGGTTTCAAGCAGATATGCTATGGAGATGAAAGAGTTTGCAACTGTTCATTTTATAAAATCTTATTTATTAAAGCTTATTCTACTCACCACACTATCATTTTCATGACTTCTGACCACAACATACTTAGCCTCCAATCCTTTTTTCCACAGTATTTCACCTTTGTTTAGAATCAAATTAAGTTTAAAAAAAAAAAAAAAAATGGCATCAACTCTACTTAATTGTTGTATGTCCCCAGAGTGATCAAAACAACCAACCCCAAGCTAAGAGATCCACGTTTCACATGAGGTTACGCTGGCCGTAATGAGGGAACACACTCATGTGTGTAAGCTTTCCACTCCAAAACAAGAACGACTACATCACCATCAGCAAGAAAACTGAGCAGTACCTGTGATTCTGCAATACTCGTCTATCCCTGCAATAACCATTTTAATTTATGAGTAATGGAGGGCTTACAATTAGTGACAGCTCAGTTCTTGCTGTAACGATAGACATTGAGCAAATGAGTATGAGTGCAGATGCTTAAGAGTAAATGTGAAAGGAAAGGAGCGAGCATTTTAAAAAAGAGAGAGAGAGAGAGAGTATTGATTCAGTGTGACTGATGTGAACGAGTTAAATGATTGACTATGAAGTGCGAATTCAAATTTACTGTGGATGGAATTTACTGTGAGTGGAACAGAGGATGCATGACCATGACTGAGTGTGACTAGGTATCATTAGGAGGAACTAAGCGAATACGAGTGGAGAGCACTGATTATCTCCCCTGTAATCTATAAATAAACAGTATTGCAGGAAGTTTTGAAAAATGTATTTAATAAGGGATTTCCACTGCCTGAATAAACTTGCTGAGGCCAGACTGCCTGATCTAGAGGAAAATGTATCGTTTTACTCAAAGCTCTGTCATCGAACAGTACGTGAGCTCATATCTGACAGGAACAAAATAGGCCTGAATTTACAGCAAAATGGAATCACTGGGCTTAAAATAAATGTATTTCCAACCATCAACAAACAGATTTACTAACTCATATGATATCAATTATCCCTTCTTCTACTTATGAGTATTTTCCTAACACACATTTAAATTCAGAACTATGAACATTCCGGACTTGCAAAATTGGGAACTGACTTCTGCAGCTCAATATAATAAAGATTTATCGTCACCAAATAACTGTCCTTCAGCAGAGTGACTAAATAACTAAACTGCCACCAAATACCTGCCCTTGTGCTGAGTGACAGAGCTGAACCTGGTGTTGCTCCAGTTTAATTCAGTGAGAGTAAAGCTCGTTTCGCATCCCAGGATCTCAGACCCCACACATGCAGAAGTGTCTCGGTATCTGCTCAGCTGCTGCCCTTTCTCCACAAATATCTCTGTTTACTTCAACAAGTTTCAGTACAAGTCAGACCAACAGAGTCTTTGTTACTAAAGATCTGTTCCAATAAATGTTGATTTTAAAGGTGGTCCCTTGCCAGAGATGAAAGCAATGCCAAATTCCTGGATCCTGGTGTTACTAACATCGATTTTACCCCTGGATTCAGTTTTTTGCCTTACTTGAGTAATTTTTTTTTCTCCCTAATTTTTCTACACTCATTACCAATCAAACAATCATCAGAATTTATGAGGGATTTTTTTTTCATGTCAGCTTCTATTTCCACTGAAGAAGAAAAGATGAAAACACTGAGCTCTGTGTTTACACTACAGTGAATTAATAATCAAAACCAAATAATGTGAAAGAGCAGAGAGGCCATTTCAGCTGGCAGAAATCTTTCTTGGGAAACCTGCGCTGCTCCTTTTCTCTGCTAACACATGGGTGATGAATTTACCGGGGTGAAGAAATTCCCCAGCTCTGCCTGAATTAGCTGGGGCTTAGTCTAAGCCATGCACATGAGCATCCTTGAACCCTGCGGTTCTTTGAGTTAAAGGCATTTTAAACTGATGTTCAGTGGATTTACGTCCTTACAGCTTTACAGGCTCTAAGTTAGCTCTGCCGATTAATAGTGGCTGAGAACGTGGATCAAAGTTTTGCATGAGTTCTTGTTTGCATTAGATTTTGCTTCTAGGTGATTAATAGTGCATTTTCATCTCAGACTAGAACAGAAACTGTTACTAGTTTATCTTTACTGCCTGACAAGCTCCAAAATGAAAAGCTTTCCTGTTTGGATCTTACTGAGCATCAAGAAACACCTGAAAATTTTTGGCACTGTCACATTTTAATAATTGCAGCTTTCAGAACTTTCTGACTTTCTGCAAGAGAACTAAAAAAAAAATCCACTGTGGAAACAAAAAAAAAGGTTACAAAACCGTACTTAATTCATTCAGCCAAACAATGTACATTTCTTGAGATCATGAAAACTCTCTCCTCCATCCTTCCAACTCTCCTTATGAGTCTGGTCAAAGAAAGTATCCGCACTGCCTGAGCAATCCTCTCTAGACATGCATCTCCCAAGCAAGACAGAAAACCATCGACAGGAAACAGTGGGTAATTTACGCTGCTCGTACCATAGCTGCACATGTTCTGTCGATGAATGGAAGACTTAATTCTTCAGGATAGCAAGTCAGGCATTTTAAAGGATTTCTTAATGAGGTAAAATTCACTAATGAGACAGAGAATAAAAATGAAAAAACCTCACCTTTTTCACTTAGAGTTACCAAAATGCAGAGTAAGTAGACTCCAAAAATTTTCACAGCGTCATATAGCGGATGTGGGTGAGAATGAGACCATTAAGGCTTTGCATTCTTTTTCCAACTCAATATGAAAACCCGTTTGTAATAGCTATGCTGAGTTACCTTTACTGCTGTGAAAGACTTGCTATTAAAGAAAACACTGTTGATGTTCCTAATTCTGCCAACTTGCACTGCAAGATTTCTAATGATTTTTCATCAATTTTTCTTCAATTTTCTGCACAGACACCATTCCCAGAGTCCCTTGGACTTAACGCAATCGCAAGTCTTGTGTGGGGTAAAGACCAGGACCTGTGTGCCCTCAGCTTTACCGGTAATTAATTCATCCTCACCCCTAGTTTCAGCCTGGGAAAAGATCAAGAGTCTGTTGGTGGGTTTTTTTGGTTTTTTTTTTTTTTTTTTTTCTTCATCTCTGAGGAGGTAGGTACATGCAGACACA
>WHYT01017453.1:820854-839865 GCA_009806455.1 Tetrax tetrax | reverse complement strand
AGACAATAAAAAAAAAAACAAAAAAAAAAAAAAAAAAAAAAAAAAGAAATTAAGAGTTGCTGGACAGAAGAAAAACAAAGCACGGTGCTCAAAGTTGTCTTGCTAGAGTTGGAACAAATGTTGCCCTGAACAGTACTGACTGAAATGGAGGGATTACACTGTGCCAGTCTGATTTCTTTGATATAGGAAAAAAATAACCTTTTCAAATCTTCTACTTGATTTCTGTATGGGGAAAACATGGCAGAATTTTTGATGTTATATTTGTCATCTATATATAAAGATGACCTATACATCTTTCTGGACTCTGTTCCCATTTGGTGCAGCTAGGTTTGGAGAAATATGCCATGCTGACATTTCGGGTCCTGGTCCCCAGCTATTAGTTGCATATATGAAAGTCTTATTTAGCCAAAGGTGAGGAAAGTTTTAAGACTGCTAAACCTTCTGGTGAGTTTCCAGAGTATATCCCAGGGAGCAGTATCACAAACATAGATAAACAAGTAGCTGCATGAATCCCATGAACAGCTCATAACTTCTGGAAAGTTTGGCATCTGACCTGTAAGGTGATGCTAAAGTTTAGGCACCTAAATCTAAGACTGCAGTCCTCCAAATCCCTGTTTAGCTCCCAAATGAGTTAAAATTCATAAGGTGCCAGTAAAATTCCTGAGGGTCCTAAGATACCACTTGTGAAAATACTCAACAACTGTCAGAGTCAGACTGAAAAGCTTGGTGAGTTTCCTCAGCCTAACCAACCTGAAACCAGACATCTGTAGAGCTGAGCATTAAATCATAATTAGGAAATATGCCCAATCAGTCCATAGAGCAGCAACTGACTTAAGCCTCCTCATTGCTCGATACGCATCCCCCTGCCTTGCTGGACTGTGCTATCGTGCTTCTCCTGCAACTCCAGACAGTCTTCCACCTCTGTTCTGCAAAATGACACTGCGGCCCCACTCCAGACCAACCCAAACCAAGTGCTTGGGTAACGGTCCTGGGAGCTGACTGATGGCTTAGGCCCAAAGAGCACCTAGAAGCCAATTAGAATAGCATAATAATTTAGTTATTGTGTAAAAAAAAGAAAAAAAGACACTGCAGCAACTCCTCTTTGCTGTCATGTTTTAAACCACCAGTGAGAACTCTTGCTGCTTTTATGAAACAGACCCTGTAAGCACCATCTCCAAAAGAGGGTTCAGGGCCCTGAATGGCAAAATAACAGGGCATGGCAATGCCAAGAAGGGCCGTAGTTAAGGCAACATCTTATCTTCAGCCTTTCCTGTGATTCCCTTGAGTGACTCAGAGCACTGATTGCTGTGAACTTCACTCCCATGTTCCCAGCTTCTGTGCCCTGACGTGCAGGCAGCCCAGATACCCATCTCCAGGTTACTGGTTATGTGCGACTGGTAGGACTGCACGTAGGAGCCAGGTAAGTAAAAAAGCAGGCTCAGCAGTGAAAATGTGGTCGTGACTATAAAACAGCGAGTCTTCAAAAGTTTCAGCAAGGTCTGAAGTCCAACTTCATCTTTTCTATCTTGGGCTCATTTATTTGCATTTTTCCCCTTCTTGATTTCCTCAGAGCAAAACTTAACACATAGAGGCTTACAGCAACTTTTCATTAAGGTTGACTGAAATCTTTCCAACAGGCAGATTTTTCTCTTTTGTTTAGAATCATAAAATAGTTAAGGTTGGAAGGGACCTTTAAAGGTCACCTAGTCCAACTCCCCTGCAAGGAGCAGGGACATCTCCAACCAGATCATATTGCTCAGAGCCCTGTCCAACCTGGCCTTCAATGTTTCCAAGGATTTGTTCTGTTGCTTCCACTGTTCCCTTCCAGCTGTAGCACTTTCTCACTCCTCAGTAGAAGGTTGTGTAGAAGCATCTCTGCCACAAGCTGTGCGCCAGCAGGAAGTGTCACCTCCAGATGAACTGCTCAGGTCCCACTCAGAACCAACAAGGTGTGTGGGTTAGTAGAGGTGTAGGAAATAGGCTTCTTGTGGTAAGGCTGCACAAGACCTCTGAAGGACTTGCCTCCTGAAGTCTTCACAGAGCACACGAGTTGCCCATGAGTTATGGTTTACTCTCCCATACCAGAAATTCATCTGCCAGAACCTGAATTTTGTGGAGGGAACAAACAAGGTTCTGCTTCACAGAGATTCTGTTCTCTTCCAGTCTCAAATGCAGTTTTCAATGCTGATGTTCGACTATGACTTTGTAACACCAAAAGAGCACATAGCTGTCTAGCTCGTTCTTCTTAAGCTAAAAATGCTCACATTTAGGGAAATGTATCTAGTAACCAAACAAAAATCACAACTGTATCTGGACAATGCTTTCCTTTGGTACCACAGACACAAGGACCACACTAAAGATGCAAAATTGTGTTCAGTTTTATGGCATTTACACATCTGTAACAACATTCCAGGAATTTTGACATTATTTAGGGTTAGGGGACAGAGCTGTCTTTTTAGAAACCATTTCTATGTCATGCACACAGATTAGCTTGTATTAAGTAGTCGTCTTTCTGCCCACAAGCACTTGTGCAGAATTCATGGGTTTGGGAAGTAAATTGAAAGCAGACTGTGGATGTTAACAATATGGTTAGACACTGGAGTTTTACGCTAGTCAAGCACTAAATAAACAAGCCCCCTTTTTGGTTTTATTTAAGAGGACTGCAGGGAGGCAGCCTCAGAATATGTATTTTTAAGGCAACAGAGATACTGCCTTGTAGATGTGAATTACAGAGTTCTGTGAAACAGGAGCAGCAAAGTAACTTGTTTTCCAAATTTGTACAAAAGTATAATCAAATCAATGACAAAATACTACTTGCTTCCTCAGCATACCACTTGTCACTTTCCTTCAACAGTAAAACCTGCTTTTTTTTTTTATTGCTACAGCTACACAGCCAGTACGCCTAGGAGGAGAATCGGAAAAATTTAGGATCATGCACCATCAACACAAGTGGATATCATAGCGCTGTTCTTCAGTCTGTCAGTTATTTTACTCGTGTAAGAAGCAAAGTAGTAGGCAAGGATAAGTGACTCAGAAAAAAAGTACTTTTTAGAACAACTTATTTGTAAAGAAAAGAAGTGCTATTTGTAGCCTTGGACATTTGTATCAGGGTAAGAAGTTTAACAGTTTTATACCTGGTTGTTTAAAAAATAAAAATTTAAATAAAATATTTTTATTTATACCGTCCGATTTTGTTTGTGTTAGACATAATTTCTTTTCATGGTACCAAACTGGAGCTACACCCAAATCCGTTTAGCAATTCACAGTTCCTGATTGCAGCTGAAGGCTGGAAGTGTGCTAGCCCCTGTGGCCTGTATTCCCAAGGATGAGGCTCCAGCCGAAGCTTAATCTAATATTTGGAAAGTCCGATCCAGAGTCAGCTGCTTGAACCATGTGCACCTTCCTACCTCAGCCCAACCATCCAGTAATTTTGTGTGCACTTGCTGGGGTGCTTTGTTCCCAAAACTTGGCAGCGAGCAACTTAGCCATAGGAGAGAGGTCGACATTCTCTCATCAAGGAAATGATAGTCCCATCCATGAGTGCCCTTTATGTGTCAGACTTTCAAAAGAAGTCACCAGTTTAGGAACTAAAACAAGTGACCAGTACAGGCTAAAGAAGTAAGCACCTTTTAAAGAAATCAAATTATCAAAGGGTACAGCTGAATCTTGAAAATCTGGTCTTTAAAAGTGCGTAAATGGATGGCCACTTCTTAAAAATCTCTTCCAGTTAGAGGTGCTACACACATAAAACTCTGGCATTCTTCTTTATTGAAAATCTGACACTGCAGCATCCTGCTACGCTTCACAGATGCACAAAACCCCTTTATTTTAGACTCATTGCAAATCTATGTGGAGGAAAGGAAAAGCAGTAAGTGCCCATTTGAAGAATTACCTGTACTGCCCATATGTCTGCATACTTCCTACAGTAATTTATTGAATTTAATATAACAGGTGAATTGGTGCTACTTGCTGTAATAAAGGTTTAAGAGAGATTATTCTAGGAGATGATCTGCTAGTTTATTCATAGATTTTAATGGGGACTGGTCTGGGCCTAATATAAGCATTACCTGAAAGCTTACCTGGTGCAAGTGTTACTTAAAATATACAGAAAGTTGGCTGGTTTCACTGTGACTCTGATCAGCTACCTACAAAGTGTATGAAGACAAAAAAAAAACCAACCCTAAAATATAAAGGTCCTTAATAAATAAGTACAATAAATCAGCAGGATACCTCTTGCATTCTATATACTGATATGAAATTCAATTTATGTTATGGTAGTCTGTTTGTGTGTCACAGACTATTTAAAATCTGTAACTAGTCTGGAAATGGGAAATAGTTTGGCATTTAAAAAAATATGAAACCAGCATATTTATTATTTTTTCTTCAGAATTAAGTTTTGACTTTCTTTTGGGCAGACACATTTGAAAGAACTTCACATATGGTGGAGAAACTTTAAAATAGTAATTAACCATCAAAATAACCCTGAACAGCTCCTGCATTGTCCTTAGCCAATATCTCCCTCTACCCACACTGATACCAATGGATACACAACCAACTGTCCTATGATATTTCAGCATCGAATTAACCCTTGGAACAGAACAGAAACACTCACTTTGAATAGCATTCAGGTACTGATAGCACAATAAAAGACCAAATTCTGTATGGTACATGAGCGTCAGGAGCCTGAATGCTAAACAATATAAATTAATAATTTTCATTTATGAACTGAGTTTGCCTTAGTTGGCCTGAAGCCTAATGGGAATGCATACACATGACTGGATTATTAAAATGATGTTGTAACCTCCTTCAGAAAAAGGCAGAGCTGATAAGCAGAAGAAAGAACGCCATCAAACAACTGAATTTTAGGAACTTACTTAGATACTTATTTTATGAATGATGTGGCCCTTTCAGGATTCTTGAATTGTTCTGTCTTGTCAGAAGATTCATGTTGATGCTTTGAATCCCCGTAGTGTCTTTCAACTGAATATAGAAAATGAGAGAAACGAGCCTTCAAAATTAAAGACTTGTTTTGGCTAATACGTGCTATAACTACCCCACTGAGTAGAAGAATAGCATCATCTGTTTCCAAGTCACAACAAACTGCAAACAAACACACACTAATGCGGGAATGTCTTAATGGAGGAATAGGGAGTGTCCACTGCAGAGTATCAAATCATATAATTTCGCAGTACCTTAAGTACCTACCTGTAGCAATGGAGGGAGAAAGTTGAATCTAAGCTTAATAAAATGGGATTTAACATTGCCATTTCTAAAAAAATGCAATAGAATTTAAAGGGAGGGTTACTCCTTTTGGTAATAATTTCCTCACTCACAGTGTTGCACCCCCCGTACCATGGAATTAGGGAACAGTGTGATATAAGGAAAAGGTGATCACAGAATTAAAAATTACAAAGATAAAGCAGAATGATTTAATCATTGCACCTGATGAATAAACAGCTTTTAATTTTAGAGCAACAAAAGAGGACAATAAGCAGCAGTTACACAAGCTAGAGTTTTAAAAATAAATAGGCATAGATAATTGGTATTCAAGAGTCTTAAAAGAGTGGGATGAGGTTTTTGCTTTACCATTAATATAGATTTCCAATAAATCTGGGAAAACAAAGGAAGTTCCAAAAGAATGGACAAATGCAAATGCTCTAACTGTATTTCTAAGTGGTAAACAGGACAGCATGGATAGGCTTGTCAATCTGATATCATTCCCGAACAATGAATGACATACAGGCTAAAATGATACATGGGAGAAAGGAATGCAACACGTTCAGAGGACATTCACTGGAAGGGGCTGAGGGTGAGACAAAGGGCCTGTGTTGGAAAAAAACCCAGCATTTTTAAAAACCCACAGATAGATAATCAACCCCATGATAGATAATCAGCCAAACAAAATTCTTGTTCAGGCCTCAGTGCAAGGCTGCAATCACAGTTGTAGGGAGATGGTTAAACCTGGAAAAGGCTAATGGAAGAGTAAGAAGAATTCCAACAGATTTAAAAACATGTATCACAATATCTACAAAGCAATATGTTTTGATAATAGAAGGGTCTTCACTCTATCAGACAAGGTATGAGATTCCAAAGGATGGCATCTGTCAGAGTAGAGCACATTTTTACATTAACATTTTTAACAGTAAGACTGTTCTGGACAGTAAGACCATTCTGGAATAATCTCTTACATGCTCTTATGAATTCACCATTGCAGTCGATTTTAAAACCAAGTTTGAATATTTTCCTATGAGTATACTATCATTAAAATAAAAATTAATTCAGGAAAATTTCATAGCCTGGGTGGTGTAGGTGTTAAGGCTCCATGCTCACAATAGCCAGGTCTGAATTTCTAATCTATGAGCAGTGTTGACGTTAGAATTGTCATCATCAGGTACTTAACACCCCATGAAGATAAATGGGACCATCTATACCATTCCTTATGGTTGCTGTTTCAGGCAGTTTAAAAATTCAGCAACACTGCTGTTTGGGTGGCATGTGGGAAGAATGTATGTATAAACAGAAAGGAAATATTCATCAAGGAAATGTGTTATCATTATTAATATTTAAGATTTCTATTTCAATAGCAGTTAACACCTGCAAGTTGAGTACTCTTTTGTACCATGCACTGTAAAAAATCTATTTCAGTTAGTTTACAATGGATCTTGCAGCACAATATGAAGACGACAGTAATTTGTAGCCAGGGAACAGACATAGCCGTAGCTGTTGAGGGTATGCATCCTATTGCTCTGAAACACTAATTCATGCAGTGTGCATCAATTATTACAGCATAGAAAAATTCTGAGTTCAAAGCTTAGCTGGATTCTATCTTGTAATTATTCTTGCTTTTCTTATTAATGTGCTGAAGCAAGTGTGAAAACACAAGTAAGAAAGTACCGACAGCACATTTCCAAGTATTTTGTTGTTTATTTTGTTAAACAATAGTCTAAGATGTAAAATTTACAGTGTTTGGTAGTCCATGTAACAGTAGTACTGTTGGTTTCGTATTTGACTTCTCTGTAACATCGCACACAAGAGTGAAACAAAAGATCTAGCCTCTCTGGTAAAGCAAAGGGTGTTCCTCACAAACTAAAACTGAGTTTTAAGAAATGTACATACCTTTTTCTTTTTTTTTTTCCTTTTTCTTAACAATTTTGAGTCAAAACTTGAGTACTGGGTGCAAAAATCTCTTGTTTGAACTAGCCTGAGCAATCTCTGTGTTCGCCGCTTTCTTAAGAGCTTTTCACCCTCTTGTCCAAGGAACACTTTGCAAGGCAGAGCTGCATGGACTATGATGTAATGAGATCTTGTTAGCTAAGCAAGACCAGACCTCAAGCTTAAGCAAAATAAATTCAAATAGACTCTCTGCCCCTTGACCCACTTGTTTTGCAGTCTTTGAACAGTAAAGAAACTTGGAATTTGGTCACAGATGCCAGTGTAAAAATTCCCCTGGCTGAAGAGAACTGTTGAACGGTGTAAAACCAGAGGAGTTGGTTCCCACTGCTTTCTGTCTTGTCCAAAAAAGCATGTCAAGCAAAAGAAAGGTTGGGAAATTCAGAGGGAAGATGAACTGTATCTTTACTGTGATGATTTCTGGCCGGCATATGGTCCCTTAGGGACCAAAGCCAGCTTCATAAATTAGAACCATATAGAGTTCACAAACTTATTTTATGTTGTAACTTCAACTGAGGAGCAAAGTAAGACAGGACAGGGCAGGCTGAGAAAGAAGAAGCTGTAACTAGTTCTGACAGACCCTCCAACATTTCCTCTGTGCACATTTTTGAAGAGGAGCAAATATCTCCGATAAAACTCTGTGCAAAACGAGCATTGTTTGTCCCAAAGAGCTATAGTAATAAGTATAATCTTTGAATAATGCGTGGAAAAATAAGGGTTACAAAACAGAAGCAGCGCATATCATGTACGGAGCATTTCTAATAAGTACAATTAAATTATCCTTTTCTACCAACTGAAGATTTTTTTTTCTATTCTCATTACTTAATGCTTTTCACTAACAAATTGTTGAGAGTAGTTGGAGGGATAGTGAGTCAGTGAAACCTTGAGATTATCTGAAGTCTGCTTACTTTAAAGATGGGACTGAGTAACCTACTCACTAAACCTGTAAAATATGTAATTTTATGTAGGAATTGCTTAAATAGCATCTTTGTCTAAATATTTTTCTTTCAACTAAACCTTATAGTTTAGGTTTTTTTCTTAACAGAATTAGAAGAGAATTAGAGTTTCTTTTCAATTAAAACTCATCACATTATGAATTTATTTGGCTAAGAGGTGAGAAAGGATGTTCTAACCAATAGCTGGGATTCAAGAGTACTGGTGTTTTCTCTGGCACTGATGTTATGCAGCCTACTTTGCCAATAAGACAGTTTGAGGAGATTTAATTGAAATTTTTGACATCACAAAGATAATTTAGAACTATTTAACCAATTCTTTGTTATATGATATCAAGACAGCTCTCATATATTAACACAGTATCTGTGACAGGTTAATGTAGAAAAAAGGAAAGACACATCTTCACACGACAAGTTCTCGAAGTGTGGCATTCAATACCAAAAGACGGTATTAGGTACCTTTATTTTGAAGGGTCTGGAGAGTTTCTGATCAATAGCAGCCTCCAGATTTTATAACTGGTGATCACCTTCTTTGCTCATCTCTGTGGGATTCAGAAATGCGTCTTACCAAGTCGTGGCTGAGAATGACACCATTCTCATGGCAATGTGCTTTCAAAGAGTCTTCCTCCATCAGCTGAAACTGAAAGCATTGACCATTGCTCCAGGTGGATCACCAGAGCTGGGCTATCAGTGCCCATGTTTGAAAACAAAAGAGTGACTGGAGGAACATTCACTGCAGAGGGTCATCACCCAACACTGAGTAATCAAATCACTTGCAAATAGTACCAAGATTACTATGGCAAATATATTTAATGTAACTACAAATCTAAGAACTAGTATTTCAGCCTGTAATTAAGAGAGTGGACCCTCAGTTCTGGAAAGCAATGCGTCTCAAAAAGAGTTGAGGATCAGAGTTCATAGCCATCTGGGTATAACTTCCTAATGTGACACGGTGCACAAAATGTCTAATATGAGCTTAATAAATAGGCATCAGAGGAATAATGAATGAAGATAGGTGTCGAGAATTATTACACTGTTGTTGTATTTAGCACAGATGAAATCATTGTTGGAATATTTTGTCCAGTTCTGGGGTCCATGGTTCAGCAATATTGTTGAAGAAGTTCAGAGAAGAGTCACAAGCATGACTTGGGGACTGTTAATCATGCTGCAGGGTAAAAGACTCAAAGGGTTCAATGTGCTTAGTTTATCAGTTGAGAATACTAAAGATTGATTTGGACCTAACCTCTAAGCTGTTACCATGGGGAATTATACTGGTTTGGTTATGGACTCTTGAATCTAGCAAAGACATAAAACTAGGAATAATATAATGAGGTAAAATAGTAGGAAAATCTGGACAAATTCATGCTAGAAATAAGGATGCATATTTTTGCCAACTGGAGTGAGCAACTAAGGTCTGTGGTAGATTCCTTCTCAATAGCAATTTTTAAAAGTTTTTCTAAAAGATAGTTTGTAGCTCAAACAAGAATTAATGTAAGCAGCTCTAACAGCTTGCTCTATATAATAGTGCTTCTGGTTTTATCATCTGCAAAACTAGGAAAAGACCAGGCTGAAATTCTGAACTTAGGGACCTTACATTCGTCAAAATAGAGGCCTCCAAATGTATGAGTACAAAACTGATGAGCCTAAGGAATGAAAAGAGCCCTTACTGGTAGCATTTCTTTCTCTGAACGAGGCTTTTAGGAGACACTACTGTATTTAAAAAAAAACCATCCAGAGAAACTATAGGTATACCATTGGAAGTTGTTTTACAAACATTAAAGTATTTTTTAAGTGTATACTAGTGTATAAAGTACTAATAACTGCATAAGTAAAACTTGGCACTTTGAGATTGCTTTCCCACCAAAAAATCTTATAGACAACAATTAATGAGTTGAGTCACTCAGAAGTCCTGTGAAGTTAGTAACTCTTCTTATTTGCATTATACAGAGGACAAATTGAGAGACAGAGAGTGCTCAAGATCAGAGAGGAATTCTGGGACTTGTCTGGAAATGAAACAAAAGCCTTCTGAGAGCTGTTCTTGTGCTTTAACCAACTTTTTTTTTTTTTTTTTTTTTTTCCCAGGCAAGCCATAAAGATCCTGGCAGGTGACATGCCTGTTCTTGTGTCAGTATTGATCCAATCCTGTGTCCAGTGCCTAAGGACACTCATATGATGAAAGTGCCGTCCAATGACATGAAAAAAGTGAGGTCCTGAGCACTTACCCTGTAACTTATTCTCACTGCACTCATATAAGGACGAGGTGATATTGATTTTGGTGTCTTGTCAAAATTCCAGCTTGGGTAATTAGTTTATTCTTACCTAAACTCCTTGAATTTCTGTATTGATGATACTTTTCATACACCTCTGCACAAAAGAATACCTGTATTATTACAACATAAAAGTTTGAAGCGTTAAATGAACCACTCTGAAGAGCAATATGTCTGCAACTTCACAAAATTTGTGTAAAGGACTCTGCAGGAAAATTGATTAGCGGTGCACTCTTTATTTTAAAAGGGTAAATAAAAAATAAATTTTAAAATGACATTTTAATGCAAGACTGTCCTTTGCCTAAAATCTAAAATGTATTTTTATCTCTGTTTTCAGAAAATTTAGGAATTGCCTTCATGATACCAAATGTCTCTTCTTATGGGTATGTTATGGGTGGAAGGCATGAGGCAAATTCAAGGATAAATGGTGAAAATTACACATATTAAGCAACAATCAGCTTACTGCACTTACAGCAACAACAGAAACGGACTTCTTAGCAAGGAAAAACCCAAGTCCCATCTGTTACTAGCATTGAACAAAATCAACATAAAATGAACCAACATTATTTTGGTCTTTGATCTCTTGCATGCTTTATGACAAGGCCATAAATCACATAATTATTATCTGATATCAAGACAGTTTGAATTAACCTCTTACATTCCTAAGGCAATGAGAGCCCTCATCGCAAGTCAAAATCTGCCTGTGTGGAATAAGTAATCTTACTGAGGGAAACAAATCCCTTTTCTCCTATTTTAGTCTAATCTGGACTTTTGAAAACTTTTTAGAGATTCAGAGGTGGAAAATATTATACTGAAATTCATCAGATCACAGATGTTTCCTGTTTGCTTCTGGAAGCTGTGGTTACAATTTGTAAATCACATCATTACTTGGGTTCTGGCTTCTTTTAATTGCAGACTTCCTCCTTCCTTTAGCTCCTCTTCATCAGTGCAGGTCAGCTCAAGATGCCTCTATGTTTTGGCTGCTGAGATCCAGGAAAATTTGGAAGGCCTTTAATTCTGACATTTCATTCCTGCCATTGATATGAAACAGCCTACATTTGCCGAGCTTCAGAAAACATAGCAGAGAATAGTCCACATTCATGTTTTCTTTTTTTCCAACAGACAGTATTGAGTAAGACTGGGCTTTGTTTTTTTACCTGCTTGAGTAAAAAATTTCCAAGAATACCAGTGCTTCATTTTTTTTAAAGACTTTAAAAATTTTTACTGTAAATTGGCCAGCAGGAATGATGGGCACATCATGATTAAAACACCTTATTTTTATGTATACAGCAGACAACCATTTGCAGCAGGCACCATCTGTATATATATATTGTGAAAAACAGGCACACAATAGAAGTTCTTCCACAAAAGAAATGTACTTTTCCAAAAGAGTGATGTACCTGAAATACTGTATAACAAAAATATAGCAGCTAGACTAATAACATCAGAACCAGGTCACACCGAACCACGACCAATAATTCAGCATTTTGAGGACAAGAACAAGAAAAGAAGACAATATACAAGCTTCATAATGAAAAACATAGCAGAATAAACAGAGAAGATTCTTTTACTGGCAACACTTAGAGCTGAAAGGCAGCCTAGAGGGAGATGGGCCGAGTTTCATCCACATCCGTGCAGGAAGGACATCGGATTAGGAAGCCCATAGAATGATCTGTGCTTGAAAAACAGCTACGTATTGCTTCTGCCCAGCCAGACAGTGGGTCCTGTTTCCAGGCAGCCCTTGCACTGGTTTCCCCACCGCTGAAATGAAAAGCTAACAATAAACCCAAATTTAAGAATCAGGTGGTTTTTCGAATAGCATGCCACTTTGACTCTGATTAGTGTCTTTATGAAAGATTTAATCACTGTCCCTAACAAATGCGGCCAACTTCTTTGCTCCATGCCACTTTTTGCTCAACTTTTCACTGTGCCTTAATGGTGCAGCATTATTATTTCTCTGCTTTTTTTACATGTTGGACTTACAATAATAAAGAATGTTCAAATTTCTGGATACTTGGCTAGAACGATGTACAGATACTGTATTAGATACTCTCCTCATGACAACAATCAGCTACATGGACTTGTGTTCAGCTGAATGCTACCAGCTAGGCCCAGAGCTCAAGCTCGTGTCTAAGCTGGGCTCCCACATGGGCCAGGGTCTTGAGCTAACTCAGAAGCTCAGGTGTAACCAGAAGCTGAGATGCTATGCAGTCAGGATCACACTGAAACAATCCTCCTCTTTCCTGCAAATGCTGTCTGTGTCATTACCTTGGCCTTTACAAGGGATTCGTAAGATTTGAGGAAGGCTCCTTTTGTCCCACACACATGTGCAAAAGATAGGGACAGAGCCACCCAGTTCCCCAAACATCCAGGCTACGAGGTATTGAGTGTGAACAGAACATCTGATAACTTCTCCAGTGTATGTCTACCAAGCACAGCTCACCATTTTGATAACAGAGACAGCAAAAGGTTTGGAGATTTTCCATGGTATTGAAAAGCTTAGTTCCACTGATTTAGACGAATAATTCTGGGACTGGGATTGTCATCCCTACTTCATGACTTGGTGTTCCTTCCTCATACCAAAGGAAGAGAAAGACAATGTACAACATGGCATAGGTTCAGGCATCAATCTTATACAGAGCTATGAAATTATTAATTAAATTATATAATTGAATACATATTTTTCATTATATAATCAAATTATATAAAGACAAGCAATGAAATTTTTTCTATATTATATAGGCTATTATAACCAGCACTTAAATGGACTCAGTGAAAGAGCGAAATTCTTTAGCAGGAACAGAAGAAAAGAAGAGATTTCTGAAAAGTTCTACCAGCACTTTTGCCTAGACAAGACTTACCTCTCTTTTGAGCTAAATCCACATTTGACATATCACTATAAATTAGGGTGAAATCCCCTGAAAACAGGAGATGTTCTTAAAAGCTGCTGTAAAAGACAGGAACATATGATTTAGGAGTTGAGTCATGGGAGAATGTAGCAATAGCAGTCCTGTCATTCAAATTAAATGTTCTGATCAGGCTAACATTTATTGCTGCAACTTCTCTCTGAGTTCCCACAAATCTACAGATGGGTGTTTGAAAGTTCTTAATTCTGCTATGCAATCTATGATAGAAAAAAAAAAGAAAAAAAAAAAAGAAATATGTAGTCAGTCTGTATTTGAGTCTGTGTAATGGTAGATCTCAATGAGGACTGTGATGCACAAGAAGCACATGGCTTTATGCCAGATTTATGTTCTCTTGAAATTGGAGTTGACCCAAGCATCAAGTTAAAATAACTTATCCTTTTATGTAAGTTGCATTTGGTTTAGCTGTAAGTAAAAATGAGACTAAGGGCAGCATTGCTTTCTGAACAAAATATGTTAGACTGATATATATCTATCTCCTCAATAAACATGTTTTTGTAAGCTAAGTTGCAAATATTCAGGAATTTCAGATGACCTCAGACTCCTCTAAAGAAGATAAAGCCGGGGCAGGCAGTGTCTCATGACTGGAATAAACAGTTATCTGAAAGCCCAATGTAAGGTCCGTAGAAATCACCAGGAATCTTCAGGGAATTTTAGATCAGACTCTGAAGAACTTGGGGAAATCACTCCTCCTGCACATCACTTCATTCATCTGCTCAGCGACTACAACATACCTACACATTCTGTGACAAGTCAGAGTCTGTCAAGTGACTCCCACGGCATTTTCCCCTTTCATCCGGGAAACTCCTTCATTAGCGATAAAGCCTGTGTGCCCTGGCATCCGTGCACCAGCTGAGGGGAGGAACCTGTTTGTAAACCAGCTGCTTTGACAGAGCTGGAACTTGGAAGGGAGGCAGCAGTATTTGGCAAACAAACTTGTAATAAGTGCACTTTGCTTGAAATGTTTATAATTTGTTCTTGAAAAATATGCTGAGAAGATGGGCACTAGACATACTGCTCGACTTTGAAGTTCAAGTTGGATGGTGGAGATCCTGAATACCTCCCAGAGAACATTTGAAAAAAACAACCTGGTGCTCTGTAAAGTAAAGACTGCTTGAGGAGAGGGGGTAGGGAGAGTTAACAAGTCCCACTGTCATGCTATCTGCAGAGAAGCTATCAAGGTCCAGAGAAAGGCAGCTCCATTGTAAGCAGCAACAAGTTCATATGAAGACTTCCTTTTTTTTTTGCTATGAGATCTTTAATAAGAAGCAGACAGGTATAGCAAATATCCCTTCCAAAGCATGTTGATACTTTCAGTTTAGCAACATACTCAAAAATTAAGCAAATATGGAAGCACAAAAAGAGTCCCATTGGCTGCCTTTCATTTTCTTAAAATAAGACACACAAAGGAGTTACTTTGCTCAGCTGAGATGTATATGATGCCTACTGATGATCCACAAAATGCTGCTTCCAAGAAAAGAACAGCAACTAGAGGTCCTCCTGGAGATAGTCTGATCAAGGAGGGAAGAAAAAAAAAAACCACCTCAGGTGTTCAAAATGTGAAGACCAACCTGAAGGTTTCTTCCCCATGACAGTCTCATTACTCTGAGAACAGAGAAGAACTGCGGGTAGAAGTGTGAACATGGATGGAGAGTAACCTGAACAATTTTCTGAAATCAGGTCCAGGAAAGTTATTGACATTTAGCATTTGATTAGATAAAAAAGGGGAAAGGTATGGCACTTTTATGGTTTATATCTTTACAATCAAATTCAGCTCAGTTTAGGTCTCACTCTGGGAGGGGATGCTACCACATGAAGGGGAGCTGAGGCAGGTTCAAAACCCTCAGGAACTTTCCATCTAATTCCTCTCCTGTCAACTCAATTTCTTTTCCCTCCTTACCCCTCTTTCCTTCTTTGCTCTCCTCTCATCCTAGAAGCCCCCTCTTTCCTGTTAGTCTGTAACAATTAGTGTGAATCAGCAAGGACTGAGAGGCAAGTGGTATTTGCATGAAGCTTGCGGAGCGAATGTCTGTCCAGACAGGAGATACCTCCTTGGCATGGAAGGTGGTTGGTTGCCCAGGGGAAAGATCAGTCTTTGGGGGATGCCATGAAACTATGGAGGCAGCTGGAAGGCAGGGACCTGGCAGGGACGAGGTGGTCGACCTAAGGCTGACTTGGTAGGCAAAGCAGCGAGGGACTCCAGGGAGCTTTTGCTGGAAGGTCTGTAGCAGGACCTGGGGGAGGGAAAGGTGGAAAGCTGGATAGGGGCAGGTTAGCTGGACCTTCAAATGAAGTCAGGGAGGAGAAATAGACTCTTGTCCTCTGAGGATGGTCAGCGTGGCTGGAGGTTGGGGACCTAAAGTCCCACAAAAAAAATCAAGGGCTGACCTGAAGCATCTCTTGAAACACTGCCTTAGAGCCTAAGTCACAAGAGACGTAAGATAGAAAGAGCTAAGGAGAAAAATACCTAGGGATTAATAGTTGCATAAAAAGCAAAGCAATAATCTTACAAAATTTTGTCTGTGTTTAGTCAAGCATGTGACTAGTTTCATTTATACAGGGTGGGAGTACACATGAGTAAAGACAAACACAAAAAATGAAACCTGAAATAGGAAATAGTGCATAAAACTGAGAATAATTAATACAGAATAGGAAGGGCTAAGGGAAAAAACAAGTGGAGAGAGAAAAGACAAGGGCAAATGTAATTTTTAAAAGAAGCAAATTTGATGCAGAAATAATGATACTTCATTGATTATTTTCTGTTGATGATTTAAATATATAAAAACATATTTAATACTGATATTGCTTTTAAAGGCTCAACTTAGAATACGTTAAAGAAAGTATATTCAGCTTCCTTGGATTAGTAAGCAGGCAAGATTTGCATTTACAATAAGAGTCCAAATCATGCACCCTTTCAGACAGGGTTAAATCAGACCAGAAAAAATTGCAGGGTCAGGGCCAAGGCAGCTGCCTGCATGCCTGTTATGTCTGTCATTGTTTGTTTTGTCTTTTTGGACTTGTAAGCTCTTCGGGCTAGGAACACTCCCCATGGGGCCCGTCCAACCTCCCCTGCCTTCAGTGGGCACTGCGTAAGGCTTTGTTTGTCCAGCATTTGGCTCAGAGGAGTCAGGGCCTTGGAAATTATAGATGTAATGCCAGCAAAATATCACATCTAGTCATGGAGATGTGGCCATGCTTGAATACTTTTTTTTTTTTTTATACTGGGACTCTGCAGAGCCATGAAGTTGCACGCACATAGAGCAAGACAGACGTTTTGGGTCTTAGCCCCTATTAGGATTGGTGAATATAGTGTAAAAAACCAGAACCAATAAAAAGGCAGTTTAAAAGTGCATGTGCTTATTTTCACACTGGTTGTGGTGGCATGAGCTCTGCTGGCACCACCACCATAGAGGAAAGAGCAGCGCTCAGAGTAAGAGGGGTTTGGTGTCTCTTTTGATGAATGCAGATGACTTGCTGTCTTTTTTCTGTGTGCCAAGAATAAGAAGTATTACAAGGGCAGAGAAGAGCTCTGAAAGTGTGAGAGAAACACTGCGAACACTGACACTTGAACCTTGCCATTGGTAAATCACAGAATCACAGAATGGTTTGGGTTGCAAGGGAGCTTTAAAGGTCATCTAGTCCAACCTCCCTGCAAGAAGCAGGGACATTTCCAACCAGATTAGGTTGCTCAGAGCCCTGTCCAACCTGGCCTTGAATGTTTCCACGGATGGGGCATCAACCACCTCTCTGGGCAACCTGTTCCAGTGCTCCACTGCCTCAGTGCAAAAATTTTTTTCCTGATGTCCAGTCTGAATCCACCTCGTTCTATTTTAAGACCATTACCCCTCATCCTATGACAACAGGCCCTGCTGAAGAATTTCTCCCCATCTTTCCTGTAGGCCCACTTTAGGTATTAGAAGGCTGCTCTAAGGTCTCCCGGGAGCCTTCTGTTCTCCAGGCTGAACAGCCCCAACTGTCTCAGCCTGTCCTCATAGGAGAGGTGCTCCAGCCCTCTGGTCATCTTCGTGGCCTCCTCTGGACCCTCTCCAACAGGTCCATGTCCTTGTGTGGGGGACTCCAGAGCTGGACACTACTTCAGGTGGGGTTTCACCAGAGCAGAGTAGAGGGGCAGAATCACCTCCCCCGACCTGCTGGCCACGCTCCTTTTGATGCAGCCCAGGATGCGGTTGGCTTTCTGAGCGTGCGTTGCTGGCTCATGTCCAGCTTTTCATCCGCCAGCGTGGATGCTCCACTCGCGCTTGGCCGAAAGGGCAGCAACTACAACCCGCTCCCCTGGCTGTGGCTGCGTGCACCGCCCCCCGCACCGCAGCGAAGGGACGCCGATCCGCGGCCGTTCTGGGTCTGCTCCGCACCGTGCCCGCAGCCAGCCCCGCCTGGGTTACAGGGCTGTGCTCCGCCCGGGGCGCGGGGCGCGGAGCGGGGCGCGGAGCGGGGCGGGGGGAAGAGCGGCGCTTTGGTGCCACCGCGTGGCTCACGGCGGAGCAGGGCGGCGGGTGGGGGACCCGCTCCCCCCCAACCCCGCACCGTTCCCGGTGTTTAATTACTCCGTGCCGTGTTAACGCAGCGGAGCAAGGAGGTCGTGTTCCCAGGATGGGGCTGTGAGAAACGCAGAGGGAAAGATTCCAGGATTCGGTAGCACTTCACAAGAAACTTCAGGGGTTTTTTTTCGTGTAGAATTACACAGAACTTTGCAGAGCGTGGCTCACCGATGCTGGAGATGCACTGGTTGCCCATAACCAGGCTGCAGCTTTGCTGCATCTGTAGTTGAAGCTCAAATTGGATCAATATGCCACCCCACCGTAATGCACCGCAGATGGTCCGCTACCCGTAGTCATGGTTTTGAGTGGAGGTTCAGGCAGCGCATGGTGCTTGGAGCGCAGCAGACTGAAGTCATCTTGTCTACCTTTTGGCAAAATAAATATTCTCATTTTTTGCAAACTACATATTCTCAAGGTGCATCTTTTAAAATCACTGGGTGCAATGTTTCTCCTAACATTGTGGCAGGGTCAGGAATTGCTTCTAAAATGTTATAAAACCAGAGAACCTGGAAGAAATCACAGGGTAAAATTTGACTTCTGGAATTGGAAGAGTCTTGAGGTGAATCAAGTGTGTGCCATCTCGTGATTCATCTGGAAGCCCTGAGCCCAATTTGGAGGGTGTGTTAAAGGTGGTGTGATTTGGGTTGTGTCTCTCCACTCCATTTATTGCAATAAATGATGTCTGATTGAAGTCCAACAGAGAAACTTGCAGTAAGCATAGTGCTTGCTGGGGAAAGAAGAGCGACCACTAATTTCATGATGCATCTCTACAAAGAGCAGCAAAAGCTTCTCATAGTGCAGCCACTTGCCTATTTCACCCAGCTCTTCCCCTCCTTGGTGGCACTTAGTGTCTGAGCACCAGTATCAACCTTCTGTTCACGGTTTGGGCATGCAGAAAATCCAGTAGGTAACTGGTTAAAGGGCTATGAGGCCCTGAATGCTCTTTATTACAGACTCCATTCTCGGACCGTTAGAGTTGAAACCTACAGTCTGGGTTCCTACTGATGAAAGTAGGTTTCAAGTGTTACTTGCCATGGGCAAATGTTTAGAAAGTTAAGCATAACTCAAGGCTGCCCTTCCTTGCTTTTTTTGCCTTCTTTTTAATTTTTTTTCCTTTTTTTTTTTTTTTTTAAAAAAT
>WHYT01017453.1:766124-820208 GCA_009806455.1 Tetrax tetrax | reverse complement strand
TGGCTCCATCTGTAGAAAAGCCTTGGTCCCTTCATTGGGTCCCTTCATTCCCCTTACTCTGACCATGATGTACACCCGTGTGATAACTGCAAAATATTACAAAAAAAAAAAACCAAAACAATAGGAGGAGGCTTCTGAATCCAAGTTCAAAGTTCAGAGAAGTTCGCAAAGGAGGAAGGAGGAAAGGCTTTTTCCCCTTCCCAAGGCCTTTTTGTGGTCAAGTAACTGCCAGGGAAATGATGCACTGCAACCAGGACTGGAGTCCTGCCATGGCACAGGAAAATGCCACAAATGACCAGAAAGATGCTAAGGCAGCTGATGAAATAAAATACAGGGAAACTTTAACGAGGAACATGCACCCACGTGCTACTGTTGTCCTCTGCATCTCTTCACTTCAGTATCCCTGGAAAGTCACGTCGACCTTGATCCTCTCTGGCTCCCATTCTGCAAATTTGGGGGCATTTCTTTCGTTATCAGCCTTCAGTGCACATGCTGTCCTTACTTCTGTTTCCTCCATGACATGCCTCCTTTTGAGTCCTCCAGTCACTCAGTGTCATTCTATGCCATTTCAAGATTCTGTCCAGATCTGAAATGTCTCCAGGAGGCTGGGACAATAAACATCTGTGAGATGACTGAACTGGGGCTAAAGAACTTTTAATCCTTCTTTTACTCAAAATGATGGTGTTCACACTTTTAGGAAAATGGAGATGTTTTGTTTCAAATACAGATCATAAATTTGCCAAAAAGCCAGTTATATTGTATATACTGAATACATCTCTGCCACACAGTTAAGAAAGTGTACAGTTCTCCATAGCAGATACAGCAAACACTTCGTTCAGTCTGTCTCCCTTTGTAAGTTACAGAACATAAAAATTCATAAAAGTATATTTGAAACTAATATCTTCACTCACGTAGCCACAGACTTTGTGTCATCACTGGCAGGCACCCTTCAGTAAATCCCAGACGCCACTGTTTTGCGGTAGGCTTGCATATGTACTTTGCCTGGAAGAGTGAACCCCTAATGTGGAAAAGTCTCAGGTATTTTTTTAAGATACTATAGAGAAGTTTGCCATCCTGCTGACAAAGGGGTAATTTTGCTTTTCAAAGTAGCTAGAAAAAAAAATTAATTTGCTACTGTTTTCCAGTAGAATTACAATTTTGTTTCTTCTTTTAGTATTTGTCCCTTGTAAGGTACTATTTAAATCACAGCATAAATTCACAACAACGTCTGCTGGCCATGTTAGCCTGTATTTCTTCTTTGGTCTTTCCAGTGAGAGTATTCTATTGAAGTACAGTTAGAAAAATTAGCCTTTCCAGTTGCTTTTCACATCAAACTGCCATTCTAGGGAACAATTCATTGGCCTGCGATGCTGGATCTTGAAAACTTGTCTTTGCTTTTGTTTGCTAACAGATTACTCTGTGAATTTCAAAGGTTTAGCAAGCATCTTGTTTTTCCAGCAGAGTTTCTTGTTCTTGTTCTATATGAATAGATGTCTCCTGGTCACTGAGAGATAGGACTTTGCTTTCGCACTTACACATTTTCCCCTGGCTAATTGTTTGAAATGTTTGATACTCCAGATGTACAAACAGTCATTGACCTCTGCGGAGTTTGTCAGGCTGCACATTGGCAATGGATTTAAAAAATGCGTTCAGACATGTTCTGAATCTGGAAAACAGTGTATTTGCTGCAATATATTGGGCCTGTTCTCTACTGTCCTTCACAGTCATTCATGTCGGCACAAAAATCAAAGCTGACTTCCGTGAGTTAAGGATCAGTCTATTAAGGAAAAAAAAAATCATAATGTATATTTGACAAATGGAATCCTGTTTCTTTTTTTCCTCAGAGTTATCATGACCAAAGTGTTTTGTTTTGTTTTTTAATTTTGTGTTGCTTATATTCTTTTCTTAACAAGCTACAGTGCTACTGGCAATCTCAAATATTTGCAAGTCAGGTCTCCAGAAGACCAGAAGATTATTTACTCCGTTTTGACTATAGTCTGAAACAATCAAAGATGAAAGAAAATTGGAGAAAGGATAAGAACAAGTGAGAATTTGGCTTTGTGAGTGTGGTTGTGACACTCCTTTGAGTAGCATACAAGATCACTTCTCCAGATCCTGATCTGTGTTTGGAGTAAATAGTGAAGGATGTGCTGGGACCGCATCTCAGGCTTCCCTCCTTGCGGGAAGCTGCCCCTTGCCACTGGGCTGCGGGAACACGCCATGCCCAGTTAAGCTCCTACCAGTTGTGTGTTGTGTAGCTTTGCAGTGCAGAGAGAAACAGCCTCAGCAGGAAGGTCAGCATGCCTGGGAAATATTCCATGACCTGTTGGGTGGTGCATATTCCTTTAAACTGGGGTTCAAATCTTCTGGAGATATTAGGAATGCAGTTAAAATCTTTGAAATTGGTAGAAACCAAATTTTGATTTTTAGTTTAAATAAATACACACCAAAGAATAACACTCTTTTCTCAGCTTTAAGGTACAGCAGTTTTAACCTAAGTCTCTATGCTTGTGATGCACAATAGTCATCAAGCGGGCTGCTGAATTATTTCCTTATAAGATCATTTAACTTCAAAACTTCGTATTATACAGGTCACATGTTCTGGTGATATTCAGAAGGGAATTGTCACTTTCAGACAACTAATATCAGTCATTCTTCTATCTATATTTGGATTGCAGGCTCAGGAAAGTGTGATGGCAGTTATTAACTGCTCTCAAGAAATCCACTTGCAAGATGGATTTATTTCTTGATTAATGATGGAGATTATTCAAGTATTAATTCCAGTTTTTTATATAGCAAACTTGATATCATCCTTGTTCTCTCCACCCTTAAAATTACTATGATTACTCTAATTGTTAGAAAGCTATTATTTGATTCAGATTTGCAAAGTAATTATCAGCTAGTAGCACATCTGCCATTTCTTACTAAATTTTGGTATGTATTGTTGTATCTCAATTAACAAAAGATCTACTAACTGAAGCATTGCTGTATGAATTCCAGTAAGGCTTTCAAGCATGACATAAATTTTGTCCTGATTGATTCTGACTCTTACTGTGTGCTGTTTAATTTGTTGCTTTGCATTTCAGAATTGTTCTGTGAACCGGGTGCTTGATGTTTTATACAATGATTTCTTCGTCTGCAGCAATCAGATGTACATGTAGAGGTTTTAACTGATGGAGCATCCTTCATGACATTATTTTTGCTTCTGCTTTGCTAGTTGTATTCTCATTACCTTTTTTTCTTTGATTGTGTCACAGGCTACAGGGATTAAATAGAATTACAGTTTTTAATCTCATCTTTGAGATGGTACTACTAACATAATAGGATAATTATCTCCACATGTCTAGCTTTACTTTCATGAATATGAGGAGCAGTGAAGGCAGCAAACATACCAGCTATTAATATTGGAGCATCATTGATTTGCTTTTTACACCAGCTGTATTTCTTATATAAACTTGTTAAACTTGTTTCAAAATTATAAAAAATCTAAGAATGAGATTTTGGGCACTCATAAATATGTACACGTGTTTATGTGTACACTCAGACATGTATACATACCACAAATGTCTGTGAACATTTCTATATTAAATGAACAATTTCGACAACTTACTACTGAGCTGCTTAAAAGGTGTCTGGCACAGAAAATGTATGAATAGTTCAGTTCATGTGCGATGTTGCTTTCTTAACACTGTAAACTCTTCTGCATTGTGAAGTTCAGCTTATGTATGTTTTCTGCTTTACTTGCTTGTTTAGATAATTATATTGTCCTTAGTATTTACATGTATTACTGCCATACCAGGAAACGGAGCATGTTGCTTATGTATTAGAATGACTAAATAATTCTGAAACCCTTGAATAGACTGGATTGTGTTTCAAAGCTTCAGAATTTTTATGGAAGAGGAGCAAAGAAGGACAATAAAATTTTCTTCTGTAGTGGAGCTGTATATCCCAAGCTACAGAAATATTGCTTTTTTTTTTTTTAATTTGTATCTAACCTTTTCATAATTTCTGGGATTTTGAAACAGTACAGTATTGTAGTTATATATTTTTATTTTTCATATGCTTATTTTAAAACTCAAATTGCATAATCTATTACTAAAAAATCCAATCTGAGCACATATGCTTAAGTCTAATCTGTTTACAGTACAGAAATACATACATATCTGTCACCATCAACAATAGAAGACTGGAGTATTTGAATTGCTTGGAGTAGAATGCTGTAACACTAATTTTTTCCTTTTAGAGTTGCCATGGAATTGGCTTCTACAACACCAAATCACTTGAATTATGTATTAAATCAGTTTATTTAAGGTGAAATTCATTTATTATCACACTGCTGTTTCTGTTTCTTATGTCCAAAATTCTGGTGTGTAGCTGTTTGGAAGAGGAACTGGGCTCTATTGGGCATGAAGAGTTGGGCTCTCCTAGGGAAGGCTGGCAATGGGGAGAGTGCTGAGGGTCAGGAGTCTCTAGTTTCATACTCCTGCACAACATTCAAGAGCTGCAGCTTCTGTTACAATTTAGATGGCCCTCTATTCCCTACTGTCTCACAAATTGGAAAATCAAATAAAATCAAATATTTCCTTTTTCTTTTTGTTTGTTTTTTTTTTGTTTGTTTGTTTGTTTGTTTCTGGCTTTGTTGAGTGTCATATCTTTACTAAAGCTTCCCCTTACATGGGAAGTGTCAAAGCACTTTCCAACAGGTAGATCAATGTCTTTTTTCTTACTCATGAAAGTGGGGAAGCACTTCTGTTGCGACTCAGTGCTCAAAAAGGCAAATATCTCCTTCTCCAAAATAACACCAATATTCTCTAAAAGAAGCCTATTTTCAGGCTATTTTTCACTACAAGTTCAAATTTATCTGATGTTTTTTTTCCTGGTGCTGAAAGTCCACCCATTATTTTTCTACTCCTTCACTTGGAGAGAGGCAAACATTTAAAAACCCAGCACTTTTTCTTGTCATTTTGTCTTGTTTCTACCTGATCACATGTTCATTCTCAGATACAGATGTACCAGTCCTTAGATGCACTAACACTTCACAAGTGTTGTGTAAACCATGGACTGTCTTCAAAGGACAGACGTAGGTAAGCTCTGTATGCTGAAAATGCAGTACTAAAATGGATGTTAAACCACTTAAATAAAAATGCTAAGTGTTTAAATTTCCAAAGGGTTTTTGAATAGCTGACAGCTCTATCTGGAGACAAGAACTTAGCAAGAGTAATTCCTTTAACTGAGACTTTCCTTGCTGAGCTATCAGGTTGAGTCAAGTCTACTATAGATTGTGCTCAGAAATCTGTCAGGAGCACAGGAAAATTAGTACAATATGGTTGTATGGTAGAAATAAAGTCCTTAAGCCTGAGTTTTACTAAATTTAAACTCTGTTGCTTCCATTGAAATTAGCTCTTGTTTCCATGGTTGTTAGTAGGATCAGAATCAGACCCTATGTCATCTTTCTACATTGTCCTTACAGGAGCTGTTAAAGTCTTATTCCACTATGTTGACATAAGCTTTCATTCTACCTCTGATGAATGGGAAATATTGGGATCTAGGGTTCTGCTTTGACAGTGTTGGCTGAACCATACATAAGAAGGTAAAAGAGTAGGGCCACAGGAAGACTTGAACTGGGAAATTCATATTGGAATGGGAAGACAACAAAGTGAATGCAGACATAGAGGACAGAGAGGATGAAATAATTAATGCAGCTGGCCAGATCTTCAATTTTACCAGGAACAGGTAAGATGCAAAAGAGCCATTCATGGATGTTATATCCAATTTCCTACATAAACATACCTTTAACAGCTTTAAAGATCACAGGAGAGTCTGACCTTAAGCTTCTTTCAACCACATTCTCTATGCCAAAGTACTGCTGAGGCAACATGGTACATGGGTGCTACGGTGGCTTTCAGCTATTTGAGGTAGACCTTTCAGGGCATTTCTCAGGTTCTTGGATGCACCTGGTCAGGAGTCTGTGTTGGCAAAAAGGTTCAAAGCTTGATTTATGGTACAAGAATTGTGTAGTTTGACCCATGTCCACATGATCCATTTGACACAACACTACACTTTACTAACATAGATCAAATTAAATTTGCAAGTAATTATTACTATTTGGTGTACAATATAGATTAGGCATGATACAATTGTTGCACAGTTTTAACATACATGGGCCAGAGAATAAAAACCTGTGAAAGTCTTTGTTAAAACTACTCTTCAAAGAAATTCAAAGATTTAGGTACAGGAGGGCACACTTAGATCAACCAGCCATACCTCTGTCCTATAGTGATGCTATATTGTTCCTGTATGATTGGGGCATTTTCATTTTCAGAATCTTATTTCCGATTACACCAACTCTCAAAGAGGCTTGGGAGTTGAGTGTTCTTTTTTTTTCTTGTTTTCCCTCATGGTGTCACTACAGGCCAAACCTGACATATCCTCACGCATCCATGTACACTTTACTAACATCATGCTGGAAGAAGTATTTGTGCTCTGCTGCCAAAGGGGAGAGCTGTCTTCTACAACCTGTTGCAGAGAGTACAAGAAATAGATAACTCATTGGTGAGCACAAATAAGTGTGCATAACTTTGAGTGGCTATGCAGCTTGAGAGCCTCTTTTTCTACAAAGCTTTTATTTGTGCCCCTGGGCAGTGGTTCTTTTCAATATGGAAGAAGACAAGCCTCAGGGTGAGCAGTTGTGCTGGGTAGCAAATGTGTCAGAAATTAAACTGTATACTAACTTTCTGGGCTTTATAGGCTGAGACATTTTACTGAACTTTTAGAATAAATATTTGTATAAATTGGTGAGGGTTAACTGCAAAGACAATATTATTATCTGGCTTAAAATGATTACCTGTAAAGTGTTGTTGTTAAAAGGTTCTCATGTTCAAGCCTTGTTCTCTTACTGCTCACCATTAAGATACAGTTTGTTGAAAGTGTTAGCGTATGTATGGTTCAAACGTAATTTCAATATGCAGAAGTCATTTTCTTTAGTGCAAAAAGAGGAGACAGTATTAATTTATGAAAGCATACATGACCTCCATTCCGGCCATTTATGTCATACACTGGCATTTCATCTGTGTACTCCCAAAGCAGATCTGCTGTAAAAAGATGACCTCTGTCTTATTTATAGGCAGAACAGAGGTGACAATGGTCGAAATGCTGAGATTCTGCCTTCCTGACATTTTTATCAACCCTAGTAATGCGTTTCAGCTGAAAAATTCTGAAGTTGTCAACATGCAGGTTTTGGATATTGTGTTCATGTCAGATTTTCTGTAATTCAGCATTTGTAGTACTCGTTTTTACTTCTGAGGAGTCTCTTACACCACATGTATTGCCTCAGATATTCTGGTACAAGCATGTAATCAATCCATTTAATTTTAAAGAACCTTTCTGTCTTCTCATTAAATGGTAATTTCCTGTATAAGAAATTTAATGTCCTCTGTAGTTGTAGGATGACATTTCAAGATCAGAAAATTATTTATTTGTATATGCTAAGTGGATTTGAGGTTTGGAATTCAGGTAGAATTCATAACTTTATTTGTTTCTTGTTGCTTTTAAATTGTTACTTTAGGTTGTTTGCAAATTAGTACTTTGACATTTTCAGCACAAAATGACATACTAACCCTACCTCTCCATCTGTGAACAAAAACATTGTTAAGATTGCGACGTCAAACTTTCAGAAGCTATGGGGGGGAAAATGGCATCTTGTCTAAATTGTGCATTCCTAACTTGGCCCTTACCTCAGTTGAAGGCATTACAATATTGCCTTTAATTATATGAAAAGGGTTTTTTTCCCCCTTGCCTTATTTAACATCCAAAGAAGACCTGTTTTGTAGATCAATTAGAGTCACATAATGAAGAAATTTTGGGTTTTGTTGCAGAAGTTGGAAAGAATTTAGCGAAGTCGGTCGAGGATTACAGGAAGAAAAAGGATTGTCTATATTATGGTGATTGAAGTTTGCCTTAAAGAGATGGATTCCTCTTTTTCATCTGCTACAGTGTTTCTGGACAACTTACTGAAATCAAACTTTTCACAGATGGTCACTGGTTTCCTTGTTGCTTGGGATCATTGGAAATGTTCTTGAATACTCAGAGCTGAAAGCCAGGGCAATGGGAGCTGGGCTTTCAGCACATAAAATGCTACACAATGATTTCACAAACATGATGTCCAAAGTGAGCATGTAATTTTGACCTCAGTCTTTTTAAGTCTATGTTTCAAGATGTTCCTCACCTCTCAGGATATTTTGAAAGTAAATTACATTATGGTTTTCAAGGATAATAATAAAATAGTGATTGGGTAATTTTGTCCTCAATGCAGTGTTTGAACTACGCACAGTAAGGAAGCCACGGATACCCACTCCATGATGAGGACATGATAAACAGTTGCTCATTTCATGAAAGGAATCCACCTGCACTGAAGCATGCAGATGCTATACAAACAAACAAGAAGTTAAAACACATTGATAAAAGCCATAAGAAAGCATACTGACAGCTACGTTATCAGACTGGAAATATCTAACGTGGGAGTTCTCAGGCTATGGTATGTGTACTGCTAGTGGTATGAAAACTATTTCAAAGTGATCCTCAAATAAAACCTGAGCCTCTGAGCAGGAGAGTGTTTTCTCCTGTGAGTTCCTCTTGTTGCATTCCCACAGGAAACTGGAATGAAGATCTGGAAGCATGCGTATGGTTTGGTACAAGCCACATTTCCACCACTGTCACTAATCTGGTTAAATTAAATTCTTTTTTTCCAGAGCAGACTAAAATGGTTGGTTACTCCAGGCTTAAAGGATGTCCTGTTAAGTCACAGGTCACATTGCCTCAAGCAAAGTGCCATGTTATACACTTACTCCCCTCCTCCAATTCTTATTTAGCAGGGAAGATGAAGTCAAATGGCTTTGTGTCCTTCCAGGAATATCCTCAGGTGCACTTCACAAGCTTTTGCCCAGTAAGCTAATGGAACCAGTGAGAACAAACAGGAGTAACTTGTTGTCTTGTGTATTTTTAAAGTAATTTGCTGACAGCTAAAGAACTGTAAGTATTAAATTCTATCACAGGCATTCTAGTACATAAACTACAACAGGCAGAGACTTTTTCTACCTGCTACTCCTTAAACCTGCCCTGACTTTTCTTGTCCCTATCTTTCATTCTCATCTGGTTACAACTGCCTGGCATTCACAGTTTTTATTCCTCAGGCTTCTCATAGCCCCTTGCTCAACCCATCTGGGCCCCTTGTTCCAACCCCAGTTATCTCTGTCGTTTCCTCTGCCCAGTATCCTGATCCAGCTGGCCTCTGAACCCCACCTTCCCCCACCTTTGCCCAAGTCTCCAGTTTTGCCCCTTCACTGAGGCTTTTCGTGACTAAGGCACAGCAGAGTCTTTAGGGCTTTACTGCTTGAATATACGTTTTCAATGAGTAAATATTTCAAAGAAGTAAGTTTTTTTTAATAGTTTATATCGTAGCAAAAGCTAGGTGTTTTCCCCATAATGCTTGCTACACTTTCCTGATTAAAAGTTCGTCTTACAATGAGGTTGCTGGATAGATACATACATTGTACGTGAGTACTTTATATAATCACATATTCTATAGCTATGTAAGTAACCATGTGCATACATATGACTACATAAAATAAAAGTATAGATATTAGCTTAAACAATTTTTGTAGGTGACATTTGAAAAATGAAAATTTCTTAAACCGATTATACCCAACTAATGGGTAAACTCATTATTAGTCATGCTGTCATTAACTAATCATTTAAGCAGGATAATTAATATGTGGACGTTCATTTAAAACCAGATTTGCACTCAAAAACATATTAAACATAATATTGCAATCCTATTTCACTTGGAATATTTATTCAAACAGAAGCAAGTATCCATTTGAACTGCTAAAGATACATAAATGTACAGTGATTTTTGGATCAATATAATGCATCAGAATTAATAGTGCCAATTGACTCCTAGCCAACATATAAAATTAAATGAGTAGAAGAATAACTCACTCAGTATTTCCAACAGTTTGGGAGATGACAAGTAGCATTTCAAAGACATTCACAACTGACAAAGGAAACGTGTATTAATGCTTCATATTCAATATAATATAAAAGTAAATATATGGGTGTACATGTTTCAATATATAGTTATAAATACACATACATGTGTATTAATTTGAATCTAATAGAGCAGTAGTATACAGTATTATGATTAATACAGGACAGTTTAAAAATAATTTTATTGGGCAGTCAGCGCTAATGGATTTACTCTTATACTAAGTAATCTATGCACGGCCATTGACTAGTAGAATGATTAAAAACAGTATTAATTGTCATAATTTCAAAGCTAATACACTTAGGTAATAATCACTGGTAATCACTGGCTTACTTAAGTGAGTAAGCTCTTTTGCTGTCTTTAAATACATACGAATGTTCAGAACTGTGCAATATACTAATACATTGACATGTATATTGACAGAGTCCCAAGCTGCCTGCGAAGTTACTGCTCTTCAAGTACTTTCTAGTACTTACAGATTTGCCTGAATGCTTCACTTTGCTGCTGCTTTTGAGAAGAAAAGAAAACAGAATTAGGGAAAGCCTGTTGAATATTTAGGAAAATATTCTGCTGCGTAAGTGAAGTAGCAGGAGGTCCATAAAACCAGTCCACAGAAATGCTGTATGGCTTATCAGTCTGTAGTGGTGGTGAAAACTTCCCCATGATTAAGTCACTGTTTACATTCCTTTTTTGGTATTCGTTCACAAAGTGCAGTCTGTCAACATACAGCATTTTCCACAGAGGATCCAGAAAATAATGTGTTTGGTAAAGGCAATTTGGTGCTGGGTAGGAAGGATAGTGTCCCCATGGCATAAAATAATTCACAGCAAGGCAGTGCTCTAGCTCCTTTTGACGCCCTCGCTTTCGTGACCTTCGATGTTGCCTGAAGTCCCCATGAACAAAGTCCTTTAAGTTTGATGGGTGAATACTCCAGTAGTTTCCTTTGCCATCCTCACATCTTCCCACCTTGATGAAACAATCATTTAGTGAAAGGTTGTGCCTGACACTGTTCCTCCAGCCTTGACCTTTGTTCCTGTAGAACGGAAAATTATCTTCAATATATTTGTAGATAGCAGCTAAATTCAGTTTATTTGTAGGGGAAGAAAGAATTGCCTTTGCAATTAAGGCAATGTAAGATAGAGGTGGTTTCTCCATAATTTTTTTTTCATCCACAGTCGCAGAAAGACCCTTTCTGGCATGTGTGTGAGAGCTGCAAATCCAGGGTGGAATCCTGTGGATCAGTTTTCCTTCTTCTTCTCCTCCTACAGTACAGATGTCCAGACTTCCTTCACTGTTTTCAGAAAAGTCTTCACTCATTATAGCAGCGCAAAGTCTAGCATTTATTTTAAGAATCCTGATATTTTACTGCAAGTAGCCAGTTGAATAATTGGTCCACTGAATATAAGCAGCAGGAGAAATGAAAATTGGACTTTAAATGTGCTGCTGTCACGTACCCAGATTCCTATTTTATACCCTGTTAAGTCAACATTCTTAACAATGAAAACTGAACTGCCTATGTTTACAAAAGTCAAGGTGCAAGTCCTAGCTGAATGAAAAAAAAATACAAAATAATTATACTATGTTAAGTATGAAGATAAACAGGCCATGACGTTAGCCTCTCACTTCATTATAATCTGAGAAAACACCCTTCAGTGTTCCCCATTGAAACATAATGATTAATGAAGAATTGATAGTGGCTAGATAGAGTTGTGAAAGGGTTAGACCGTCCAGTGATATGCAGAACAAATTGAAACCAACATGTTGGTTCCTGTGTTCTACACTTAGTCAAACATGTTGTATTTAGTATAATAAACATTTGTTTTACGCTCTAAAAGAAAGTACTGTGTGAAATGAAACTTGCTATCAAATTTTGGAGCTGCAGGGTACCTATTCTTGGTGAAATTAAATTAAAGCACAGCCCTCCTCTCAAATTGCTCCTCATTTTTCTTATTAACTCCTTGATCTCAATTGTGCAACAAATGTTCATGCTGAGTATGCATGTGACCGGTCCTGCTGACCCAGGAAACCACTTGAGGGAGCACGTATCACTCACAGCAAGTGAGCGCTGTGCACTGAGACCCTCAAAGCAGAAATTGTTGCTTGGACTTTGAGATTGCCCTCAGCCTCCTGAGGTCTGACACTGTTAGGGACAAGATACTCATCTCGTGTAATGAAGGTAATTAAATATGTATGAATATCTTCTAAAGCAAAACGAAATAAAAAGGTAGAAGTCTTGAAAGAAGATGCATTGTCTTCTTTTGGGCTACTTTTGATGTTCAAAATATGTATTCCCAAATGAGATCTGTGTTTCCAGGAGTCAATAACAACCTCGAAGATTCAACCTTATGAGGCTGAAGTTGATGTTGTTGTTCAGGCTCTGATGAGTTCTGAAAATAATCCTTGGTTGCTTCCTTCAGAGATTAATTCTGGCAAAGAGAGAAAGAGAGAGGGAGAGGGACTAGGGCACCTATCAAACTGATCCCTTTCCCTCTGAGCTTAAAGTTCACATCCTGGCTGATCATCTTTGTTGCGCACTTGCAAGCCTTTTCTCAGGATTTAAAATCTACTAGCCTATATTTCTGTTGGTAGCCCCAATGTTTTTAGATCAGGAAATGCCTCGTAATGTAACGTTATCGTTCACATGGGTTGTTCAGCATTTCTGTGTGAGGTCAGGACTGTCACCTACTTGCTTACAAGATTTAATAGAGGACTTTTCCATTAACCGTTGTGAAGGGGATGCATCTGGTATTTTAACAGCCTTGGCTCTTCAAAAATCCTAGTGGTGACATGATTGGCTACCAATTGTTTTTCCTGGGTCTGAAGTCAGCAATGACTTCTTTTGAAGGCATTCATTTGACCTGCTCTGTCCCTACCAGAAATTCCCTGCCTGGCACATCCCGAAGTTACCATCACCTTTCCATTACTGGTGACTTTTTATAATCTTCTGATGACTAATTTACCCAGTTTGTTCTCCTCCTCTCTATTTGCAGCTGAGTGGTTGCTGGATCATAGGAGAAATTGTTGAGATTAACTCTGAAATGTGTGGTCTGGCACTTTAAACTATTTATTACAAATCATCCAATTTCTGTTGCTGCAACTGTAAGCAGGTCATGCCTAAAGGGGTTCCTACAATAATGACATCAAAAGTTTGATTTCAGTTCAAAATACTGGATTTGCTATAGATTATTAGGTCATTTCTACTGAGATTTGTATTTTTCTGGAGCACTGCAGTTGGAGACTGGAGAACAAATGCCATTCACTGTGATAAGGACTATATATTCCTTCCTCCATATCTCCAACAAAGAAACCCTGAATCAGCCAGATGTTCTGCTATTTTAGTAGCGACTTTGTAAATGGAAAGGATTTTAAAGAAAGACTAGGCACACAGACTAGACTTTGAGTGCCTACAAGTACTACAATTTAATCAAGAATAAGCAAAAATATCTTATTAATTTTTCAATTTTAAGGGCAGGTTTTTTGAAACTGAGGTTATTAAAGGGAGCCAGACTGAAGAGGTCAGAAATTTAAATGCAGTAAAGATCCAAAAGTAAAAAGCACAAAACTTGAACTTAAATTCTAAGCAAGAAGAAATAATGTGTAGGAAAGGGCTCCATAGTTGAACAGATGAACAATCCTTTCAGTAAGTAAAAGAAGATTCTACAAAGAATGGAAGATAAAAGGGTGAGCAAAACGAACTACATTTGGAAGGGCTTAAAGCCCTGATCTCTGAGATAAAGATTTTTTTTTCCAGATATGCCCTCAAGGAAAATATTAATCCCATACTTACGGTCATCTTCCTTGTTCTTCCTTTCTCCACATTATTTCTGGAATTAACTTTTGTTTTCCTCTGAATTCTGTCTTTAAAGGAGAAAGGGTGAAAATCTTTCTCTTTCCTCAAATCAAGGTTCCTTCTAAAAATGTAAGGCAAATTCCCTGGTTTATCCTTATTCTTTGTGGGAATCTTCTTGTCACTGCCTGAGATGTCTGCAAAGCTTTCACATTAGAGGGAGAACTGCCTTCACTGGCTCAATGTTCAGTTTCATCTGAAAAGCAGAATGAGAGGCAGGGAAAGCCTGCTGTCTACTCTTACTATACTGACTTTTTCCAACCCAGGGAAGCAGATTCTTCTTCAAATATCCACGCACACCTTATTAAAGCAGCATTTTTGTTATTACATTCTCTACAGTGCTGCTAAAACGTTGGATAGTTAGAAATCTAAGATTTCCCACAAAACACCATGACAAAGAAGGGGCTAACTTTATCAGCTAGACTGGTTAAATTGTTTATTGTTTTGATTTGTCAATAAATGAAATGTTTCTGAAAAGATGAATGGGGAAATCGAAGCATTTGGAAATTCTGTTACAGTGATGCAGTCTGTTCTGAATTTTCACTGTGCAAAGATTGTCTTTTCCTCTGTCAGTGTTTGGCCCTCTGCCATCAATTTTGATTAAAGAGAGTTTTGCCAGTGACTTAGCTGTGATTGTATGAATGCGGGCTATCATCTTAAAAATCACAGAATCATAGAATAAAATCATAGAGTAGTTTCGGATGGAAGGGACCTTTAAAGGTCATCTAGTCTAACTCTCCTGCAAGGAGCAGGGACATCTCAAACCAGATCAGGTCACTCAGAGCCCCGTCCAACCTAGCCTTGAATGTTTCCACGGATGGGGCATCAACCACCTCTCTGGGCAACCTGTTCCAGTGTTCCACCACCCTCAGTGTAAAAGATGTCTTCCTTATGCCTATTCTGAATCTACTGTTTTTTAGTTTAAAACCATTATCTCTTGTCCTATTGCAACAGGCCCTGCTGAAGATCACTATAACGTTTCCCCAGAGCCTCCTCTTCTCCAGGCTGAACAGCCCCAACTCTCTCAGCCTGTCCTCACAGGAGAGGTGCTCCAGCCCTCTGATCATCTTCATGGCCCTGCTCTGGACCCTCTCCAACTGGTCCATGTCCTTCTTATGTTGGGGCCTCCAGAGCTGGATGCAGTACTCCAGGTGGGGTAATAATTAATAATTCTAATGATTCCTTTTATATATTTACACAGATTGGAATTTTTTCTGCTCGGCACTGTGAGAACAGCGCAAATTTTAAAGAGTGAGCTGCTTTCTACTCTGGGTCACAGTTGCAATCATAGGACAAAGTTTCATAAAAAAAAATCTGACAGTACATACAATGTGTAACTAAGAGCAGAAGACAATTGAGGGCAGGTTTTGTCCTCACTCAGTCTTTATTACTGATGTTTAACTTTAATCATGTGGAATTCAGAAAGAAAATCTTGCTTAAGTGAAATTCTGCGCTTTCTTCCTTAGCTCTGCATGCTTCAAGAATGAATTGCTCTTTCAAAATACCTCTTGCAATATGCCAGCAATGTTTTTTTTTTTTTTTTTCTGAAGGATATAACCTTTAAAATCTTTCTTCTACCTCTTGTTCAGCACTTTTGACCAATCAACAGTCAACTAGAATAGTATTTTCTGCAAGGAGAAAACGTTTTTATGCCTTATCCTAATAGATTTATTTAATAGCAGTGAAGTAAGCAATACATCTCATACTCTCAGCTGTAGAAGTGCAGTTTTCTGGAGCACCAGGGAATACGCTGTTAGGAAGTCAAGTGGAACCAGATTTTATACTGTTCATCTTTAGTCCATGCTTAAGACATAATTGTTTTTCAGTTGACACAGAAAGGTATATTCTCTCTCCTTCCAGTTAAGGCCAAGAAAGATCAGCTGGCCAGTGCTAATAATAGATACATAGGCAGAGGCAGGTATTTTTTAATTAAAGGTTATTTGGCTATTGCTTTTGTTGCTCTGCTGTGTGTTTAATTAATTCCCAAACCTGCCAACTCTGTGACATTCTTCCCTGTAATATTTACTATGCTGCTCAATAGAGAAGCTACCTCATATAGAGTTGTTTTATTTTCCACACAATTTTCTTCAAGTCTACCTGTTGTTTCCACTGTTACTTAAGCAGTGTTTAAAAACACCTGGAAATCTTGGCTTTATTCAACATTTTAATTCCATGTGTTCAAAACCAGTAAGGAAGATGAGGCTTTAGAAAAGAAGTGATTAGAGAAGTTACCCATTAAAATGTTCTAAAATTACCTGTTGCTGTTACAGTCTGAAAGGAAATAGTTACTCCAATGTCTCATTTAGGTATTTTTGGGCACTGTTTTGCAAGATGGGGAGAACGAATAATATTATTTTTCATTACAATTTTTTTCACAGTGTTAATGCAATTCTTATATGTGTAAGAATGCTTGCTTTGGTGTAACTCTATATACACTTTTGATAAAATAGTCGCACTATCATGAAAAGTTTAACCCAGTACAAACTGTCTAGGCAAGTCCTAAATCAGGTGGAGAACAGACATAAACCTCTACCCTTCTGCACTGAAGAAGATGAAACTTGCAGATAGGAAATTGCTTTCCACAAGAGTGTGACCTTTGTTCTCAGATATGTCTGTTGGTTTCCACCCTTATAACCACTGGTATTTCTTTCTTCTGTGAAGGCAGAATTTTTTTCCTCTTTTATATTATTTTATTTCTTATATGACATTTTTCTGTTTGTTTTAATTGACCTGACTAAGTACGTGCTGCTTCTCTCACTAGATAATGGCATGAGACTGAAGACTTCGTTGCTCAGTGGTAGCTTCTAGGCTGAACCACTAGATAACCCTTTCATTCCCAGCTCCCATATTTCTTTACATCCAGGATGGAAAGAAAAGATTTGAACTCAATGACTGGCAAGACAGTTACAGGTGCACAGAATAATCTGAGTAAATTAAAGTCACTGATAATACTTGGTTGAAAAAAAAAAATTAAATAAATCTTTGTTTTCAGAACATCCTGCAACCCTTGTCATGGCCTGTAGTGATCTGATGGCTTGGGCAGAATGTCTAACCTAGCACCAGCTGAAGCCAAAGGAAAGAGTCTCTTTCACCAAACTGGTGCTAGACAAGGCTAAGACAAATCACTATTTGGTTTCAGCAAGCATTAAGAAAACAAAAACTTCAACAAAAAATAATCAACAGAACAAAACCCTCTTTAATGGGACTTTAACCTATTTTCATACAGTCTAGCAGCAATACTAGTTTCTATTTTTTTTTCCTTTTTCTGCTTTTCTCCTTCCATTACCAACTAGAAATGAACCATTCTCAAAGCATTCCTTGGTCTGAGATACATCCTTCGTCCCTCCGAGCTCAGTTGGTGGGCAGCCCTCCTCCTTCCTGCACCTCTTACCTCCATGAGCCACCAGAGTCCACTGGGGAAGTTACCTTTTGAGTTACATTTGTCTATGCAGCTTTTTGTAAAGAAACATACAACATGAAAAAGGGGAAATGGCTTTTCACAGAAATAGGTGTAACCATTAAGGTAACAGTGTCATAAATAAGGTCTCCTTGTTTGTATAATTACTACAGCAATATTTTCTTAGATTATGTTGACAGAAGAAATTGAATTGCCATTACAGCAAGAAGCCTCACTTCCCAAACAGAACCTAATTCACACAATACAAAGCCAAAACGTGCATGCAGCAAATCAGCTCTGCAGCTGTGTGCAGAGCAGTAAGTGGCAACAGGCAGAAGTGATGCTTCTGGGATCCGACTGAGTGAGAAAAACTCTGGACTTTACTGTGGGGGGAGCTCTGGAGATCTCACTCCTTTCTTAGGCACTCACGAATACATGGCTGGATAGCACTGTGATCTATCTTTAAAAAAGAAAAAGGTGACATTTCATGTTCATGGTCTTTGTCCCATAAAGACTGCATCTTTCCACATGTGGAATGCCATAAAAGTAAAAGCCAAATGCTAGCTCATTAAGTTGATTGAGAAGCCACATTTTAATTTCATATCATGGGAAAATACCCTGCACAAAGGTTGAAAACCCTTTTAAACAGATCAGTGTGTTTCTTCCTTCTGTTATAGCTGTGTGGCACAGGGTTTGTGTTTCAGGGTTGGCTGCACAAGTTAATTCTGTGAGTTGCTTTTCTCTCCATTTGGCTGGGTGATGCTAAATGCAGTCTAGTACTAGATGATTTCATTATCTAATTAGTGGTGAATTCAGTCATATTTACAGTGGTACATTACAAGTTCATCTCCAGTGTACTCACTTCAATATTTTATAGCATTCCTGGTTCATTTAGGTTGTGATGGCTAATCCTTAGCTAGAAAAAGCTGGCATAGTCCTAGGATCTGGCCCACTAAGCATGGTATAAAGCCAGGGCAGAACGTGAAATTGCACTTTTATATCTGAAAGCATAATAATAATAAAAAAAAGTCTTGAAAATATATGCAAGAAGAGTTTACAATACATAAACTATTTACCTGATGAAGTATACATCCCAATCAGAGGTGAATGGATCCTCATTTGTGCAATATGATGAATTTGTTCTGCAACTTAATTTGGTCATCTAAAAATGGCTCCATTTGCGCAGTTTAACAATGCAAAAAAGTTAGTTTTTAAATATTATTTTTCTTTTTAGCACATAAAAATAGAGAATGCAAGATTTGAAATGCGTCGTTGAAATTATAACACTTAATACTGTCAGATGGAGAACAGGCCAACATAGCTCACACACCATAGCGTCTATTAATAGGCCTGACTCCCTTTTGCAATGTCAACTGTAACATTAATCCTTATTTTAAATCACAGTGTCTCAAATATCAGCTGCTACTAGTTGTACAGTTGTCTTTGAGTTTATATCAGAGAGCCCAATGGAGTCTTTTGAAGGACCTAGTCAGGTTAGCAGGGCTAACTTATTAGAAGTCCCCACTGTAAATGATTTCTCTTCAGAGGACGAAGATGTTAAACCTGACATTAAACATCGTTTCTCTCCACTACCCCGAAGGCGGAATTCTTCTTCAGACGAAGAGGAGGCAGATATCCCCACCACCATCGCAAGAAAAGTTTCATTTGCTGATGCATTTGGGTTTGATCTTGTGTCTGTTAAAGAGTTTGATACCTGGGAAGTTCCAAATACAGGACAAAACGATGAGAGAGAAGATGAAGTTTTCCCTCAGGAGGAATATTTCTTCTCTCAACTGTTTACGTTGCCTGCTTCACAAGAAGAACTTTTGCAAAAAGTACGAGAGCAGAAAGTACTGTTGGAGTCAATCGTGTTCCTCCCTGGGATTACCTCTATGAACGGCATTATACGAGTCCTCAACATATCCTTTGAAAAACTGGTGTATGTTCGAATGACGCTGAATAACTGGCTCAGTTATTATGATATTCTCGCAGAGTTCATGCCTAATTCTTGTGGTAATGAAACCGATCAGTTCTGCTTTAAGATTTCTCTGGTGCCTCCTTACCAGAAAGATGGAGCTAAGGTGGAGTTCTGTATACGCTACGAGACATCAGTTGGTACCTTCTGGGCAAACAATGATGACAAAAATTACACACTGATTTGTCACAAGAAAGAAACTGTGCCAAAGGTGGATAATAAATCACACAAAGAGGCTACTGATAGGCATCTTAAAGGCTGCTTGAAGACAACACAAAGCAGGTGAGCTTACACCTTAACTTTTGGTCATTTACAATATGGCTGGCTAATTCTAACTTTCTAAGTGTGCTTGCTCGGGCTAAGACTGTCCATCCTGTTTTCTTCTGGGTTTTTTAAAATGATAAATTAGACTAAGACTTGTTTTCAGTAAAGCTCTTGTAGATATCAGCCAGTAGTTTTCTGCAAACAGACTGGTTGGGATCATAGTTTTGATATATAACATGCATGTAATTCATTCAAAAAGTTGTATGAGGGTCTATAAATTATGGGCTGTGTACAGATTTTGATCTCTGTAGGATATAAATTGAGCCGACACCAATGAAAGCCTTGCTCCAGATTCAGGTAGCTGTACAGTTAAAAACACTTTACATCCACTTCCTTGGTAAGTCAACAAAAATTTTAAAGCAAAACAAATTCTGGGTTTTCACAGTATTTATTTCACATTTCATTCTGTACACTCAATTATTAAAACAGAAATGGCACTAGTGGTTCAGGAAGCTGGCAACCCAAGGATGCTATTGCAATTAGAATAGCTGGCACAACTTCTCTGCAAGCTGTTGGGCTATTCTGCAAGTTGTCTATTAGGGTAATAATTCCTTTTTCTTGCTACTGGTTGATGTTTCTGTTTCACAAATGGTGAAATGAATAATGATTTATAAGGTAGAATTGGTAATACATTAAAGAAAATGTGGATATAGAATTTACCTCATATATATTTTTCTAATTAAATGTAGGCAAGCACTATGTTAATTATACAGTAAGTGGCAGTGGCTAACTTATAACTTATCCCTACATAGAGACACTCAGTAACTTTCAACTTCCTGCTCTGTTTTTAACTCCTCTTCTTTCTGTAAGCAAAACAATGTTGCCCACAAAAGTCTAATTCTCAATTTTCTGCTCACCAAATTTGCTATAAATCAGTTGGAGTTCTGCAGAATTAAGCCTATATTTTACCTGCAGTGTTCTTTGCAATGCTTAGATCCCGGAACTGAATTTGCATTGTTTTTAGTCCCTATACTCTTTCCAAGTAAGGCAGTGCTGTTGGATTTCCCTGGTACTCTTCCACTAGACTGAAGTGGTGGGAAAGGGGGAACGAAACTGCAACAGTGATAGGAGCTTAAGGAGAAGGGAGACAGTCAGGGCTGTGCAGAACCTCCCTTCCCAAAACCCAGACTTGCTGCCTTGAGAGCCTCTGCCTGCCCTAATCGCACGTCAGCCCTGTGAGGAGAGGTGTGCAATACGGCTCGGTGCCTGCATCACACCATGGTGTAAGAGCAGCCCCAAGGCCCGATTCATAGCCAGTCCACAAAGCTCTCCTGGCAAGTGTACCCTGGGCCAATTCTGGGGCCATCGTGGTGATGCTTTCATGGGGGAACATCCTGGTACGTCAGAGCAGAGGGCGTGATTCCTTTACGTGCCTTGTGGTTAGATCCTGACATTTGCGTCTGCTTCTGTATGTAATTTCTGCCCTTCAAGAAGCGTCACATGACCCATTCTGGGTAAATAACATAGCCTGAGATCCCCCACAGAAGGGCCATGATATCAAATACCACAGGCATATGCAGGCGATGTGACTTCAGCCTGAGTTTAGGTAGCCCGCATGGAGCAGATGATGGACATGGAGAGCTGAGTCTTAATTTAGTGAGCCCTGGGCTTCCAGATGCTCTCAGGACTGACCTGCAAATTTAGGTACATTTGGACATCTAAAGTCAAATGACTTCTAGGAGTTTAATACCCTGAAGTCTTCTTGACACACCTAGTGCTAGCATAAGTTGTAGAAGTCATTCTGATGGGGGATCCACTTTGACATGCATATGTTAAATGTATTATATTTAAGTCAAACGGAGAGGTATTTTAAAAATGAAAAAGGAGATAACAAGTCTACTCTTGAACATAAAATTACCCATCTCTAATCAGAGTGTAAAGTTGTTTCCCTCCATACCAGGCTGCAGAAGAATATATATGTATGTATGTGTGTGTCTGCATATATGCATATACATACGGATATATACATATATGTGCATATTTTTTCATGTATACACGTATGCATATTTGTGATATTAAAACCAAGGTTGTTGGGTTCTTATTTACATTAAGATCTGTTACACATTTTTGGCAAAGAGTTAACTAATGTGCACTTTCAAGACCCTCTTTAGTAGCAGAAGAATGTAAAGAGACCTTACAGTCAATGCAAAAATGAGCTGAAAGTATTTTTGGAATACGGTTTCAGTGGTCGCCAAGGCTTCTGAAAGACAGTTCTGGCAGATTGTAATCCAGGACCAATTTTATGCTACAGGGACTTCATTGACTTCACAGGAGTTACAGCTTTCACCAGTGTAAATGAGGTCAGCATCAGGGCCCTTCGTTTCAAAAGAACTAAGATGCCAACCTCCATTGCTCACTTGTTTTTCAAAGTGTCTTTGTACATGTTGCCCCTTTGAGTGAGGAAGAACACCCTGCAGACATCTGCAAAAGCACCTCATTATTCTCCTTCAGACCCTCATTAAAACTCCTTTGCTTTGATGTCTAGAAAAAAAGCACAAGAAAAACAAACCCCCCCAAAATTGGCAAAGTGAGGCTGCTGATGTGCTGTGGCTCCTTCATATCACGTTGAACAGGGCTGCCTGTTTCCCTGCTCTCCTCCGCCAGCCTGTCTGTCTCTCAGCTCTGGTTTTATGTTCAGATGACAAACTCTGCAGCATTTATATAGGCTGTGCTGGATGTTTATAGGACATTTAGCAAAGTGGGGGTCCTGGACCATAACTAGCCAGTTTTAGGAGTTGCCGCAATGCAAACAGATATACACAGAAGTGATAAAAGTTTTACCTACGGTTCACACAATAAATGTGCAGGTAAGGAATACTGCTATCCATGCCCATGAACTGGACATCTTAAAGATTTCTTTATAGCAATCTGGATAAAAGGATATTTTACCAGGACACTTATTTAGGCCCTTATTTCAAATTTAGAAGCCTGTTATAACTTTTTTTTTTTTTTAAATCTTGGCTCTGAGATATTTATACTTTCTCTCAAAATGTGCAATTTATCTCTTCAGTTAAAAAATAGGACTGTTAAAGATTTTTTTTTTTTTTGGCAGAGAGTCTGATCCACTCTAGGGCATACTTGTGTGGCTCATTAAATGTCATTAGTGAGGATTAGTTGCGTTAGTTAAGTGAAAGGAATAATATGCCTTTTCAGAAGAAGTTACTGAGGAAACACAGTATGACTATATCATGTTACCTTTAAGAATATGGGCCAGAATAAAGTTGTGTGAATGAGAGCAATGGGGTGGTTTCTGACACCATTATTAAGAAATAAAATTAAAATGAACTTAACCCTCAAAAGTCATACCTGAAAAAAAAGAATAAAGAAAAGCAAAACTGCATGGAATGATTAATGCTGAAAACTGCCTAGGTTTGGACATTTAGAACCACATGACTTAAAATCCTGCCTATTCGTTCCATGTTTAATTTGCTTTTGCTTCTATGTCTAGGCATGAACAAAGAGTCTTCTCTTAAAGTTTCATAAAGCATTTGCTTCTAATTGTATTTTTCCAAGGTAAAATTCTTTCCAACATAAATTTCAACAATTTTTGTGTTTCTCAAAAACCTTGAAAGTATTAATTGGCACAAAATGCAGTTTGAAAAAAGAACATTTCAATTAATTAATTAATGTTTTAGGCTATCTCAAAGTGTGTGTTTAACTTATACATACTTACAGATATACTTTGGGGAAAAAATTGACTCCTAAAATTTTAAGGCTGGTAGTAGAAAAAAGACCTTCTATCAGTAAACAGCCCTGATTTCTGTCATATATATATATATATTCATATAGCTAATTATTCAGAAAAATGAAAATGAATTGTATCAGTTCCACTATTTTCTCTTTTTGTTTGACACTTATACTTTTGGGACATGGATACTGATTCTGAACACAAATTTCTCCTGGTCCTCAGGTTTGGACCACATGATTTTGTTGTGGACCCCAGGCTCCTGCAACGGTCTGATCAGACAGGGACTGGTTGTGTGTTGCATGAGGCAAACTCCCGTAGATCATGCTGCACGGCACAGTGATAACGACCTGCAAACCATTTCCCCCGTCACTGGTGAGGCTGCGCCCCATTTCTGTGCTTGGTCCTAGTTTGCCATCTGTCAAGAGAGCAGCGGGAGCAAGAGCACAAGGAAAATGGCTGATAAACATGAGAATTGTTTTCCAGAAGGGTAAAATGTGTATTTGGACTCCTATCCTCTGACAAGGAAGGAGGCGGCTAGTATTTTTATCATAATGGTTAGAGTTATCTCCCTCTTACCTCTCTGAGCCCAGTGTGTCACTCTGAACTGATGTTGGTCCTGTGCTTTGTTTTGTAATTACCAGACTGTATCTTTCTTTGAATGGCAGCGCATCCATTCACGTCCCTCTGTAATGCCGCTTTAAGATAGAACACAAAATAGGGTGATGACTCGTACAGGAGCTGCTCTGTGTACAATGCATTATAAGAGGTTAAAAACCCTGGGTCTGTGGGACACCAATGCCATCATGAGTACACTGCCATCTTCAGCTGCTGTCTCATCCCCTTTATGATGCAAGGCAAAGGGAAGTAAGTTGCTGAAGATCCAAGCCGACAGGACAGCATTGTGCTCAGTCAGTCTTCTCCAGGCAGCTGGTAGACCAGTGCCCAGGCTGCCCTGAGCAATGCAGTTCTGCATCAGCTCCTCTCGGCCTTTCCCACAAACCCATGACGTGATTAAAAAAATCAAAGGCTTTTGAGGAAGATGTTTGGAGATAGCTTTGCATGTACTTTACTATGAGGAACAACTGTGTTATTCCCAGCTGGTCCCTTTAAAACATGGCATTTAAATTATGTTTCCTTTTAATCCTTTTTCTTTTGATTATTGCACATCATAATCAGAAAGGGAAAAGGAGAGCAGAAAAGGTGTTAAAACACACGTCTTCTTTGTGTACTGCTATTTAATCTCAGGGTTGTTTCTGGCATCTCAAGTCACAAGTTACACCTTGATCAGCATACAGACATGGGATTTAACTAAAGTTTATTACTATTATTAGGGAGTGACTGCAGTCACTGTTTTTATCAGGGGAGCAGCTGCTGGAGAAGCTATCCATTCACGGGGAGCGAGCTAAAAGCAGTGCTCCTCTGCTGCTCTATCTGACCTAGTATTCCCAGCCCTTCTCTTGCCTCCTGGTCATTGCCAGTCTTTGCCAGTTGCAGAAGTAGGTAGCGTTGGCACCAAAATAAGACTTCTCTAGGTACTTGAAGACCGTGATTATCGGGGACACTGGATAATTATTTAAAGGTGGTCTAAAATATATTATTCAGACAAATGGGGTAAAAGCAAGCTGTGGAACTGAGGCTGAGTATTAGGAATGCCTCTTAATAGTGACTGTAGAGTTCTCTTTTAAGGAAATTGCTGCAGTCTTACCCTCTAAAGTCATTTCAAATAAACTAAGAAAAACCACTTGAAAAATGTTCTACAGGGACAATCCTACTTGGCCAGAAACTACGCTCAGTGGTCTTTTTTTTCTATCTATCTAATCATAATATTTCAAAATCTGGGCATGCTTACTATTTGAACTAAGAAATATATTAAAGACCCTAAAGACAGATGTCTAAGTTAATAGCATAAGGCTTTGAATGCTGTCACAGAAATGCTGAAAAAATAGGTGGAAGTTGTGGATGAGAATGGCATGCACAGAGCAAATAGACACCTGCTAACCATCCTTGTGGTCTCCTAATTGGTGAGAACCTGAAGACTGAAAAATCATCTTGTTTTTCCTTTTGGTGATTATGAACTGTGCTACCCACGTGCCATCCACTTTTTGCACTGGAAATATTCAAAGAAGCTTCTAAACTTTTAAGTAGCAACATATGAAAATAGTACATTGCTTTACTGGCAATCTTAGTGTAGCATTTACTCTGGATCTTATGAGGATCAGTAATTTCTCATTCACTTCCATGATATACCTTAGAAGCTGCTCTCACCCACAGAATATAAATTTGTGCTCTAACGTATGGGAAATATTTGTTGCTATAAAGCTTTTTCACTTGTTTGCATAAAACCACATAAAACTGATGCTTTGTAATCTGAGTATCATTTCTCAACCATGTGATAAGTAAATACTTGTAGCTATACATGCATTGCTTGGCTTTACACTTGTAAGATTTTTTTTCCCGTTGCCGCAATTTTATCGGCTTATTTAAATATGCCAATACTGTAACACTATTACAACTGACTCTTAGAGCTCTTTATTGCAGCAGTTGGCTTGATCTTGCAACAGGCACAATAAATAATTTAATGAACATCAGGAGTCTCACTGAACTTTGTAGAACTCTGCACATGTAAAACTATCCTTGAATGTTAATATTTACAGGACCGGAGCTTATTTCTACACTCTTTCAGATCACTGATTAAGCACCTTTGGACAAATAGATATATATTGCTAAATGAACTCCTGTATTCCATTGTTCAAAGACTCTTTTGTTTAGGGAGTGTTCTGGTTAAACTACGACAGGGAGATATCTGTTTTGCTAATTGAAGCAGGCTGGTAATGACCATTTCAATACTCTGTCTCCTGTTCACTGTTCAGGTATCACAGTTCATAAATGTTCTGTTGGAAAAAAAAATTGTTCCATTACATTCACCTTGACTTGGCTAAATGTTAGTCTTGAAAAGATGTTTAAAGTCAGTGAAACATTAACTGAGAGCACTGGAGTCATATTTAATCAATGCATTCACTACCAGTGTCATTTGAGCTGTTTATTCTGATTATGAACTTTAAGTCACGATCCAGCCACAGCACTGCAGCTCTGAAATTGAAGCAATTGATTCAGCCACAGTGTAAGTCCACAGAACAAGTTGCCCGTCGTATTTTTAAGATAAAATGTGGATTATCTTCTCAGTTCCGAAAGGTAGAAAAAATGGTCCAAAAAATACTTTGCAAGTTAAGTGCAATTCCAGCCTTAGGGCAAAGGAATGCCATGGGAGTGTGTTAGAAGTGGCTATTTGATCCCTACACCTTCAGTGACACACAAGAAAATATTAGTTGATATGCCAAAGCATAATGGGGGGCTTGGTTTTCTGACTACCTTTCCACTCGCATCCTGATCTGTGGAACCAGCTAGTACTCTGACACTAAACCCAAAGATTTATTACTGCTGGTTACTAATAACAGTCCTAAAGAGTGCTGAAGAGCACTGAGCTACACAATTGAAAGTGAACTAAATAAAGCTGGTAGGTTTTCCTACCTTGCCCTTAGGTGCAACAAGTGGCTTTGCATTTACATTTTGCTTTGATGCATAATTATTGTCCCTGCAATAACTTTTATGGCTGCTGGACAATAAGCATAAGAGGTTCAAGCCTGGATCACTTCATGTTGTGGTAGAGGGTTGGGGAGTTTGTCAGTCTCTCTCCCCAGCTACCCTAGTAAATCTGCATCAGAGTCCCCTAGGTTATATTCCAGGTCTTCTTGATAGAAATATTGAGACCTATCACATAGCTGCCCTCTTTTTGTCTGGTAGTAAGACAGCATGTGAAAAGAAAAAGATTACAGAAGTCTGTTCTTGTCATGATAACACCTGGGAATTTTATCTTTTTGAGATGCTTACTGAATTTACAATTGGGTTCCGAGGTTTAGATCTTAGTTGTCCTCTCTCAAGAACAACTGGCTAGGGCTTTTTGTGGTCACCCATTCTGTTCTCCTCAGCAAGGGTGGTATCTGTGTCTTAGCTTCACCTGACTGCCATCTATCTATCTACAGTCTCTCTAAGGCATCTGTCACCTTCTTGCATACGTGCCTCAGGATACCGCAGTCAGCCTCTAGGAAATGACTCTCTCCTGACATGCCAGCAGGGAGCTGCTCCTTCTCTATATTTTTCCACTTGAGATCCAGGGAAAGACCAGGTGCTGATAGGCTAAGGTCTTTTTCTTCTCAGACATATCCATAACAGACACAAATCGAGAGAAGCACAAGACCTGTTGATGGTATGTGCTTTTCTCTCCTTCCATCTTTTAAAAGAGTGGGAGAAAGAAGCAAGAGAACAGAGGGGCTCTACTCCCAACTTCTTTCTACAATGCCATTTGATATTTGATCATTCCCCTTCCATATGAAATAGTGACCTAAGAAGCATATCCTCTGACCTTAGGCCAAGCGTAGCCCTCAGAAACTTGACTCCTGTCTCACCTTTTCCTCCTTTTCAACAACTTGGCCCTGGAGATAGGCACCCCAATAGTAAGGTCCTGCATTGCTAATTCACAATGGAGATCTTCTACCCCTACCCAGAGGAATATTTCCTAAAGAAATTATCTGTTTCTGAAGTAGTTAGCCCATTCTGTTGAAGGACTTAGGCAATTTTCTGACCAATTAGTGTATAAAACAGCTGTGTAACAAGAATTCTGAACTGTTTTATTTTCAATGTTATTATGTGGATATCGTAATAAGATACAACAATCATGTCAGAGCTACAAAAAGATCTGAAAAAAATGCAGTCTTTCTGTTCATAATTGCAGTAGCTTAATTTGAGGTATAACTGACTTATGCATTGGTTTTTCTGCTGTCTTCATACCTACAGTCATGAGCTTTAGGGATAGACAGGGTTATATTAAAGGTTTGAGCCTGGCACCAAACTGGTGTTGAGCTCCTGTTTCAGACTATATGGCAGTAGAATCTTCAAATAGACAGATATCCATCTATATTTGAAAAAAATTGTACTAATGTTTTGCCATTACAACTCAAGGTCTTTTTTAATGAGCTAGAAAATAAAGACTAATTTCTTGGGACTCTGTTTGCTTTGAGGCTATGATTATTCTCATCCCAAACCAGGCCAATGCATTTTGTTCTGTGCCACCTATGTCCCTGCCTCAATCATAAACTAAGACTGAAAAATGAAAATATTAGTAATTGGAAAATATAATCCCCTGGATAACACCAATCCAATAATCTTAATAAAAATAGGTTTATTACAAACATTGTCTGAACCCTACTGGGAATTATCTTTTCCAAAAAAACACTCAAATTCCCTTACAGCTGCTCTCTTGATCAATTGTCCCCCTCAATACTATTAATCATCATACTATATACTGCTCATTCTGAGCGTCTTTTTCCACTTTGCTTTCCAAACTTCCTTTCCAATTTCTCCTTATTTAGAAGCTACTGACAGTCCTTTATCGTCCTTTTGCAGGTCCACCTTTTATCTTCCTCTGGTGTCACCCCTTTTTTGTAAATGAGGTGACCAAGACTACTAAGTATTTCCTCAAGGTGGGGAAATACCACAGATTCATATTCTCTTCCTCAGATTTCAAACATTTAAGCAGAAGTTCTTTGTGGTTCTATTTTCATGCATTGTGAAGGTTGCGAGGCTGACTCTCCTGATAATGGAGTCTTCTGTTCACAGCATAGTTTCAGAATGGTGGCTGCAGCTCAAGCCTCCACTGCCAGGCTGGCGTGCAAATATCCTCACCTACCGCTCTAATGATGCGCAGGTCACTCCGTCTCCCTGCCTCTATCCTCTGTGTCCTGATGATCAACAAGGGAGCTAATTAGTGTCAGTCCCGTTTGTTTGGTGACACCTATTTACTAAGAAGTAGATTGAGCCTTCTCTAACACTACTGGTAGTTGAAGGTCATATAAGAAAATCAATCTTGCCTAGATTTGTAATAAGAACTCTGATTTTACATACAGTTTCATTCTAATAGAATCACTTGTGATGTTATAATATTTTAAAATCTTATTTAGTCATTTCTACTTAATGTTCACATAGCTACTCATTTATGACTGCTGATTTTCTTTGCAGTTTCTGCTTTAATTTCTGAGTCTTTTCCTGTGTGGTCTCAATGAGTTTGGAATCTAAGAATGTAACTGAAATTATTGTTTTCTGCATTGTTTAAATTAAATGATTTTTCTGTTGTGCTTTTATTTTTTAAATACTTCCTGAAAAAAATAGACATATCGACATTAGTCAATGATACTACCACACATGACATGTAATAGCAACGTCATGGTTCAGGCACATATAATACAACATCTCCACAAAGAGAGATTGCTTGAGACCAAAATGCTCTTAGGTAGGAATTGGCCATATTTTCAAGTAAAGCCATCTGGCAAGTAGAAATTCAGATGTGTGCATTAGGAGCCCAGAACTGAGGAATGGTGCTTGCTGAGCTTCAGTCGGCCTCTGCTTTGTTCTCAGCATGGACAGCAACGTCCCACACCACGCGCACACTGCTCTTTGCAGACTTGGTCTGTCTGTAGTTTGTGCAGCTGGTCGTTTCTGCTGTACCTAAGGTCTAGTTCCTGAGACTCTACCTCCAGTTGCCAGTTGCCCATGCCCACAGACCAGCCACCTCCCCAGTTCTGCTCCCAAACATTTCCCTGAACTTCAGCCTGGTGCCAGCAGTTCCCAACACAGCTGTGATGCCCCTACCTGGCATTAAGATCAGTTTCTCTTAACATTGTGTAAAAGCCTGAAAATGACTTACAGCATTTCCCTGAAAGGTGGTACAGCTGAGTACTTATTTTTCTTGCAACTTTCTTTCAGAACCACTTTATCGCTTTTTTTTTTTTTCCCCCTCTGCTAATGGCTTTGGTACTTCAGAGCGCACAGAGGCCGCAGCGTTGACACCGACTGCCTTTTGCTGGCTGCTGTCTTTGCTCTGCTGCTCACTTGCTCCTCTCCGCCAAACCCGGAGCAAACTCTCCCCAGTACCAATTTTACGTGCTTAGCACCTCTGCCTTCATGGCCAGTCATAATTCTGTGTCCAGTTGTTTAGTGCTCTCCTTAGGGTCTAATATTAGAATTTTATTTAACTGGGTTTTATCCCTATGTCCTATCTTAAAAGAACAGAGGACCATTTAATTTTCTCATGCAGTGATGTCACTTTTCTTGTATTTTCTTCATATCTACCATAGTTTATCACAACATGTCTTCTGGTAGGAGGCAAATCTCTTTTATGCACCCTCATCTTCATGTGCTGCAAATACGGTTTGAATGACTGAAATTCTTTAGCAGTCATAAAAAAACCTTATTCTGTATTTAGATTATTCCTAAGGAAAAAAAAAATTATTCCCTTCACTTCTAGCAAATTTTTATCAATACCTTTATATACAAATCGTTACAAAGATAAGCTATTCTTATCTAATGGTTTCTAGGAGTTTAAGACTGTCTCAGCAGGAGTTGCTGAGGGATGAAACTTCTAATGATGATTTAAAGCAGTGAAGTGTGTAGGCTGAAACTGAAATAATTATTACTGTAACCCTCTAAGCACTCTAAGTTCCTCAAGAGAAAATACTTTGTTCAGAACAAACCCTGAACAACAAAATGCTAAAAAAGTAGAAAAAAAAAAAAAAAAACAAAAAACCACCACCCTTGCAGCAGGATGATAATTTAGAACTAGAATCAGTATAATGTGAGGATGTTCCCAACAACTGCTCACAAATGCATCAGACATCACAATTAAAAAGGAATAATAATTATGGCCCCATTCTAAAGTATGTAATATTCTATTCCATTCAATAAGCCATGAACACTTTAAAACCATCAGTGTAATCCACAAACCTATATTTACAACATTAAACTGGATGTTCTGCCTTTTCAATAACTGTCATCTCATCTCTATTATTTTCACCTCAGACTCTAATTGTTTCTTTTATAGGAGCTAACCTACCAGTGTCCTTGGCAGTACAGTTTATGGCTCATGCATTTACAGTAATTGTTTGGGCAATTTGCCACACAGTATAACAATCTTCACATCACAATCAGTTTTTATAATAAACAGCATTAGTTGTGAAAAATACAAGTGATGCATGATTCTTATGGTAGATAAAGGGCACTGAAGATGCCCTTTAGAAAAAGAAAGGAAAATGCTCAAGCCTTGAACTGCTTGAGAAAAATACTGATGTCACAATAGAGCTAATTAATTTGATGGTACAAACAAGAGGGGGAAAGGGCCTTGCATTCATTAGTGTCAATTCCAAATGAGAGCATACCGTTCACAAAAATAATATTCTGCCTTCGTTTAGACAAAACGTGCAGGTAAACAAATCAGAAATAAGAACCAGTTCCTGCAGTAACAATGATTTTGCTCCTTAGCGTTATCAAGGCTCTTTCTCTTCTTAAGCCACGGGGAACTCAAAGCCTGAGTAGGTAGGTAGAGCTTACAGGTAGAACTCCAGACAAGGCTAGATCCCACTGCCCACCAGCCTGGCTGGCTCCAGTGTGGCCAGAGTTACTGGGCACTGCTGGGCACTGGAGCCTCTGAGCATGGTACCGGTCTGCTCCTGGGAAGCTGAGCACGCACTTAACGGCTTCTCTCCACGACACATAGGTGGTTGCACATAAAGATGACCCACCACATGCAGCTCTGCTGCAGACATTTTGTGGCCTCTCAATTTTCAAGAAATAAGAGGTCAGGCGTTGTTCGGTGGGGAGGCTGTTTGACACGCCTCCAGCAGGCACCATCTCCCAGAGGAGAAATAAAGTATATGCCCTCTTATGGCAGTGCACAGGCATGTAATCCTCAACCTCCTTGTCATCTCCACGCCGCCTTGCAGACCCTGGCTTGTCCTGAGGCACAGCAAGGCCAGGCCCCAGGAAGCACAAAGGAGGCTTCAAGCCAAGGTTGCACCTCCCCTTGGGCTAGGCTGTGAATTCTCTGGCAGCACCAGGGCTTGAGACTGAGAACCACGTAAGACAGGAGATCATGGAGTGGTTGTGTTATAAAACTGTGACTTCAACAGCTGATAACATGGGCATCAATTTAAATTAGTAGGAGGCTTGTCCCTGTAGTGACTTTTGGACTGAGCCTTATAGAGGCAAGAACAAGTTTATCTTTACTCGCATTAAATATTTAGTTCATATATTCAGTGAGGGAGATAGAATAGAATTAACTACGGAGACACCATCACGACCGAAGTCAAAGTCTGCACTTTGGAGATCCACATTGGGATCCTTGGCAGCTGGATCCTGTGATACAAAGACAGGGAGGTCAGGACACAATTTGGATCTAGATCCCTGAGGGTGGTGGGATGTATCTTCAGTGGTATCTCACCATGATAACAAGACCAGAATCAAGCTTATATTTTGAACATTTTTTGTATAGTACTGTGGGTTTTTTTTTTCCTTTCTTGCATTTTTTTTTCTTTCCATGAATTGGTTTTGATAATATTTTTTTCCCCTGTCCCACTGGTATTTAAAGACCAGTATAAATAGAGCAATATTTTAAATGTGATTTTCCAGTAGGCAACTGTTATGGGAGGTTATGTTAGTAAAAATAAAAAGGATTGAATCCTTACTCTACTAAGTCTTACAAACAATTGAACAGAACTCTACAGCTCTGTTTAGAACTTTGCATACACAGTCTTTCCTATTGCTTTCCAAAATTCCTTCTTCCTTAGAAATGTATTTTTGTTGCACATTTGTGGGTTTTGAATGACATTGCATATGACACTCCTGAAGTTCAGAATTACATATGGAAAATCCTCTATTTAGTTTCTCATCAATGTTCTTTTAACCCAACTCCTCCAAACTTTTTACAGGCTTTTTGCTTCCAATGTGCATGTAAAATTTTTAAAATAATTTTTGTTGTTGCTTGGGTTTTTTAAAATAAACGCAGCTATTTCCTTCTCTGCTTCCTTTTGACACGATATCTGCTGCCAATGATACAAAAATAACCAAACCAAATTGCCAGCCCTTCCCTCCCTACATGCCCCTCCTCTTCCCAGCTCTGTGGGGTTACAGCTCGTGCAGGATGCCTGTTTGACTCCAGCGATATCTCAAACCTACTCACTTACCTCCATTAATTTACTTTTTGCTCTTCTGCTTCTCAGTAAAACATCGCTGACACATTTAACTACTTATTTTCAAGGATCTCGTATGTTGTTTACGTCCCAGTGGCATCATTCTTCAGCAAGGCTGGCTATTTTTGGCTCTAGATAAAAAAGCACTAGTTGTATTGAAGGTTGCTGCTGTATTAGGCTCCTCTTAGGTTTAGAAATCTGACCTGAAATTAAAATAGAATCACTGTTTGGTTAGCAATGTCAATCTTGCCAGCTCCTTTCATGATGACATTTTAGCTTCACTTCAGCTTCAGGGTAGAAGAGGATTGTTTTGATTTTGAATCCACCTTGAAGTAAAAATCAGAAGCATGAAAGATTCTGTGAGAGCCTAAGCCTATCTGGATTTTTAAATAAAATTATATTGAAAACTTTTTTCCTTCTTGCATGTTTTTAACTAAATATTTGAGAAATGTATTCTTTAAATACATTTCTCTACCTCTTTAAGTCTCAGACTAAATAATATATTCCCACATTTTCTCTTAAATATGAGACAGTATAAAATTGTTCAGGTTGCATTAATTTCAAGAGTTTTAAGGGTACATTTTCATCTTTCCTACTCTGTACTCCAACAATTTTAGCATTTTCCCACATTCTGTAAAATAAATATCTTGTGATTTAGGTATTAAGATCTAGCACAAGTGGATATAACACAGAACAAAGTGAACAGTGCTGCGGTTTATACAAATATACAGACACAATTTCTGCCAAATATTGGTGTGTGAATTAAAACCGCGACAAGCTATAACAACCTCACCCATTATGAAGCGATTAGTAGCTCCTGGCTGTAATCCCAAACCTATTTCAGACCAGACCAAAGCACCTGCTCTTCCACAGTAAAATGTGCGCTCCCGAAAGCATAACTCTCAGGGCATATAGCTGCACAGGGGCATTTGAAATAGGGCTGGACTGGGACTATGGGACCATGAAGTTTTATCCCTTGGGAAATGTGTTGCATAACCCTGCTCATAAAAATATATCCATGTTTCCATACTGAGACCTTCTCAGTTTCTTGCATCTGCTACTTGCGCTGAAAAATTGCAGGATATATTTTTTAATGCTTACATGCTTACAGATCTTTTAAGTTTCCACAACATATGTTTTTGTGAACTCTTTCTAATAATATATTAACAGAGCCTTGCTGCTCAATATTTTTTCTGCCTTCTCAGTATTTACCCTTTTGCTGTATTAATAGAGGGCATTTATTTCTCCTCTCAGACTTTATTTTGCTAGGCTGAAAATAGAAATACTCAATTTGTCTCCTTGGTCAATATAGATTTTTCATCCCACCAGCCTCGTTGTACTCCTCTTCTGCACCTGTTCCCCTTTGATTTAACCTTTCTAGAACATTGTATACAAATTGTTAGTTCTTGGTGCAGAGACATGAATATTTCCTGGAAATCTTTCATTTTTGGGTATACCTTCTCCGACATATTACTGCAGAACTCTCTTTGCCCTGTTACCACGGCCAGCTTACACCAATAGCTTGGAAATGTTTTCTGTCAAAAAAACCCTGGGATTTTTCTTGTTCGTCTGTTTCTTCCAATTTCTGAGCCCTCATTTTGTGGCAGAAACTCTTTCTAGTCCCTAAATGTATAACCTGGCACTTTATAATTTTGAATTTCATCCCTTATCTATTATTCTGATCCTCCAGGCCACCCATTCCTTTCAATCCTCCTCTGTGTTGGTGATGTCTCCCAACTTCCTATCTGCCATGGATTTAATTTAACTTTGACTTTTGGTGCCTTGGTCTGTAATAACATGACTGAGTAAATCTGATTACACAACTGGTCCTCTCCAATTCCCTGGCGACGTCTGCCAGCTCTGCGCAGCCCAGCTCATCGGGCCCCACTTGGCACTGAGCCCCTCTCCCACCGCCCAGCTCTTGTACTCATCTCCCTCTTCTCCAGTTTAATTAATATATCTCCCATGTGGCTGCACAACAAATGCTCTAATGAAGTCCAGATAGATTAGATAACTGATTTTTAGACAAGGGAAATATAGTAATCTTATCAAAGACAGATATTATCAGGTGAGTCTGGCGTTTTTATGCCATTTCCATTTTTCTGTATTTATTCTCTCATTTAAGTTTTGTTCTAATGTATTGTGAAAACTTTTTGAAGACAACTGGGCCTGTAGTTGCCCTGACACTACTCCTCTTCCTTTACCTAAATATAGACACTACTTTTCGTACTCTTCTGATACTGTTACAGTAGTATCAGGAGCAATTTGGTAAATCTGAATAGCAAAGGTTTTAAACCAATGTGTGGTTCACTCTGTTGGGTCTCTCAGTATTTTGGCTCGGTGATTATCTGCTCCTCTTAATTGGAGCATATTTAAACACAGTTCTACTCGCAGACTGTATTAAAAAATATCATTTTCTAAATCTCTCTTCCTATCAGTTATGCCCTGTAACATCTCTGTTCCTATAAGATTCTGCCCCAGTACTGGCATCGTAGTAGAAAACTTTAGAAGTCTCTCGATTGTGGGATTATACATAGATTATCTGAAATATTGATCAAATCTCACTTATAAAAAAAATTCCTATTTAACTTAAACAGATTAATTCCAAAGCCTTTACATGTCTTACTTTATCCCAATCCTTTCTGAAGTCAAAGCAATATTCTTTATTGGCTATTTTTTTTTTCTCATTGCTTACATGTTGTCTATCTACTCCTTACATCTTTAGGATTCAAGTTTAACATTTTTTCTCTGTTAAGAATGCCAGTTCCACATAACTTTGGAACTTCTGAACTCCTTTTCATCATGTCTATCAACTTTTCAGTCTTCTCAATCCTACTAACTAGTCCCTGAACTTCCCATTTGTTCTTTCTAAACACAAAATTATACTGATAACCTCTTTTCATTCCTGCTTTCTTTTTATCACTCAGTCCAAGTGAATGATAATTCCATCAAGACTGACTCATATGAGCATAAGTATTTTTTTGAAGCTGATGATAGAAATTCTTAAGTTCCTGATGTACTTTATGATGATGTGCCCCATTCAGCTGAAGGAGAAAAAGCAACTGAGCTTCTGCAGGTATACAGGTACTTCTGTTGGAGGGGAACTGCATCAGCTCATATCATGGATTTTTCTAGCAGGCATTGTTGTCAGAATGCCTGGATCACTTAAAAATAAAACTAAAAGTTTTTAAATAGAACATGAATTTTGTGTCTCTCCCTATACAATGTAGACACCTTTAGACCACCCTCCACAACACAGTGAGATAATTAGTTTAGAAAATGAAAACTTAATTAATATTATAATTAAAAAATCTGCTCATGGAATTCTGACAGTCAGCTAGGAACTTTTCAAAGAAATATGGACAAAAAAGAGTCAGTTTAAAAACTTACTAGATAAATACCTTCTAATTGCCACTGTTTGATGAAGGGGCTAATTTTTATTGTCTTTTGGGAAGTATTTCAATCTTTAGGGTGTACATATATGTTTGAGATTGTTGTGTAGTGGTACGCACCTGTAGTCTCAGCATCTTCATATCACTTCTTAGATAGAAGTAGTGCTGTTAAATGACTGTTGTTTTATGTTCCTTGTGATCTTCAAAGACTGCATTATCATATCCTCAATTTAGGTTAATTTTAGATTTCCCATTAGAATAATTATATGAGGACAGATATTCCTGATGTAGAAGTAAAATAAGGAAAATAGCTATTGCGCTTACTTTCCCTGTACTCAGGTATTCGCAGGACAGGTGTGCACAAAAAAAAAAATGGTCTATAAACCAGCAATCTTTACAAAATTCACTACTATATGCAAGGAGTTATGTTACAAGCCCTGCAGTGTGGATCCAGGCTGTGAGGCTGTATTATCATTGCTGTATATTACCTATGTTGCGGTCGTGGACTTGCCGACCAGGACTCCAGATACTGCTAGAACATGAGTTAAAGACAAAATCCACTCTAATCACAACAAAAGTAAAACTGAGGGGCTGAAGTCACACACTGTGTGTTACAGTCCCAGCTACTAAAACTCAACAGCTACATTCCAGCTTGAGTTTAGAGTTACAAGGTGAGATGCACTCAGCTAATTTCAGTTACCTAAAACTTATGGTTCCAGCCTAAGGCAGTCACTGTAGGTTCCATTTATGGTCAGCCTCTTCCAGAGGCACAGAAGTTCTTTTGAAGGATATGTCACGCCATCTCACTCATGATGTCCATGACAAAGGGAACGAGTCTGACTTGGGAAGTGTTAATCCCTCACTGCTGATGATAGAGGTGATGTACACAAGTGCCTGAGCATAGGTGCTTGGAAAACCAAGGCTAGATAAGGTAAAACCCATCCTGGTACATGCCCATAAGCATCCAGCTTGAAGCAGCTTTATACTTGCTCATCTAAAGGTTCAGAAAATAGGTATTCTTTCTTAGCATCCTTACTCAAATACTGTGACTACATTTTACACTGCAAAGTTGTTAATCACAACAAAAAAAAATCACTGGATAGGGAACATAGGAAATAGGAGACAGAATCCAATTTCTCTTTTCTTCAAGGAATGAAGAGTAAGCTGAAGACTAAGGATCCTGCTTGTACATCCAGCTTCAAGAGCAGTATGCAAATCTGCCCTCCAGTTTCTCCCCAAATCATCTGCATTCTGGCAATATGGTGTCCTGGTTTTATTTAGTGGGGGGGCTACGGTGGCAGCTTCTGTAGGAAGTTGCTAGAAGGTTTCCCCTTTTTGTCCAGTGGACACATCTGGGCCTAGGGCAGACAAGCTGCTGGCCAGGGCTGAGCCAATTGGTGGCAGAATGTTCCCTGACAACACCTCTGAGATAACATATTTAAGAAGGGGAAAAACAAAAAAAAAGGAGAAGAGATAATGTGAAGGAGCTGAGCGGGGGCAGAGAGGAGGAGACACGAGGCTTGTGGGCTTTGCAGGCCTCACCCTCTGGCCTCCTGCCTGGTGGCCAACTGGGCCCGACTTGGCCCGGCCTGGCTGCAAGAAGTGGAGAGGAGATGAGATGTGAAGAGAACCTGAGAGGCATCTGCCAGCCTGTTGTGAAGAATTTCTTGTGAGATGAATGGCTGCAGATGCCAAGGTCAGTGAAGAGGGTGGGGGGAGTGAGAGAGAGACTGCATAGTCTGGTCCCGATTGGGGCTAAACTACGACATATGGGTATTTTTTTGGATGTGTGCACAGTGGGGTTTTTAATCACATCAGGATGTGATAGAAGCTGAAAGTGTCACTGCATCTTGGACGCGAGCCCTGGCAGCCAGTATACTATTACATTAGATATGGGCATCAACATCTCCCCTTCTGGGAATGCTTCTGGAAAGAAAAAAAATGTGTTAAACTCCATTCCTTTAAGAAATAGATGAAGGTCCCTTCTAGCTGCAAAGGATGCTATCCCTGCTTCCTCTGAGTTGCATCCACGTGGCTGAACGCTGCAGCTAGCCAGCTACATTCAAAGAAAAGCTTTGGGACACTCCTTTTTCCCCCACTGGACAGTAGTAGAAGGTTCCCTGCTGTGCCGATGTGGTTTTGGGATCATTATTTTGGGGTGACTGACTCAGCTTATGTGCTATACATGTCTTGGCTCCTAATTTGGGGCTTTTGCAGATAGTCTGTTAGCACGTAAATGCTTTAATCCATCTGTCTCGTGGTTAAGCCCCAGCCTACACAGTGTTTAGACTTATGGAAGCAGGTGGGTGAAAAACATGCAAAAGGGCAGAAGAAAATTGAGAACAAGATGTAACACTAGAAAAGTATTTGAACAGTAAAAAAAAAATAAAAATAGAATAATTATATATAAATAATGAGCAGTAATGCTTTACCTTAAAAACCCCACAGATATACTGAAAATAAGGGCCTGGCTCTGCCAGCCTTTTCAGGATGAAATGCAGATTATAGCAACTGCTAGCAGGGGAAAGTAAAATTCAGTGTGAGTAGGAGAGTGAGACGTGTGTGGAGACATTCATATGGATATCAAGAATATTCAGCATTATTGCAATTAATGGTGAAAAATAACTTTTGAGAAAGCATTAAATCTGATGCTTCAAGAACAAATAACAACAAAAGGCCAAGAGGAAATTTATCAGGGCAACTGTGCAAATTACTCCCAGCATTTTCCTGCAAGAAAATACATCTTCCCCGAAGTATCTGATGGTGGCCAGTGTCGGAAATCACATGTTAGACTGGCAGGATCTTCTATCTGCTTTAGTCTGGCAATCCCTCTAAACGCTGGATTTTAAAAAGTTGGTGACAGTCAATGTCTAGGTTCTTTTAACAGTGTATAAATTTAGCACCCTCCTTCTGAATGAAGCATTTAGGTGGCAGAGTTAATGTTATATCAATTCAAATGAAAGACACTAGGATAAAATAGAAGGGGAAAAGATTAATATTTGAAAATTAGAAAGTAATTTTCAGTAACAGAGGTGAACGGCTGGTTGAAAAATGCATAAATTAAGACCTACAGAAAAAAAATTGCTCCTCATAGAAAAGTCATTAGGAGTGATACAATAATTTACATTTTACATAAGTGACATTCTTTTTACCTTCTTTCCCCTTTTCCTCTAAAGGTTACATCCCTATAAGCACACAATTCAAACTGCTATCACTTTGCATTGATATTGATGAGGACTGCAGGCACGCAGCATCTCTCTGTAGATATCTGTCATGTTGGACCTGGCCTTTGTTTTCACAGCCAGCAAAGCACCAGCAAAAATTGCACGGGCTGCAGGGAAGCAGAATTCTTTCCTGCCGGCCAGGCATAGCTTAGCAACAGGATTTCTACTGTATACACACAGGGAGAATATTTTGATTTATTCCAGGTAACAAAGATGTCTTTTTACAGCAATCTCTGTATACATACAAATATTTGGAAAATATAAGCAAGAGAGAGGCCTGGTCTTCTGAACACATATATTCTTTCAGACCCTTGCCTGACCTCAAAGTTACGCTCTCCTGTCACTGACCCATCTAATCACCTTTGTGCTGCTTTATCAGAAAAGGCCTGGGAAAACCCATCAGCTTTGCAATGTAATCTGAAGGTCAGGACGTTTTCATTTTCTTGGCCAATTCTTTCTTTGACCAAGACTTAATATCAGATCACTCAAAAAAGCTACTTTTTATAAAGCTGGTATTTTCAGAATTTCCAACAGCATTCAAAATATTGTGTAATTAACTGGCAGTCTTTATAGCTGACTCTAACAGGAATTAGAACGGTATTTTTTTTCAGAATAACACAGGAAGTTTCTTTTTGTTTAACAGCAAAGAAGAAATATTGGCAACGTCTGACGATGACACATGGAATAATTCAAGGACTACAGGTACAACACCCGGTTTAATTAGTTCTTCCTTACTGCACATGTTAATTAAAAAAGATAGTGTGAAAAACAACCTCATGGAAATTATTCACATATGTTTTTGTTAACTCTTCAGACACAAACATCCCAGAGATTGTTTATTCACAAGCGGAAGACAAAGACATCAGACCAGCTAATGAAAATATAAAAGATAAAAATGCAGAGTACAACCAGGGTGATCATGAAGATGATGAAAAAGAATTAGAGTTGCTGGTAAGTGTTATACAATTATATCTACAGTATTAAATGATATGAATCCATTTATGCTTCAAAGCTGGTGAAATGCCCCCTTTTAACAGAGCTGAATGATGTACTAATTTACAAATGTAAAGCCATGGTCTGTACTTTCATTGAATCTCTAACTGATTTGACAATAGAAGGTGCTTTGGTTTCGGTATAGTGCAGCAACTTTTTCTGGTCTTAAATTAATTACATCTCCTTTCTATGTCTTTACCAGAGGCTCTAAATAACAGTTTGAAGGAATTAGAAGAGCAGCATTTCAAAAATCTCTCCTCCTAGTCTCTAGAATGGGAATATTCTTAAATAAATGCTTTATATTTGGTAAAATTATTATATTTATTGTCCTGTTTGCTTTTGGGGTTTTACAGAGGATAACTGTGTAACAAGCTATATGAGCAAAATAAATTTATATATTTATATTAGCAGATATTTTTATATCAGTATTTGACATTAAATTTGTTATAATAAATTTCACACTCAGTGAACATTCAATCTAATTGGATTTGTGTGTATGCATGTGTGTGCGTGGTTTGGCTTGCATTTTTCAGTATGAAAGAAAAAATGGCAATAAATGAGACACGTACAGTAATCTGTTATTCTCAGTGTCTGTTCTCAGCTCATATCATTTGGGTGCATAGATTCATAATCATAGATTATAATAGCTATCACCTGTGAAAATGTGAATGCTGAATCAGACAGGAGAGGAAGATGAGAACCATTCTTTCTTTTTCTTATTGATAGAGGGAGAATAAATTCCTCTTATTTGAATATAAATTTTTTCTTGTCTTTTACTTTAAAAAGTTGAAATTTTTTACCTATTGTGGGATCTTTCAGTACCTGAAAGTCAACATCTCCTTTTTTTTTTTTTTAATGGTGAAACATAAAAAGGAGGACCTCTAAAATCCCTTGTTGTTCTCAGTCCACCCTGATACAAAAAGCAGGATCAAATATAACCGTTTGTTTATCAATTGCCAGGATTGTCCGTACAATAAATGAAGAGGGAGCTATAATTTAGATGTTAATTTGCACTATGCGCTCTTTAATGAATTAAACAATGAAGGCTTATAATAGATGGAAATACAACCAAATCTTTGAAACACATAGGCATTGGCTCACAAGACAGCTGTGCAGTTGACAAGTAACATGAGCCTTATGTGAGAAGAAGGGGAAATCGTAAGATTTGCATATAATTATTGAGATCATGCAAATGTCAGTTATGAGGAGGGGAAAAAAAAACACAGGCATCTCACTGTTAAATCCTGACAGTTGGCATCACCGAAGAACTCAAATACACTTGAGCACTGGTTGGCAGAGGGTCATTAAAACAGAATTTGCAGAGACATTAGCTCCCTCACTTTTCTTTGAGTGACGTTTTACTATTAATAGTTTGCAGAGGCTTTGCAGAAAACATATTAATAAGAGAAACTGTAATGGGGATATCTACAGCAAGTGCAAATGCATAAAGGGGTGCCCAAGAAGCTAGCCTCTAATTGATCAGCTACTGCTATCAGTGTGACTATGCTAAAGTGAGGAGGGAGCGCAATGACAAGCAGGCATAGCTGAATAATACAATATGATATTTGGGAGCTAGGAGAAAGAGTGATTAGTTTCTGGCCTTTTACTTCGCTAATCTCATTTCCAACTCATGTCTTACCAGATTGTCTAAAAACAGTCTCGTTTGAAGCCTGTAAAATGGTCCCTGAGAGAAATGAAACACAGATAATCCTTACAGTATTTGTCAGTGTGAAATGTGTCTTTGTTTTACTGGACAATACTGTACATTACCGAGCTTTGATGTACTGTATCAATGCCCTCATTTAAGCGCCAATCCTCCCCCACCCCGCCTCCCTCTCTCCAAACCTAGAACCAAATGTGTAGAGAATGAATTAGCTTCCCTTTAAGGGAATATTCTCTTCAGATTTAATTTGTATAAAATGCACTAGCAGCTTACTGAACTCATGAATAAAGAGAGAGGGTTCTGAATGCTATTTTATTTCCTGCTCCTTTCAGCACCGCCATAAAGCTCATTACCTATGTTAAAAAATACATACAATGCAAATTTTGCAAATGGTTTGGAACACGTTTCCATAAACGCTTTGTTACTGAAAACAAAACTTTCCATAACGAAATCCTACCTCCTTCATTTGGCGTATTTTTGAAAAAGGCTTTTTGATCATTCTTTTCTATTCTATTGTTTCAGCTAAATCAGCACTTCACAGGAGCTAGAGGTACCTCTTCCAGAGATGAAAGGAATTTATACACAACAGAACCAGTTAATTTTCCAAGTGAAAATGAAAGATTGGAGAAAAAGCTAACCTGTATAGAAAGAAGCAGTGACTTGCTGAGGCACCCTGTGCCCATCAGTTCCTCATCTGAAAACACTTCACGAGAGATAGGAGAAGAATTAAAAGATAATGTTAAATATTCCCTAAGAGATTATGATAGTCAGACTTCAGGGAAGGAAGTTGCTGCTGGCTTGGTAAACAGTGGTGAACGATCTTTGGAACATACTGGTACCAGCGAAAGCCTTTTATCGGCAAAATATTTTCCTGGGACAAAGCAGAATGAGTCTATCGATGTTATGGCTAGTGTCTCAAGCCAACGAGGAGAGAGCCACACAGATATTTCAAAAGGTGAAACAGATAGTGCCTCGGGAAGTAAGATGACGGAGAGGTTATTCATCAGTGAGGATGCTGCTGATACCTCAAAAGAGGTCTGTGAAACGAGACCAGAAACCATTTCTCCAGAGCATGATGAATCCATGCAATTAAATCCTGCATGCATAGCAGGGACACTGGATGGCAATGCTAATCCAGCGCCAGAGCACCAGGCGCCGCAAATGTCTCACCAAACTCTGGATTCATTGTTGTCAGATGCTGACAAAAATGAAGGAAAAATCAAGATGATTGAAAGCAAAGTTCAGGTACATTTAAGAGGAGATTTATATGCCAACACTTTTGCACATGCTGATGTCTCAATAGATTCTGCAAAAAGCCAATATATGCAAAAAAATGGAGTTGGTGAAATGTCAGGAAAGAACTATAACACTGATGCAGGGAAGGAGAAGAAAGTCATCGAAGTAGCAGACCTAGCACTAATCGGTGAGGAGGAAGAACCTGAGCCTTTCAAGTTACATAGAAAACACGTCGCCAAAGAGTTGAACACAATGCCTCCGTCAGCTGAAGACAACAAACAGGCACCCAGGCCTGCACAGGCAGATACCCCGGCATCTTCTCCAAGGGATGAAAGGAGAGCTGAAGACACTTGGGAACACAGAGGATTCACGAGGTTAAAAGACAGAGGAAAGTCAGATGACACAAATAAAGGAAGGCTGATAGGAGAGGAGAGGGAAGCAAACCCCACAGAGGAGAAGTGGCGAGAATCGGGTAGCGAGGTTCGGTGGGGAGCAGGGGGGAACACAGGGCCTCGGAGTATGGCTTCCACAGAGAGGTTGTTTACCTGCCAGAAGGCAGAGAATTGTGAAAAGTCTTCTGTCTCCAAGCAGGGTATTACAGAAGAAGCAGAGGCAGGTACAGCTTATATAATTAAAACAACATCAGAAAGTGCTCCAGAAAAAATGTCTGCCGGTGAAAAAGCAGTAATTGCTAAGCTACCTCAGGAGACTGCACTAAGTGACAGGCCCACAGAGGAAAAGGAAACAGCGTTTGATACACATGAAGGGAGAAATGATGGTTCACATTATGCTCTTTGTCAACTCAACACAGTGGGTGTATTATATGACACTGAATTTGAAAAGGAATCAGTTTTAGGTATTTTTAATGCACGCGTACATGAAACACCGCAAGGAGAAACGATGTCTGTATGGAATAGCAGGGAAAAACGTGCCAAAGCACAATCAGACATCGGCAATATTTTACCTGTAGGAGAAGTAGTAAAGGCTTCTGCTACAGGAAAGGAAGAAGTTTTGGGGCAGGCTTTATATTCAGAAGTATCTAAATGTCCCCCAAGGACCCAGAAGCATCTATATAGTGAGGAGGCAGAAGAGCTCTGTAGGGAAGAAAGCCATGTTGGTACACTTTCCTATGTACATGCTAAAGCTGAAACAAAAATACCACCTTCTAGTACAAATGCTGTGCCCAGTTACCATTTTAAAAGCTCTTCAGTGCCATCTTCTGAAGGGTCCACTGTGGCGGGAGATATGGAGCATCTGTGTAGACACTTTGAATTCAAAACCATTGACAAGGTTGCTGCTGAGTCAGGGTACGATGCAAGTCTACCAAATGAAATGACATGTATTAACAAAAACCTCTCTCTTGAAGCTGAAAAAAAAGAAGTACCTTCCACTTCAGACACAGCAATTTCGAGACAAGGAAGAGGAAGGAATATGGGTCAAAGTTTCCATCAAGCAGAGTTCAAAACAGAGAAGTCATCGAGGCCAGAGGTTTTAATTAGTAAGCCTACCGAAGAAGTTGGTGGGACAGACTCTCAATCTGACCGTTTAATAACTGAGGGGAAAACGCTAAACTGGCTTGATGACTCACAGAAGGAAAGCCAGCACATTTTTGATTCTGCAGATATTTCTAACCAGAAGAGTGAAGCACTTAAGTTACCTAGTGAGTGTCCAAGTTTAAACCATATTGCTTGCAAAATCTTTTATTTCTTCTTCTTTCTTCTATTTGCTGCAACACTCTACCACTATGATTTGATGGTTTGTCTTGCACTCTACCTGTTTTCCTTGTATTGGCTATACTGCGAAGGAAGAAGAAACAAGGAGTCTGTCAAGAAGGAATAAAACTGGTTGTCAACTGCGCTCAAGATCCATGGTCAATAAGTCTCCAACCCCTCCAAAGCATTTTCCCTGTTTAAAAGCTTATTCATTGTTTGAACCAAAACAAGTTTTCCACTGAAGCACCTTTTTTAAAAAATTACATATGAAGTTGAGCCTTCATATAAGTAATTATACTATATAGGACCATTATGTTTGGATCATTAATTACCTGTATGAATATGAGTTCTGAAGCACGTCAAGTTAAAATGAAGTGCAGCTGTTGCTTCTTAGCAGGATATGAAGAAGCGATGCTTCATATCTCTTTAGTACTTAAACCCACCATTTTCTTGCATTAATTTCTTTTGCAGTAAAGCTTCATATTTTTTTCTGGGAGTTTTTTCTAAGGTTTTGTGTAGTACATGACAACACAAGCAACAATATAAAAACTATATCAGTATTTTGGTACTGACATTACAGTTGATAATCTGCTAGTGTAATTAGCCAGTGCTCTAAGAAATATGACATTCATTGATAAGTTAGGAGTTTTTTCCAAATTTTTACTTCATTGCTTTGACTTAGAGCTCCAGTGTTACCCCTGTTTGAAAAATGTAAGATTTTGACTTCAGTAAAGTCATGTAACTTTTGGGATGTAACTGTATAGCCGAACAGATGTGCTGTTTCCACCCTGAAGGGATTAGAGGCCACAGTCACAGTTCTCTTATCATTCACCCACGTGCACCAATATTTTTGGTTTTTGTAAATGAGAATTGTGTAACATGACTGAGAATTTCACTGAACTAAATGTTTTTCCAGACAAAGCCTTCAAATGACATTTTTTCATCAGTGTTGCTTGGGCATGTCTAAAAAGTATTAAATAAATTTTACAAAGGAGTGCTATGACTGTGTTAAGTGTATCTGAATTAGTTTTTTTTCTTTTTTCTATGGCTTGTTTCCTGCAGCTAGTCAAACACCAAGAGAAAACACTGGACATAGCACTGGCGTTCAGTGAGGCTGCTTTCTGTGGTTTGAGTGAGGCAGAAAAGCCTGGTATCTGCCCTAAGGAGAGCCCAGATTGATCCTTCACAGTAGGAGTCCCACAGGGCAGGCATGCTGATGGCTCTACTGCTCCAGCATTGCAGGTCTCCCACTTAGGGTCATGCCCAAAGTTTGTCAGGAAAGAAAAGGATGGACAGATTATGTTGCACTTCAGCAATTTTCTGGATGATGGTCACAAATACCATCATAGGTAGTATGTTAAAAAAAACACCAAGGCTACATAATGTCACTCGTGCACTAGAATTTAAAAAGAAAAAAGAGTTGATTTAAGTTATATTTATTTCACTGCCCCTGTGAAATACCACATCAACTGTGAAATATTTGCTTGCAATATATGGCTGAAGCTACATAATAGTGAAGTTATTTAGTTGTTAGCTTAGCTCTGAAATCTTTTAAAGCAATTTGAAAATTTATTTACATGTTTCAGGATGTTAGGGAACTCTGCTGCAGGAGGCATCTTGGCATTCCTGTTCTCTGGAGGGGCAAAACTTTGGAGCATTTTGGGAGCAGTACATTCAGTGGGGTGAGCAAATGTGTGGGTGATCTATTGCTAATGTGCCTGTTGATGGCTGGATACCTTGACAACTTTTGACATCAATCCATAAATGAGTTATAGTAATGGGCCAGAGGCATTAAGGAGTGACATGGAAGGCTGTAGCACAGGTCCAGATGTTCAAAGGTATATAGGAGCTAAATGTTCATTGAGATAAAAAAATTAATTCAATAGGCATCAGGAGTGAGATCCAATAAAAAGCTTAGGCTTAAAGCAGGATTGAGGTTGATTCTGTGTAAGTCCAAAATAATGATCGCAAAGCCTTCTTTACTTGAAGACCACAAATGCTGAAAGAACCTAGCCTTTTCATGATGCATATAGGCACTTTTTAAAAAAAGTATGACATTCCCTTACTTTTGGTGGTTCACTCTCTGCAGTATGACAAGTCGCTGGTCTCAGTGGTTCAGCACTTCAGCCTCAGTGGGATAGAGACATCAGGAATTGCTTCACTTCCCCGTACAATGGAAGCTCTTGAGTAGTGTATAATATATTCTGACAGGATCAAGGTCCTCAGTTAGAGGGCTAGAAAGGTGAAGAAAGTACTCTGCATCTGTCCTGCTGAAACTGTTACCATGCAGTCAAGTACCAGACCCCTGGGGCCAGAGAAATCAAACACATGACACATTTTAGTCTAATAGTTAAAACCACCATGTAAGAAAGAAGAATCTTTAGGTTCAGTTCTCAGTTCAAAGCCTTCTTCAGTCTAATTTACCCTATAAATCTTTAAAGCAAAATTCGTAAAGTTCAGAGCAAGGACCAAAACCCAGGTCTTGTTAGGTAAGTGCTCTATCTACTAAACCACAGGATTCAAGCCCATATTTGAATACCTTCATCTTTATGAAACTTGGGCCTCCCATCCACCAGGATATACTTTAACCATTGGATTACTATTGTTGCCAGGAGGATTCTGGTCCCCAGGGTCTGGAAGTACCTCTGTGCACAGGTAGGTTCCTACTTTCAAAACTAAGTTAAGCTGAAAGTGGTTCTCTGCTCGCAATAATAGCTACTTTGCATTCCATTTGAGGGTAGAGACTTTCATTTGCAGCTTACATCCCAGGGGAGCTTTGGTCCTACAAGAGACATGTAACATCAATTTTTTTTTTTGAGAAATCTAAATCAGATGTAGTCCAAATGCCTAAACATCTGAGACAGCTAAATAATTTCCTCTTTGCTTGTTCTAGCTGGGAGACAGGAGCCATGGGAACTTTTGTGTGGTGGTCCTCTGTATGGCATGTGCAAGCTTATAGTGGATTGCCTCATTTATTTCAACCCAAAGTATTTGGTCAGTTGTCAAAGATTCAGCTCAGCTGATTGGATACCAAGAAAAGAGTTTAGGGATAATTGATGAGCCCAGGACTATGGGTGGAAGAAAGTCAGTGGATTTAATCGGTATCTGGAGAATGGCAGAAAAATGTTACAGAGAGCCCAGGAGAGTCAATATGACCTGCAAAAAGAATTCCAGGGATAAACAGAGAGGATCTATTAATACAGGCATTCATTAAAAATTAGTGGGCTTTTAGTGTGTGCCATAATATATTTAAACCAGTTGCTAAATACCAGCTAAAATTTAGCTATGTTACTTCAATCTTTACAGAAAGCTAGCTTCAAACAGCTGCGTTCCTGTGTCCAAAAGGTTAAACATCTGGGTCAGCCATTTTAACATGTATAGTCATTCAGAGTTGAAATTTAGGGTAAATATTTGAATGTTAGAACAAGCATATTTCATCTACATACAAGTGGAATACTGTTAGCATTTCTCAGATTTGGAATGGGATTTGATGTTCTATCTTTAAGATATTTGGTCAGCATATTGTACCTTATGATTGCAAAACAGGACTCTAGACTGATCTGTGAACACAGGTGCCCGAACTTTTAAGTACTTATGTACTTAAAACAACAAAGCAAGTAATTTTATCTTTTTTATTTATCATTTGATAAGCTATCTTTTAAAAATCCTCTTACTTTTGTTTATAGTATGAAAACAACACCTTTACAACATTGGCAAAGTATTCCACTTTTCCTTATTTCAGGGAGTAAGTGCTGTGTTGTGTTTTTGCAATGATTCGTATTTAGCTTGCCTACTAGTATTTCTAGTTAATACTTTAATTTCTAGTACTTTCTAGTTATTTCTCCAGGCTACGGAACAGAAAGAAGGTATGATGCCATGTGGCAGGCCCATGGTCATGGAAGGCTCAACTCTGATGTAACACGGAGATTAAAAATAATACACTGGGAAAAGGTTCATGTGCATTACTGCAGGTATATGAGGCACATATGTTCCATACCATGGTAGGTATGTCCCATGGCTATTATTTGAACTGTACATGTATCAAATAAATTAATTTACATATTGCAACATCTATAATCTGTTTAATTTACTTCTAAATTCAGGGCAGCTGAGCGAGGCAGGGGAGGAAGTTCTGTATCCAGATACCTTGCTAAGAGATAGTGAGAACATGCTACATCATTAACGCCCCAAATATTTGTTGTTGCTAATTGCTTGCTGCTTCTTAACCATCAGTGACTTTTGGCTGAATGGTAGCTAGGCTACAGAAAAAAGCTACAGGCTTTGAAGGTGTCTTTAATATTTGAAATAAAAAATGAGGACAGAGCATGAACTAGAACCCTAAAGAAAGGTTAATATGGTCATGTGTGGAGTCACTATACTAATTTTTGTGCCTGAGCGGTATCTACACCCCTGAATAAAACACCTAAGCTCTATAGTCATCAAAGCTATGAATGAAAATCAAAATAGATAATGTGTTGAATAGGGAGCTGCCAAAATTATCTAATAGGAAACTCTGATGGCAGGGTTGGGTCTTATACCCTTACCCTGTTGGAGGGATTAGATATTTAATGCTGGGTCACGAGGACACGTTTTTATCAGATCAGGTTTCACATCCTACAGCCCTCTTGTGCAGAGGTACCAGAGCTGCTGCTTGCAGAAACGGAACACTTTCCAGAAAACAATCCCAGAGTTTTGGGACTGGAGAAAGGAAAAGTTTAACCCCTTAAAGCATGGATTGAGACATTCACCTAAGGGGATATTTGGATAGAATCCCTGTTTCAAGAACAACTTTTGCATTGCGATAGGATGAGGGGTAATGGTTTTAAAATAGAGGGAGGTAGATTTACATTAGATATTAGGAAAAAATTTTTTACAATGAGGGCTGTAGAACACTGGAACAGGTTGCCCAGAGAGGTGGTGGATGCCCCATCCCTGGAAACGTTCAAGGCCAGGGTGGATGAGGCTCTGAGCAACCTGCTCTGGTTGGAGATGTCTCTGCTCCTTGCAGGGGGGTTGGACTAGATGACCTTTGAAGGTCCCTTTCAACCCTAACCATTCTATGATTCTATGATTCTATGATTTTATGTGAAATTCTAGTTAGATAAAATACAAAACTGACACCAAGACTGGCATGTCTCCGCAGTCAGGTCAACTGCTTTCTTAGTCTATAAAGTTACAGGTTTACACCAGTGCCTCGCAAAGTGGGACTGGAGAATTGTTCTAGCCATGAAGGTATCACAGGAAAAGAGGTAACACCACCAATGGCTGAGCCCACTGTGCTTTTTGAAGAGTTTAATCTTGTAACTATACTTCAAGGTCAAGGCCTTTCCTGATCAAGCCCAGGCAGGATTGCTCTGCCCAGTTACAAAGACTAGACCAAGGAACTGGACTGGTAAAATGTGTAAGCATCTCTAAAGATGGGTGGAATTTGTGAATGTCTCTCTTAGACCTACAAAGGTGCTTAAATCCCAACATAGTCTCACCAAAGGCAGCCACATGCTTTTGTGGATCTCAGCTGAGCTTTCTAAGAGTTGCAGCTCTTCTGATAGCACCGTCTGCACAGAAGACCATAGAAGTACATGGACAATAACAGGGCTCAGGATACTTTGCTCATCTAGGAGCTCTTGGTGCTGCTGAGGATTCAGAGTTGAGGGGGTAATCCAGAACTCTTTTCTTCTTTGGGTATCAGGGGAGATTTTTTAGCCAAAACCACAGATGCCTGAGTGAGGGCAATATTTGTGAAACAGAGAGGGTAGGTTGAAGGCAACTGATAATTTCTGTGTTCTAAGCAGGCATGAACTAGGTGAGCTGAGTCATTTAACAAGTGAAGTATATATGACTTGGTGGTACATAGGAGATGTATGTGTGCATATGCATGTGGGTGGCACTAGGACAAGTGGGTGGAAAGGTGAGAGCTAGATTTCATGGTGAGTGGAGAAGAAATAAAGAGAATGTCTAATTGGAAAGTTTCTGAACAGTCTTCTCTAGAGATGTGAGAGTTTAAGAAGTTCTGAGTAGGTTGGACAGATAACACAAATACGGCATTAGCTATATAAAGTAGCTAAAGTTAAAGTATATGCTAACTTCTTTTTGTAACTTATCAGTTGCAACCTAATTGAATTATAGTGGAGAATATCTTGCCCTTGACCTTAATATTCAATGATTCAAGATTAGAGCACAGCTCTGAGGACCAGAAACACAGGCTCCTTCTCAGGATGCTATAGGCCTTTGAGAAGGGACAGCCTCCAGCTGGGGCCATGAACCTGCCTTCTGGTCATTTGCTCTGGTCATTTGCTCAGGTCATTTCCCAAAGACATGAAGCTATGGGCATCAGAAGAAAATGAGAGTATGTGTCAGGCTGTGGTTATTAGTGCAGAAATACAAAACTCTCTGTAAATAGCTAAGCTCCTGCAATCCCTGTGTTGTCTAGTATAGTTGAGAGCCACCTAGGAGCTTCCTTAATCTCTTTTTAGTACACATGGCTGCTGGAGGACATTTGGATTCCCAGGGACCACAAGGCATGAGCGTACCTCACATATGTGTGGCAGGGAGATCACAGGAAGTATAAACTTACATGAGCCACTATACTGGTTGTATTTATATGGAAATTTCTTCTCCTCTCCACCAGGGGATCTTTCTGGGGCTGAGTGTTGCCAACCGCTTGTGCTCCTGGCACTGCCTTCTCCAGGGGAAGACAGAAGAGTGGCTCCACACTGCCATACATCCCTGGTGTCTCTGAACGGGGAATGAGAACTGCCAAGGGAGAGCCAGTGAAATATTCAGCTTACTAATTAAGGCCCCTTTATTAGAGAGGTGTACTTTCTACTCTCAGGGCAATCAGGAACAATTAGCAGGAGCAGCCTAATCAGGATCAGCCTAAACTCTTTAAATACAACAACAGTGACCTGTTTGGGGGAAAGTCCTGGTTAAGCTCCTCAGAAACCTCTATAGGGTTCATGCCTGTATGAGCTGAGATCCATGACTGAGAGATGACAAGGGTAGGAGGCCTCTCTTGTGTAGTTTCTTACCTTCTTGAACAGTCTGGGCTGTTGAATGGCTTGGAGCAGTTAGAAACACTAAGAAATGCTTTGACCATCCTCGGAACTAGGCAAACCTATAGGAAATGAGCCAGCAATCACAGGGACACTTGGCTTGTTCCTATTATAATTTCATGTTATGAGGGGTGGAAGTCAGGCTTTTATAAGAGATTATGTGTGAAAGAGAAATACTGTTGTTAAACTACTGGTTTATCCATACTAAAGTATTGCTAAAGGACCTTCTCAATACTAACTAGAACTCCTTTACACAACTTTGTGTTGTAATTATAGTGTATATGCCTTTCACATAATGCAGTACTTTTGTAGAGTTGTGGCAGAATTATTAATAAACCTTTACAAACCAGAGAAAAGAAAGGAAGAAAGAGAAAGAGAGAGATGGAAATGAGAGAGAAAAAGCTAGCAAGCATGTGTCTGCATTATTCCATATATGGCAAAAGATTTAGAAATAGAAAAATTTTATTCTCCTAAGTTCAGGTTGAGCTTGTGATCACAAGCTCACTTGTGATCACATCACTGTTCTCTGAGACATGCCGCACTCCAGAAAAGTGCCCAAACCCAGACAAGCCTTTTAATTTCCCCCCTTTGTATGTTAGTAATAACACAGCATCAGTAATAGCTAGCCAGGGGCAAAGGCAATGCCTCTGTTAGCCTTGCAGGCGAGGTGGGCAGGCTGCTGTAAACACAGCACATTTGGATGGTGTGGCCAGGACGTGCCATCAGCTGCTTTGCTGGGATTCTGCTTCCACATTTCATGTACACCCAGTCATGTGACCATATGCAATCAACTAAGCCACCGATGTCCCGGAGCACGGACACTTGCCTTCAATCTTCTGCTAACATGCATGGTAAACTGCATGTACTGTGATGCACTGTTTTATTCCTTACATTATATACAATTTGGTATAAAGAAATGTTTAAATAAGCTCTTATTATCTCGAAATTATCAAACATTGCAAGACATAAAGAGCAAGAAATTCAACACTAGCAACTGCAGCTGTGACCTTTTAGACAAGCCGATCTGGACAGACTTACACCTGCAGCTGTACATCATCTTTCAGTGCAGCATATCAAGTGAGAAGCAAACATCGTGATTTTTCAAAAGTGTGTTGTCTGATACTGCACAAGGCAATAGCATGACATGCCATGTGCTTTCCTCTTAATTCTACAAAAGTCAAGAACTTACACATTCAATAAACATTGATTATAAATTAGATTAATGACAACTGTAATCTCATTAATTGCATTTTTAATAAACCAGTGCTAAGCCATGTTCTATTGTGTGCATACAAAGCTACGGGTTTTTTTTTGCTATGCACTAGGCATCACAGTTTTCATGTTTATTTCATCTGTGGGATATTTAAGCCAGTTATACTGTTGTGGGCAAGTTTTCTTCACAGTCCACAGGGCTTTACCCCATGGAGTGCTGAGGTGCCCACCAGCTGGGAGTGCAACCCAGAAAA